>QGSO01000332.1:620901-810775 GCA_011037825.1 Carya cathayensis | reverse complement strand
TACATTACGTGAGACACAGCAATTGTGACACGTAGAATACGTGGGGCTACAACAACTGTGGAGTACGTATTAACGCATGTTATTAATCAAGACAATTGAATAAGATTCTAAGTTTATATTAAGTCAAGTTTCAGATCAAGTCTATGTTATGTTATGCTCACGTACATGTATGTTCATGATCATGTTATGTTCATGTTTATGATATGTTCAAGCTCACGTTCACATTATGTTATGTTCACGTTTATGTCATGTTATGTTCAAGTTTATGTTATTTTCAAGTTCTTATTTATGTTATGCATGTTTACGTTCATGCTATATTTCAAGTCCATGTTATGTTTCATGTTCATGTTATGTTGTTAGTCCATGTTATGTTTTAAACTCAAGTTCATGTCATGTTAAGTCAAGTTCAGTTCACGTATAAGTTCTGGTTATGTCATGTTATATGTCAAGTTATGCTATGCTTATGTACGACTTTACTTATGCATTTATGCTTTTACTGCCATGCATGCATCTTTAACCTGTGTGGGAGTTTTATGTTAACTTACTGAGATTTGTAATCAAATCTCACTGTGGTAGTCCCAACTACCATTCCCCCCGAATGGTAGATCTTGTTACAGGAGCCGAAGGAGAATTGGAATCTGACCAACTGAATACGGTCGACTAGGCCACGGTGCGATGTTGATGATGGCATAGTATTTAACATAGGTTACTACTTGTACTTTTGGAGTTGTATCTCAAGTATTTTTTTGATCACAATCATTTTGGACTAGTGTGGTGATCACGGCTATTTAGTATGCCTTTATGTATGAAATGTGTTTCAAGTATTTGGGATATTTTTAGTTTGGTGCATAGTATTGCTAAAGAAAAAGAAAATTTAAATTATCCGCTGTGAATATTGCATAATGTTAGATGCATGTTAGGAACATTGCATCTTATATGTCATGAACGGGGGCAGGTAACCTTGTATTGCATGTCCCGACGCTTCAAATGTCCGTTCAATCCCAAGCGGAATTTGGGGGCGTCACAGGTATTGCCAAGATCCAAGTGGGTTAGGTCTTGTTTAGGCCAAATCGGTATTGAATCTAGGTTTGTTTTGATCAATGGGCGAGTGCATTGCAGAAGAGTAGTTTCGTGAACAACGTAACATTGGATTTTGAACGACGAAGTTCTGTGTCCATCGGAGTGAGGAAGGTATATTGTTGGACTTCAAATCTTGCGAAGTGGCTTACAAAGTAATTTGCAACGTGTTGATACAGTACCTTCTTCTCTTCTCTGCATAGAAAACTCAAAAAAGTTCATCCTTTTTTGCTTCTCTCTCGGCTCGGGGCTCAGATCTAGCTCTGAACTTTCGTTTTCCTTTTTTTCATTTTCCTTTTTTGCGTTTTCCTCCTCTTCTCTTCTCTACATAGCAAATCCAAAACTTTTTTTCAACTATTTTCTATTTTGTTGCGTTTTCATTTTTGTGAATTTCTTCTCTGCATACAGTTGGCATCCATGTTGGCCAGAAAGACATGGAACTGGTCGCCGGAGGGCTTGCGGCTGAGTGAGCGAAGAAGGCTCAGTGGGCAAGGTTTGAGGATTGAGTTATTAGTTGGACGGGTTGACACCAATTAATGAACCCGTTATTTAGTCGGGTTGGAAACCCGCTCAAGTGCTAACCCAATAAAAAGTCGTGTCAATTTGGGTCGGCATAATCGGATCCATCGGTGTTTGGGTCACATGCACACCCCTAGTAATACTATCACAATTCAACTGATTTTTTCCAAAATAAATCTCTCAACTAATTTGCTTCTTTATTGAAGTCAAAGCATTGAACTCCATAGTTGACTAAGAAAAAAGTTGACTTAGGAAAAAAAACGGCAGCCAAAGCATGCAATAAAGTACTTAAAATCATAAAACGGCTTAAGTAATAAAAACACAGCCAAAACAGTCCAAAAATTAATATAATATGCCGTTTTAAACAAACCAGACGACAACAAATGTGAAAGCATCCAATGATAATATACACTAAACTGTTTGCCGTTTCGAAAAGTTTTTCCGTAAACGTATATCAGTTACCCAAGAGTTAACCATTTATGACTTTACTGCCAAAAAACTCAAAGATTTGAAGGAAAAGGAGACGTTGGAGCCAAATATTTTTAAAAAATATATTATTTTCTAAAAACATAGACCCCCACTATTTTTTAGATTTAAAAAGAAATTTTCTTTAAAAAAATACACCTCACTAAAAAATTACTTTATTTCAATATGAAAAAAATGTATTGCTATTTTTTTATTCCATATCTAAGAAAGACATAAGTATGTGTGCCAAAACATTTAGAGAATAATACACATAAAAAGAACTTAATTCTCAATATTCAATTTAAACATCCCATCACAAGCATAGCCCTCACCCACAAAACTCTATTTTTTATAATTATATATTAATCAGATTCCATAGTTTGTTTGAAACCCACTTTGTTGAGTAAAAAACTCGACATCAAATTCTTCCTCATGGATGGTGAATAGAGTACATCTTTGAGCATCAATATATGTCCCGAGGTGAATTTCAGCTTGACCTCACCACTCCCAATGACCTTAATTTTATTCGAATCACCAAGTATAATAGTCTTCTTTTCTTCAAAGGGAGTAAAATTTTTGAACCAATCTTTATCACAGCAGACATGCCTATTGACACCAGAATCTGCCCACCACCCATCAACAAATTGAACTATGTTAATGTTTATAATTATTGCTACAAACTGCTCCTCAGTTACGTTAACTTGAGGATTATTTTCTCATTTCCGAAACTTACAAATTCGAGCAAAGTGCTCACTTTTGCCACAGACAAAACAAGCTTGACTTTGTGAAGGGGGTACTTGGTTCTTATCCTTTTGGCTTTGAAAGCCATTTTTGTGAGATCTACTAAATTTTTTGAAATCTTTTCTTTGCGACTTCAAATAACTATTTCTTGTATTTTGACCTTTGGGCAAGCTATCATTTTCAGAAATTAAATTTACATTTTTCATGGAATCCTCATTACCATTTTGAAACACCAAAGCGTCTTGGCCTCTAGCTTCCTCTTCTACACAAATAGGCATGATTAACGTCTTTAAGAAAGTCTCCTTTTGTTTATGGCGCATCGACTTTTGAAACTCTCTCCACAAAGGTGGTAGCTTGTCGATGATACCACAAACAATTCAATTGTCTCCAATCTTGATGCCTTCGGATCTAACTTCTGCTACAACCATTTGAAAATCTTGGGCTTGCTCTGCGACGTACTTTCCGTCAATAATTTGATATCGAAAGAAGCGACTTGCCGCATATTTCTTCGCTCCAGCTTCTTCCGTATCGTATTTACTCTGTAAAGCTTTCCAAATTTTCTTTACAGAAGTGTAAGTAGTATTGTAGTAATCATAAAATTGATCAGCAAGACAATTTAAAAGATAGCATCAATAGTTATACTCATTTTTGGTATATTTTTCAATCTTTTTTTCATGAGCGTTTACTTGTGTTTCAGTCATGTTCTTGGTAGTGATCTTGCTAGGATTCTTTGCAATGAGAATATAAGAGACATTGAGAAGGCTTAGATAGAAGAGCACCTTGCTCTTCCATCTCTTGAAATGGGTCCTTTGAAATGGAATGTCTTGTTAAGATCTCCAATGCTTTCCATGGATTTTTCAGTTATAGGCTTCATGTTGAATCTCCTTAAAATTGTTAGTAAAATTAACAATAATGCAATAAAAATTATAATAACGTTAAAATTAAAAAGAAGCCAGTTTGGATTGAGGCATGGAAATCTCGCTTTCCTTAAGGAGATTTAAGCCATCTGCAGTGTACAAAGTCTTAGATTCATCGGTGCAGCTGAACTCTTCTTGACTTGACTCCTCCAGGATAGAACAGCCTAATTGATTGTCGTATAGCCCGAACCAATTATGCACAAGTGGTTGAGCTCAAAGCTCTACAAAAAGAAACGCCTCTCTTTTAGTTGGAATCTCTCGAACACACAAATTATCAGATAAAATAGTATGAATGTTTTTATGCACACCCGTCTGACTGAACCAAAGCACCTATTTATAGCCTAGTAAAACTTGCTAATAATTACACTGTGAAATGGCCCATGAAGTAACCAAAGAATTAAACTTTGTATAAGTTAATGCACGAAATAATGATTTGAAACTGCTAAGCCTTAAAACAAAACAATAAAAAATCATAATCAATCAAACGTTGAAAATACTTTCTCAAGCTGGAGAAATTTTTCCGTCAATCAAAAGAAGTATAACGTATATAAATGCAATGCATGCCTACTGAATAAAAATGTACAACACTAAATCAATCAAATTTATTACAAACAACTTTCAAGATAATTACAAAATATGTTAATATAAGAAAATCTGCAACGGCATGCAAATAAAAATCTATATTAATGCTTTAACCCAAACGTTGCAGTTTACTAGATAATCATTACAAAATAAATTTTATTAAAATGTAACAACATACATATATTATATAGAAGTAGGAAGCAACTTTAAAACATGTAAACAAGCTTGTCAACACACTACAAAAAGTTGGGAACGCCGGCCAATGTGTTATCATCATTATTCATTCCGTAATGGATCTTTATTTCCTTCTAAGTTGAAAGAAAGAAAACTGAAATTAAAACACTTTAAAGCTTACTAAACCAGAAGTCCTACTATATGTCATATTTGTTAATACTTAACGACAGAGATGGGGAGATCAGAAGAACGACTCAAATTAACTAACATTATTTCCTTCATGTTTAACATGTTCATTAGAAAAGCAGTAAAAAGGCATCGATTAGTGAATTTAATCAAAAAAACCATCAACAATATGACAGCCACACTGTAGGCATGAGAATTAAGCCAATGAAACCATGGTGGTAACTTATATTATGCGGTAAGCATTTGCTTATAAATATAATCAATGTCTTAAGTTTACCAAATAGATGACGTCCCGAGTCCTCAAGACATTTCCTTGCTCTACAAATTTCAGTATGACTGAGCAGCAGTCTTAGATAATGGAATCTTTCAAGCTCATCTGTACTTCTCAATATTTAATACGCATCTGTGTATGACACATACAAGAATTAGTCTTTTTTCTCTTGGTTGAAAGGGAAGAGGGAAAAAAAACTTTCAAAGAGAAGCAATAAACATCTCCAAGTCTAAAATCTATGAGGCAGACTAATGCAAAGACATTTCGTCAACACAACGTAGTAAGTTTACTCCATTCAAAGATTGCAATTTGAAACTAAAACTGACTTATGTGTATCTATACTTTGTGAATTCTACTTTTAAGACTTGTTTTGCATAAACAAGCCAGAGAGGGAGAAAGATTCATTCCCAACTAACGATGACGATTCAAGTCTTGGTCAGTGTCATTTGAGACCTATGATGGCAATCTGGAGCAACAGTATGGTGCCCATATGCATGTCCATAGCAGCAAATAGAAACTAAATGTAGCAAATATAAATAGAGAGGGAGACACATAGATTTATGTGATTCAACACAATGCCAATGTCCATAGGTCGTTTGGAGGGTAAATCCACTATAATGTGAGTATTTACAGTCTCTCATAGTCTCTTACAGTTCACTGTACAAATGGGGATTGATGAACACCTTTGCCTAGAAAATAATAAAACTGGAGTTTCCCATCTAGAAATTCAAGAAGCTCTCTCCCAAAGTTATCCAGAAGAAGTCTAGATTAGCCCCCGATATCTTATCTCTAATCTCTTTCTCAACCAATCTGATCACTTTATTTTATTAGGCTCTGCTAGTGATTGGTGAGAAAATCAACTTTATGTGTCACTTCATCCCTTTCTTTATGTTGGGCTTTACTAAGCGTCTGACCCTTTTCTTTCTTTTCCCTATCTTTTCCATCACCTCTCTCTTTCCCCCTGACACTTGCTTTTCTTTGTCCCCTCCTTATCTCTTCCTAGTTTCCTGATGATGGCCCTTCGGTGGGTTGGGCTTGGGGTATTTTATCCTTACAGTATGCCCGTGATTCTAAAGGTTGTCTTGCTCAATAAGAAGGCCTTGAAAATCTTTGAGTGAAGCTACCTGTAGACAAATAAACTTAAAAAATTTGGTCATTAGTCTTCCATTTGTTGAAACCATGATGATCCCCAAACATGGGGTTCGGCTTGGAGAGTTAAGCAGGAGATGACTCGACAGTGCTAGTTGGCGAGCGCATAGCTCGACTTGTATAGCTAGGCGAGAGATGACTCAACTGTACTAGGTGGAAAGTACGAAGCTCGACTTGTAGAGCTAGGTGGGAGATGACTCGACCGTGCTAGGTGGTGAGTGTTTGCCTAATAATCGAACACTCGGATGGTTGCGCATATCCATTCGACCTTAGCAATGAGTGTGTATTCTTGTGAGAATTCAGTGGATTTTTGCCTCTTGATATGAGTTGTTGTTTGATGTTTCCATTTTTTCATTAATGTTAAAGTTTGTTTATACTAACATGCACTTAAGTGCATAGGGAGCCTATCAACCGCCCGGTTCATCTTAGACATTGTCGAGCCCATAGACTTTGTCCAAAACAAAACTCATGTGAGGTAGTTGTAGAGCTTGAAGGTTCATTTCTGGAGGTAACCCGCTGAAAACGATTATGGCTTGAGTGTAAACACTTGGCTTCTGTACTTGTCCAAAATGCCTGTAAAATCACTAGTACTGGAGACGGAGCTCCTCATGTTCATAATAAAATAAATGTAATAACTACTAGGCTAACCTAAGGAGTAGCTCACCCAACTCGGCCAAGATAGCCATAATACTATCCAAACAAATGGAGCATCGACATGATGAGCACCCCATCATTGTGTTGCAACCTAATCGACCTCGTCTAGATTATCCTTCATAGGTCCTCCTGATCCTAATACATAGTCTACCATTTGGGACAAATAGAAGTTGTGACTACCAAGTGAGATTTGATTACAAATTATAGCAAGTTAACAACCAACATAAGTTAACAGTTTACTGATGCATGCATGACAGTAAAAAGACATCAATGCTAACATGGACATGAGTGAACATTGATTGAGCTGAAATATTGCATATTTTATACATCTAGAACCAATATATTTTAATTCTTTCATTACATTATTATTAGTTTTAGATGGAAAACAAATGATTAAGATACATAAATCCGAGTGTGATTTAAATTGATAAATAGCATGGTTTTTGCTCAATTTTATAACTTTTGATTTAATTGGATAATGTTCCTTTATATGCACAACATATTTTTGATATTTTATTTTATTTCTATTTTCTATTTTTTTATATAGTCTAAGAAATGAAAAATGAACTTTTAATTGGCTGGGAGCATTTGACTCCCGCATGGACTTTTGGCATTGGACTTTGATTGAGGGACAACAACAATTATTATTCTCCTGGAGCATTTAACTCACGCACGACAACATATTGGACGCTGAGGGGCACGACAACATATTTTTTATTCTATTATTCATTCACACCACGCGACCTATAGCAACACATTCTTTTCTTTGGGGACTTTAACCTGCGCCGCACACATATTATCATATTTGGGTTTGAATTCAGGCCACACATAATTTTATTCGATTGAGTATTTGAGTACCGCATACACAATTTCTCTCTTGGGCACTCACTCACGCTGCGGCAGCGCCATTGAAGAACTCCTTGAGGGGTCCAATTACTGTTATAGTCTAGCCTCCTCCACTGCTTTCAATCACCATCTCCGTTCATTTGGCTTGCTCTTTTCATTCCCTACTTTTTATTTATTTCAATTTGAAGTTGTTGCCCAGATGACTAACACAAGAGGGGGGGTGAATTGAGTTGTATTTAAGAAAATAACAATTATAAATCAAATATACAATATAAAATATAAATAAAATATAAAATAGCAATAAATATAAAGAGTAAGGGTAAGAGAAGCAAACTTAGTATGTTAACGAGGTTCGGCCCCACTGCCTATGTCCTCGCCTCAAGCTATTCCTTGAGGATGCCTGAATTCACTATTCAACCTCCTTCAGGTGGAGATAGAAACCTATTACACTTTTGAACAACACCGCTACAAAGGATCCGTGTAGAACACCCTCTTCACTTGCAATCACCTCACACGTAGTGATTCAACTATTCCCTGTGTAGAACACTTTCTACACGCACAAGGGTTATACACACCCTTTTACTGATACAAGAATTGATAGTGGGTAGAATATCATAAAACACTCCTCAATGAGTGAAATAAGAACAATACAGCACAAACTATATCTCTCAAAATGAATAAGGGTTAAGGCTCAATGCTTAGAGAAGAGAGAATGAAAGTTTTGAATGAATATTGTATGCTCTTGGTGTTGTGAATGTGAAGCTCTCAAATGATCTATTTATAGGCATATGAGACTTCATATTCAAATTTAAAAAGATTCACATCTCAAAGACATTATCATTCACTTTTCAAAAATTCAAACCTAATCTTTTTACTTTTTGCATATAACAAAAGGAGCACACTTTGCTTTTCAAAAATTTCAAACCAAGACATCTTCCTTTTGCATAAGTCAAGAAAAGCATCAATCACTTTTGAAATTATTCAAATAAAACATGCACATGTGAAAGATGACAATCAATCATCTTTAATATTTTCAAAGTTCAAACCTTTAATCATGGCATGCACATGTGAAAGATGACAATCAATTATCTTTCAAAATATTCAAATTTAATTTTCAAAAATATTCATGCACATGTGGAAAATTTATTTTAATGCTTTATGATAAAATATTAATTTTGAGCCTTAATCCTAATTTCGAATTTTAAGAGATTTACAACATTACTCTATGACTTTAATGTGAACTTGTTTCCTTCTTGCTCATGCTTGGTTCTTTGATATGCTTGACTCCATTGTGTGGACAACTTGAGCTTGAGACTCCTTCATTCTTTGAAATCATTTGTTATCATCAAAATCCATGTGTAGATATATAATTACACAAAACTTGAAATCTTAGGTTCAACAGAAGTTTATGGTGTATTCTTGATATTTTTGGCTCAAAAGATTAGGCATTTTACTTACTGTTTATTTTATTTTATGTAAGTTATTTTTCTTTTTTCTTTAATCTTCTATTAATTATGCATTACAATTACATTTTAGATTGATTAAAGACTAATTAGGACTTAAATAATTTCAGTTTTAATATTTAATTTTCAGATTAATTAAAATTGTTTAGCGTAGTTGAATCCTTAATTATTAATTTCAATTTGTTTGTCTTTTAAGTTCCATTTCGACACTCAAAAAAATCCAAAAGTATGAATCTAGTCTATGACTAGTGCTCTTTTTATTTCCGTTGCACTCTTCCATTCATTGTACATACCACCACTTTTGTTTGTGAAACTTTTCACCATTTTATACTAGTTTTGGATTTAAACAATTTTTTTCCAAGGAGACAATTTAGGAATTTTATTCCTAATTATTACACGACATCCTCTTGCACTTGGGATAGCCTTTGTGCTACTTATTTTTGAGTGAGTCAAGTTTTTTGGCGCCGTTGCCGGGGATAGTTATCTAACTTAAATTTAAACTCGTTATTTTATTTTAAAAAATTTTTCACCATCTTATCTCTGATTACACATTTCATTTGCCATCCACTACTCAGTCACTTGAACCTTATTTATGCTTATTTCATGGGTGAGAGACAGTTCAAATAGGTTGCTTAAAGTCACATCGAGCATTGAGAGAGTGTACACAACTCAGAGATAGATAGTTCTTCTATCTCTTCTATAAGCGAGAAAATTGAAATTGAACAAACCATGGCTGCACCGGCACCATGCACTCTTAAGGATTATTTGCAACCCACTTGCACCACTACATCTTCATGCATTGTTTTACCCGATGATGCCCATAATTTTTCTATTAAGTATGGTATAATGTCAGTGATACCTCAATTCCACGGGATGGATTTTGAGAGTCCTTACCAGCACGTAGCAGATTTTGAGTTGGCTTGCACTACTTTTATTACTAGGGCCATTACTGATAAATTTATTAGACTTCGTTTATTTCCTTTCTTTTTAAAGGATAAAGCGAAGATTTGGTTTAATTCTTTGAGGCCTAATTCTATCTCTAGTTGCTCTGATATGCAGCGTAAATTCTTACAAAAAAATTTTCCTTTTCAAAGAACTCAGTTTTTGCAAGAGCAAATCAGCCTATTCAATCAAAAACCTAATGAGACTTTTCAGGCCAGCTGGGAAAATTTCAAAGATTTGGTAAACATCTGTCCACATTATAGTTTCGAATCTTGGAGGTTGGTGAGCTATTTTTACACTGGTCTTACTCCAGAATGCAAGCAGTTTGTTTAGACGATGTGCAATGGGGAATTCTTTAGCAAGGAACCCGATGAAGCACTATCATTTTTTGACTATCTTGCGGAGAGTGCACAACAGTGGAACACTCAGACTGATTGAGTGCCATTAACAGCACAGCCACTAAGGGCTATTTCTGATGGGTGCAGATATGAGCTTAAGGAAGACACTAATGTCCAAGCCCGAATAGCTACATTAACTAGAAGACTGGAGATCATGGAAATGGAAAAAGTGCAGACTGTGAAAGTAGTAGAGGCATGCTCTATATGCGCTGATTCGAACCATAAAACCCAAGACTGCTTGATTATGCCAGTATTTTAAGAAAGTGGGTTTGAGCAGATGCAATCAACTAACTGGGTTAAAAGAGCAAAGAATCAGCCTTTTCCAACACATATAATCCGGTGTGGAGGAATCATCCAAATTTCTCATGGAGAAATGATCAGCCTGGCTTGTCTCCACCATCTTCGCAACAGCCATTTATCAGGGTGCTCCTCAGCACCAGTATCAGCCATATCAGAGTTCTCAGAGCTATCCGTTTGTAGCGCCTCCTGGATTTCAATCTCATGTAGCTGCACAGAGTTCTCAACCTCAGTCATCTGCAAAGAAGTCTCTAGATGATAGTATGGCACAGATGTTCAATGCACTTCAGCAATTCATGCAGATACAGGCCACAACAAATAATCAGAACACTTAGTGTAATAGCCCGCTAGAAATTCAATGGTGGAATTTCTATGGACTTTAGGAATCTTGTGAAAACTCCATAAGTTTTCACAAATCGACTAATTGCAAAGGTTTTAATCTGTCAACATAGTCAGTGTTATCACTCACTATGGTACCAGAAATGTGATTTTAATTGTTTAAGGTAGATAGAAGTGTCAGAATACGTTATAATCTACATCACTAGACTCAGTTGAGTATTTAGGATTTTATGGCACAATGACTCATTTTCATAATTTCGGATGAAACGATTGTTCGAAATTGTGAATTTATTTTTAGGGGCACTTCGGGGTTGAGTTTTGGTAAACAATTTTCACTGTAGGTTAATATGAATATTTAAGATTTTTCAGTACTAAGTTTATTATGCATTTTTTGGAATGAATAGTAACCTCGATAAGCGTACTAAGTGCAATGTTTTCAAAATCATAGTGTGGAATGTCCAAATTAGGTTAGAGAAGTTTTATTTGGACACTTGGCAAGATCTTAACCACATATAGTAAATAGTATTAGACACTTGGCACAAAGAGGAACCATTAGATGGATTTGTGAAGGAAATCAAGGTATATGATCATGCCACCTAAGCAAAACTTTTTTCCATCTAATCAACCAAATTCAGCCAGATCAAAGAGGGTTTCAACCCTAATGAAACCCTAAATGGTTGAAATCCAATTGAAACCCAAAAATCTTGGTTGAAACCGAAACCCTAAATGGTTTCCCCAAACCCTAAAGTTGACCTTCAAACTCTTTTATATCCAATTTCTAGCATTGTGTTTAATTACTTCCACATGCTATTAATTTCTCAAATCCTTGTTATGACATCATTATCCAACCTTTTAAACCTTGAAAATTTGATTGGGCCAAGGAAAATTAAATTTGGGCTTGATAGCATCTCAAAACCTAACCAAACCCCCTTTAAACTCCAAATTGAAGTCCACTTTGTTGAGGCCCACCAAGGCCCACGAATTTTGCCACCTTGGCTAAGCTTCTTGAAGAAGTTTCCTTCCCCTCATGGCAGACCATCCATTGCCCTTGGTTGCACCCAATAGTGCCTTGAGGTGATGGAGAAATCCACCTCATCAACCTCCATACCTCACAGCTTCTACAGGCAGTCATTTGCCCCTCACTATTATCCACTTTATGTCACATAGCCACCTCCAATCAAGGGTCATTCAGGTCCATATCTTCCTCCTACAGAAGTCTTGAGTTGTGCAAGACACACTTCCTTCCCTTTCATCACTTCACCCCATTCTTAGAGAGAAACCCAAAAGAGCTCTCTCAGGCAGATTTCTAGATCTTTTTACATGGAGATTTTTCACCCTTTTTATGTATTTTAACATGATCACTCCTTCATAAAATTTGTTTATCTTTGTGTATAGTTTTCATAGATATATTATTCGTATCATTCCATGGTCATTTGGTCAGTCAAAAGTATTTTTAACCATGGAAATGTCTTTCTGAGCTTGAAACAGGAGAGTATGTTATGTTTTGGAGTTTTTGACCAAGCTAATGGACATATGTTGTTCCGAAAATTTTATGGAGTGTTTTTAGCATATTTTTATAAGTTTCAATTGAGTTTTTATTGCATGAATAAATTTTTTGATGATAGATTTTCTTAGACCTAGAAACTTGAAAACTGGAAGTGGCAAAACAGTTTTTATTTGAAGAAAGTTTGAATATTTCAAGGTTTGATCTTACTCTAAAGGCTTTGATATTTTTATATGATGATCCTAAGTCTCTTATTTTCATGTTAGGATGTTATTTTGAAGATATTTAGTATTATTTTTAAAGATACGATTTTTTTTATGCAAGAGGATTTCAATTAGGCCTCAGATTTGATGTTTTTGGGTTAGATCCATGTTTTATTGAGTTTTAACCATGTGATTTTAATTTTGATGGTTGGATATTCTTTAGGAAAACATTTTTTAAACCATGTGATGCTTTATTTCAAATATCTCACCTTCTAAAGCTATTGATCAAGAGATTTATTAAACCTAGTTGAGGAAAAAGTTTATGTTTTTGGACTAAGTGTAAAACCAAAATCTCAAAGTGTTATTTTGTGATTTTGGTGACTTTAGTTTGATGATTTAAAGTATGTTTGATCTTAGGATGATGTTATGAATATGTTAGAAGTAAGATTTGATTTTTTGGAATTCTTGGAGATGTTTTGATTTAGGGTCAAAACTTGTGATTCAAGTGTTAGGATCTTTTTACAAAATGATTGGTGTTGATTATTAGCTTTTTCTAAATGGATATTTTAATTATGGTTTTAAACTTAGGATAGGAAGATCCTTGTTGCAAAATTTTGGGTTAAGAATGAGTTTTGAAGTTGGAAGGAATTGCAACAAAAATCAAGAGAAATGTCTTATGAATGTTTCGGCCATAGTGTGTTTTCCATAGTTGTGATTTGTTTTAAATTTTTCTGAGTTGATTTTTGAGTTTAGGACAAAATTTACATAAGGAATATAAATTTTGGAAAATTTTGGAATTAGGATGTAAAATCCTTAAGTTAAGGGTAAAATGGTCACTTTTCTACATGTAGAGGGTAAAATGGTCATTTTACTCTAAGTTGTCTCTTTTACACATTTCTAATTGTTAGTAATTAAATTTCTTGTGTTTTGTGCTTTATTCTTGTAGAACGCGACGATCAAGGTAAGTTAGCTTCTAACTTACTATCAATTTACTGTGTATGTATGATGGGTAAGGGAACTAAAATTTATGTATGTATGTTATCATATATGCCATGTCATACCACGTCATTACATGTTTATATGTTATGCATGATATATTCTGTCACGAATATTTATCTGTTACATAATTTATTCTGTCACGTATTGCTATATGTTATAAGTATGCCACATGTTACATGTATGTCATATCATGTAATATTCACCATTGCAAGTATGTCATGTTAAGTAAAGAAGTCAAATCAAGTTTATGTTAAGTCAAGTTTGAGATCACGTTCATGCTAAGTTATTTATGTCAATCACGACCCTAAGTGCTAGGATGGGGTAATATCCTAGTGGAACTCCTTTGTTCATGCTGGAGTGTCTAAATAGGTGTAAAATTCCCTGGATTGATAAAGTACAGTCAACAGGTTGCGAATGAGGCCTAACTAGTTGGTCACCGGAGCGCACCGGACACTTACGCCGATGGAGCCATATTTTATTTTACATGTGTTCATAGCAAGTGTGGCACAAATAATTCATAGGGCCACAACAACTGTGGAGCATACACTACGTGAGACACAGTAATGGTGACACGTAGAATACGTGGGGCCACAAAAACTGTGGAGTACGTATTAACGCACTCACAGCTGGTGTAGATACTTGTGTTGTGATGCAGTAATCGGTAGGGACACACGGCTCAAGGGGACCCGTGTAGCACTCATATGGTTACGTTATTAATTAAGTCTATTGAACAAGATTTAAAATTCATGTCAAGAAGTTAAGAATAAGCAATCAGGGTTTACCCCATGAGATAAGAATAAGCAATCATGGTTAACCCCATGAGATAAGAATACACAATCATGGTGACCCCATGAGATAAGAATAAGTTTTAGATCAAGTTCAATTATGTTCACGTACATGTTATGTTCATGTTCACATTAAGTTTCAAGTTCATGTTCATATCATGTTATGTTCACGTTTATGTTCTGTTCAAGCTCATGTTCATGTTATGTTTATGTTTATGTTCACGTTATGTTTCAAGTTCACATTCATGTCATGTTATATTCACGTACATGTTATGTTCAAGTTCATGTTCATTTTTACATTATGTCTCAAGTTCACGTTTATGTCATGTTATGCTCAGGTTTATGTTAAATTCAAGTTCATGTTTATGTTATGTATGTTCACGTCCATACTATAATTCAAGTTCATGTGATGTTTCAAGTTCACGTTCATGTTATGTTGCTAGCCCATGTTATATTATAAGTTCAAGTTCATGTCATGCCAAGTCAAGTTCAGTTCACGTTTTAGTTCAAGTTATGTCAGTTATACCATGTTATATGTCAAGTTATGCTATGCTTACTTACGTCTTTAATTATGTATTCATGCTTTTACTGCCATGCATGCATCATTAACCTGTGTGAGAGTTTCCAGTTAACTTACTGAGATTTGTAATCAAATCTCACCGTGGTAGTCCCAACTACTATTCCCCCGAATGGTAGGCGATGTGTCAGGATCAGAGTAAGGAGTAGACATTAGTAGACTGAAGGAGGTTGACTAGATGCCACAGACACAACGCGGAGCTTACAGCTTTCATAGTTAGTTTTTGGAAAGTATTCTGGCCTCATTAGTCGAGTTACACGAGTTACTCGACGAACTTCTTCAATAGTATATTTTGGTAATGTAAATATGGACTCTGGCCTCCCATATTTTTGAGATTACAGTCTTCTGAGACTCATACTGAAATCGTGGATGTTTATTTTTGTCAAATATGCTTGGATTACGATTTAATTATTTGGGATGTTATAAGTTTGGTGTATAGTATTGCTCAAAAAAATTTATCCGCTGCGAATATTGCATAATGCTATATGCATGTTAGGAACATTGCATCTTATATGTCATGAATAGGGGCAAGTAACCTTGTGTTGTATGTCCCTGCGCTTCGGATGTCCGTCCGATCCCAAACGGAATCTAGGGTCGTCACACTCAAGCCATAAATGAGTTGCAAGGCACCATTAATAAAATGAGCCCAACCTTGAGCACTCTAGAGAAGGGGAAATTTCCAGCACAACCTCTGCCTAATCCTCAAGTATACAGGCAACAACAACAACAAGTGCATACTGTCTTAGGGGATGTTATTGAGACAGCGAAAGCCGTTCTTACTTTGAGAAGTGGGAAGGAAGTTCTCCAACCTGAGATGACCATGGACAGACAGGTAGTTGGTTCTAAACCTGAAAAAGTAAAAGAGATTGATGAGGTTGAAAAAGAACCAGAGGAAGTGAGGCCAGAGTCAAAGAAGCCTATGAGTGGAGAGGCTAAAATTAGTAGGGGTACCAACCTGTGGTTCCCTAGCCTCAGAGATTGGTAGCTGGACAAAAAAACAGATATCACACTGAGATTCAGGAGATTTTCAAGCAAGTAAAGATTAATATTTCACTCTTGGATGCCATACAACAAGTGTCTTTGTATGCAAAATTTTTGAAGGACTTGTGCACAATGAAGAGGAATTTGAATGTGAAGAAGAAAGCCTTCCTAACAGAGCAAGTTAGTGCACTGATATTGAGCGAGACTCCTCAAAATTTTAGAGATCCCGGCTCTCCCCAAATTTTTATTATGATTGGTGAGTCACGCATTGGGAGAGCTCTACTTGATCTAGGGAGTAGTGTGAACTTGCTACCATTATCAGTATATGAGCAGTTGGGATTGAGTGAGATAAAAAAGACCTTCATCATGTTATAGTTGGCTGATAGATCAGTTAAAGTGCCGAGGGGTATAGTTGAAGATGTACTAGTCCAGGTGGACAAATTTTATTACCCAGTAGATTTTGTAGTTCTTGACATGCAGCAGCCAGTCTCTACTATTCACCATGAGTCTGTCATCCTTGGACGCCCATTCCTTGCTACTTCCAATGCATTTATCAATTATTGAAGTGGAGCACTGAAGCTCACTTTCGGGAATATGACATTGGAGATGAATGTGTTCAACGCTTGCAAGATGCTTAGTGGATGCTACAATTCAAATGTGCATGCTGTTGATATGGTATATGATTTTGACTTTTCAGAGTTGTTATTAGTATTTGATTCCGAGAGTGCATTTGAGGATGGCTTTCCTAAGCAGTCTGAGGTTCTTGTTGAGACAATTCCTACGTCATTAGAGTTGACAGTATCAGATGGGCAGTTGATAGAGACAACTGGGTCTCTTCAATTATCAAACGTGAGTTACACGAGTAATTGGCGTAGGCCAGTCTTTGAAGCTCTTGATTTACCAGGAGCCATGAAGTCATCAGAAGAAGAAATCCCAATACTAGAGTTGAAGCCACTACCCGAGAACTTGAAGTATATTTTTCTGGGCCCAATTGAGGATACATTTTCGATGGTCATTTCTTCTCAGCTTACTTCAAAGTAGGAAGCTGAATTATTAATAGTGCTGAGACATCATCGAGGAGCGATAGGCTGGACTATTGCAAACATCAAAAGTATTGACCCTTCAATTTGTACCCACAATATTTTTCTTGAAGGAGATGCGAGACCAGTTCGTGATGCACAACGGAGGTTGAATCCTACCATGAAGGAGGTGGTGAAGAATGAAGTGTTGAAATTGTTAGCTGTGGGTATCATCTATCCTATCTCCGACAGCAAGTGGGTAAAGTCCGACACAGGTAGTACAAAAAAAAATCTAGTTTAACTGTTATTGAAAATGCTAATGGTGACTTGATCCCAACTAAGAAGGTAACGGGCTAGAGAATGTGTATTGACTACCGAAAGTTGAATTCGGTCAGTCAAAAAGATCACTTCCCATTACCTTTCCTAGATTAGATTTTAGAAAAAGTTGTGGGTAATACTTTTTGAGTTATGCTAGATACAAGCAGATTTTGTATACTAATTCGCGCATCGATCATTTTTTTAATATAAAAAAATTATAAAAAAAATTTTGAGAAAAGAAGAAAATTTTCTATTTCATGAAAATTATTTCTACCTTCAATTCACATCATTTCATTAAACATATATCTTATAAATCAATATATAAGATGAAGGCCGGGCACAGCCAAAGGGGGAAGAGCACAGATACATGTTAAGAAACGAATGCATGTATGAATGGATGAACGGAATGCATGAACGAACGTAAGTAAGGAAAGATGAACGAATGAATGCATGTATGCATGGATGCTTTTATATGAGAACTTAAATTATTAAAGTTAATGTTTTCCGCTAAGTCTTTTAATAAAGAAAAAATGAATTTTATTTATAGCATGGAAGTCTTTTGTATCCTGGCATGAATGGAAAAGAATTGAAAAAGGAATAGTAATTCCCGTCGATTTTTACCAAAATCGATATGAAAAGGACCCACCATAAGGACGGGCGTTACAATTATGCAAGTCATACTTTGAATGATGCACAAAACAAATTACACCACCATCGAGAAAGAGTTATTAACTATTGTGTTTGCCTTAGATAAATTTCGTTCTTACATTATTAGGTCTCATGTTATCATTTTTACTGACCATTCTGCTCTTAAGTATTTGTTGGCAAAGAAGGATGTTAAACCCAGGTTAATTCCTTTGATTCTTTTGCTCCAAGAATTTGAAATCACTATTTGGGGATAAGAAGGGAGTCGAGAATATGGTAGCCGATCACCTGTCACGACTGCAGCTACTTGATGTATCTACATCCATTCCTCCCTTGAATGAAGATTTTCCCAATGAGCATCTTTTGCAGTGTCGTCCGCTTCATGGTTCGCAGACATTGCAAATTACCTTGACACTGACTAGATGCCAGAGCATTGGACAGCTCAGGACAAGTGTAAGTTCCTTGCAGAGGTACGATTTTATTACTTCGACACTCCTTATCTTTTTAAGTATTGTGTTGATCAGTTGGTGCGTCGATATATTCCTGATTATGACTTTACCTCTGTTTTTCACTTTTGCCATATTGGGGCTTGTGGAGGCCATTTTGCAACTAAGAAAACGGTTGCCAAAATTTTGCTAAGTGGACTCTACTGGCCCACTATTTTTAGAGATGTGGAGTCTCTTTGCAAGGCATATGAGCCTTGTCAGAAACTTTTTTCCCCTATTCTTACACTTGAGATATTTGATTGTTGAGGGATTGACTTTATGGGACCATTCCCAAAGTCATTTGGAAATTCTTATATTTTAGTTGCTGTGGATTATGTTTCAAAATGGGTAGAGGCCATACCTTGTAGAACAAATGATCATAAGGTTGTCATTTGTTTCTTGAAAGAATTGTTTGCACATTTTGTGATACCATACATTACGTAATTGTTAATGATGGCTTTAATAATGATGAAAAGTTATGTTTGATAAGATGAAGTGAAAATGTTCTATGTAAGAAGGTGTACATAAAAGTTTTTTTGAAAATGTTGAGCAATTTAGGTGGGACACAAATACTGATTTTTCAGCTAAGCATGCATCTCATGTTTATCATTAATCATGCATACTTTTATCTCTGTGTAGGTTGATTGTTTAACTTACTGAGATTTCAAGTAAATCTTGCCCTTATGGACCCACTACCAGAATGGTAGAAGTTGTGTTAGGGCTATCCTGCGACGAACAAGATGAACCACTGGTTACAGAGCGTTGAGGACAAGCCTTATTTGAAGAAGAGGCTAGACTTGATTATGATGTTCAAAGCTCTGACTCTATACACTATAGAGTGAATGCGAGGGCTAATTTTATTTTGTAGTTTTAGTATTATGGGTTTCTATATCTCATGTTATGTTCAACTTATGAGAACCTTTTAAGTGAGGAAGTACTTATTTATGGTTAATTGATATTATATGGGATGTTTAGTTCATTCTGGCATCAATTATTTTATCAACCTTATTTCCGCTGCAATAATTGCATACTTTTAGTTCCATACTAAGATGCATTGCATATTAACTATCATGAATGGGGGTATATAACCTTATATTTCGTTCCATCCTAAGAGGTGACATGGAAGCATCACACTCTGGTATAATGAAAATTGAGTAATTTTGATCCCCATTTTGTAGGGGTAGTTGTTGGGAAGTGGGAAATGTTAATTTTGGTTGTTGTAGATGTAAGGGATAAAATATTCCAGGCCCAACCCACCAAAGGGATATCATCAAGAAGCCAGGAAGAGACAAGGAAAAACAAGTGTCAGGGGAAAAGAAAGAAAAGGGTTAGATGCTCAATAAAGCTTGGCAGAAAGAAAGGCTTGAAGTGACATAAAACTAATTTTCTCACCAACCAATGACAGAGGCCAATAAAAGTGATTAGATAGGTTGAAAAAGGGATCAGAGATAAGATATCGTGGGCTAATCTGGGCTTCTTCTAGGAAACTTCGGGAGAGAGCTTCTTTAACCTCCAAACTAGAAACTTCAACTTAATTATTTTTAAGGCAAAGGGGTTCACCAACCCTCATTTGCATAGTGAGTCATGAGAGACCATGAGAGATTATTAAATACCCCCATTGTAGTGGATTTGTCCTCCAAATGACCCGTGGAGATAGGCCTTGTGTCGAATCACATAAATGTGTGTCTCAATCTCTATTTATATTTTCTACTATTGCTCCAGACCAATATCGTGGGCCTCAAATGACACCGACCAAGACCCAAATTGTCACCGTGGGCCAAGAATGACTGCTTCTCCCTTTTTGGCCTGTTCCTACAAAATAGGTCTTAACAATTGGTGTCATCTATGTGATCCGGTTATTCTCAACATTGGAAGTGTGAGAATGATGATTTTCTAGTATACAAAATCATCTTCGAATGTGCATATAAAATTCCACCCACGTAAGGGTTCTCATTTTTACACCTCTTCTTTTTACAAATACTATTTCTGGAAAATCAATGGGTGAGACCCCAAAGCCAGAGCAAGTATTGTGCTAAGAAGTTGCACAGCACACAAACAGATCAACATTCTGTGCACAGTGCATGAGTAGAGGCCGAACATTGCACTGTGCATTGAAAGTGCACAATGAATGTGAGGACCATCTTGACCGTGCATGTCATACACAGTCATGCACAATAAAATATGGGATCACATCACTGTGCACCAAGGAAGTCATCGCCCATCAACCGTGGGCCAAGCATAGGTGTCGGTAGCCATGACATGGACTATCAGCGACTTCTCGCCCACCAACAGTGGGATCGGCAGAGGAGTCGATGGCCACCCCATGGACAACCGGCATCTTCTGCCTTTGCCATGGTGGTCCTTGAACACTACGGTCATGCACGCCGAGGTCCCAATAACGGAGGTTGTGCATGTAATGTGCACCTAGGAGGCTTATGGTGGCCAGTCGTGAGCCCAACGAGGATGCCGGTGGTCATTGTGTCTACCATCGGAGACCTCTGTGGCCATGGAGGTGGCCCTAGGCAATGGGAATCATTGTAACAGCCTGCTAGAAATTTAATGGTGAAATTTCTATAGGCATTAGGAAACTCATGAAAACTCTATAAGTTTTCACGAATCGACCGATCACATAAGTTTTAATCTGTCAACATAGTCAGTGTTATCACTCACTATAGTGCTAGAAATGCGATTTTAATTATTTGAGCTAGTTAAAAGTGTCACAATGCACTATGTTCTGCGCCATTTGACTCAGTTGATTATTTGAGATTTTATAGCGCAATAACCCATTTTCATATTTTTAGATGAAACACATGTTCGAAATTGTGAAATTATTTTTAGGGGCACTTTAGGGTTAAATTTTGGAAAATGATTTTCAATGTATGTTGATATGGATATTTAGGATTTTTCAGTACTAAGTTTATTATGCATTTTTTTGGAGTGAATAGTAACCTTGATAAGTGCACCAAGTGCAGTGTTTCAAAATCACAGCATGGAATGTCCAAATTAGGTCAGAGAAGTTTATTTGGACACTTGGCAAGATCTTAGCCACACATGATGAATAGTATTCGACACTTGGCACCATGAGGAACATTGATGGATTTGAAGGAATCAAGGTGTGAGATCATGCAACTGAAACAAGAACTCTATTCCATCATACCAATCAAATTGTGCCAAACCAAAGAAAATTTACACCCTAGAAAAACCATTAATGGTTGGAATCCAACCGAGAACCCAAAAGCATGGTTAAAATTGAAATCCTAAACGGTTTTATCCAAATCTTAAACAGTTTCTAACATTGTATTTAATCGCTTGATTAAATTACTTCCACATTCTATTAATCCTTCAAATTTATGTTAGAACATCATTATACAACCTTTTTAAACTTGGATATTTGATTGAGTCAAGAGAAATTGGATTTGGGCTTGATAGCAACCCAAACCCTCTTAAAACCCCAAATTGAGGCCCATTCGGTTTAGGCCCACGAATTTGGCCTCATTAGCATTGCTTCTTGGCTAATTTTTTTCACCCCCACTTGACTGATCATATATTTCAAAAATGGGCCTAGAAGGTTCTAAAAGGGATAAGCTAAGGGGCCACCTCACTATTTCAACTCAACACTCTACCTTGAGGAAAAATCTTGGGATAGTTTTGTCCAACTTTTTTGGGTTGTCAAGAGCAACACTCAAGCTCACTCTCAGCCCTCTGTTCATCCCTCACTTATCCAAGAAGTTGTTCAGCCCATTTCACAATAAACCCACCTCTTTTTCCCTTACTCCTTAGAAAGAAAATCCAAAGTTTGCTTTTCAGAGTTTTTCTAGACGCTTGTTTCAAAGCTTATGTAAGTGTTTTCTCACAAATTTTGCTCCATGAAAGTTGTTAATTTTTTAGTCTAGTTTATGTTGATACATTATTTTTTTCCATTTGAAGATCTTTTGATTAGTCAAATGTTGTTTAAGCCCAAGAAAGGTCATTATGGGCGATAAACTAGAGGGTATGTTATATTTTGGAGTTTTTGATCAAGCTCATGGATATATCTTGGTCCGAAATTTTTATGGAGTATTGTTAACATGTGTATATGATTATTGGTTGAGCATTTGTTGCATGATTAAAGGTTTTGATGAAATATTTTCTTAGATCTAGAAACTTAGAAATTGGAAGAGGAAAAACAGTTTCTGTTTTGATAAACTTTAAATCTTGTGTGGTTTAAACTTATTCCATTGACTTTGATAATTTTATTGGAGGATCTTAAGCCTCTTATATACATTTTAGAATATTATTTTGAAGATATTTTATGAGGAATGTAAATTTCGGTGTGTTTTCGTGTTAGGATCCAAATTCCTTAATCCATAGATAAAATGGTCATTTTTCCACAAGTAGAGGGGTAAAATGGTAATTTTCATAATTAAGTGATTTATATTTCTAAGTTTATTAATGAGGAGTTTCTAACTTTTAGAAATATCTCCTTTCAGTTCACACTATTTTGCGCTATACTTATATACATGTTACGTCATGCCATGCGATATTTTCAACTCAAGTACATACTTATTTGTTACATGTTATGTCATGTCATAACATGTTTATTTGTTACATACCATGTTATGCCATGCCATGATTTATTTCCAAGTACATGTTTATCTGTTACACACCATATTATGACATCCCATTAGTTACACGTACATGACGATCATGATATGCCATATCATTTTCATTGTACATATTTATCTGTTACACACTATGTTATGTCATGCCATTAGTCACACGAACGTGTCACATCACATTATGCCATGTAATGAGTCATACGAGTCTATCAAGAAATATTTTCTAAGTCACATCATGTTATGTCATATACAATCAAATTATTGTTTAAGTCATTATTATTAAATCATAGTAATATTATGAGACATGACTACACTATCATGGTAACCCCATGAGACAAGAAATCATGGAAGAACATTGTGGCAATACCATGAGACACGAACATTGCCACAAGACAAGAATAAATTTTGATTCAATCTAGTTCATGTTCAACTTCATCTTTAGTTTATGTTCAATTTTAGTTCATATCATGTTTATTCCATACAAAGTTCAGTTCACGTTAGTTATAGTTCAGGTCAGTTCAGTCTATATCAGTTCAAGTTATGTCAACACATGTCATACTATTTTTCAAGTTATGTCACATTTGACTCACTCAAAAATGAGTAGCACAAAAGCTATCCCAAGTGTAGGAGGATGTCGTGTAATAATTAGGAATAAAGTTCCTAGATCGTCTAATTGGGAAAAGTTGTTTAAATCGAAACTCATATAAAATGGTGAATAGTTTCACAAACAAAAGTGATGGTATGTATAATGAATGGAAATAAAAATGGCACTAGTCATAGACTAGATTCACACTTTTTGAGTTTTTTGAGTGTCTAAATGGAACGTAAAAGACTAACAAATTGAAATTAACAATTAAGGATTCAATTACGCTAAACAATTTTAATTAATTTGAAAATTAAATATTAAAACTGAAATTATTTAAGTCCTAATTAATCTTTAATCAATTTAAAATGTAATTGTAATGCATAATTAATAGAAGTTTAAAGAAATAAGAAAAATAACTAACATAAAATAAAATAAACAGCAAATAAAATGTCTAAACTTTTAAGCAAAAATATCAAGATACACCATAAACTTCAAATTGAAATTAAATAAAAAGTAGGAAATGAAAAGAGCAAGCTAAATGAATGGAGATGGAGATTGAAAGCAGTGGAGTAGACTAGACTGTAGCAGCAATTGGACCCCTCAAGGAGTTTGTTAATGGTGCTGCTGCAGCGTGAGTAAGTGCCCAAGAGAGAAATTGTGTATGTGGCGCTCAAATGCTCAATGGAATAAAATTATGTGCGGCCTGAATTCAACCCCAAATATGATAATATGTGTGCTGCCGAAATGCCCACAAAAGGAAATATATCCGTGCGGCGCAGGTCAAAGTCCCCAAAGAAAAGAATGTGTTGCCGTAGATCGTGTGGAGTGAATGAATAATAGAATAAAAATAATGTTGCCGTGCCCCTCAGCGTCCCAATATGTTGTCGTGCGTGAGTTAAATGCTCCAGGAGAATAATAATTGTTGTCGTCCCTCAATCAAAGTCCAATGCCAAAAGTCCATGTGTGAGTCGAATGCTCCCAGCCAATTAAAAGTTCATTTTTCATTTCTTAGTCTATATAAAAGAATAAAAATTAGAAATAAAATAAAAATAAAAAATAGAATATTAAAAATATGTTGTGCATATAAAGGAACATTGTCAAATTAAATCACAAGTTATAATATTAAGCAAAAACCATGCTACTTATCAATTTAAATCACACTTGGATTTATGCATCTTAATCATTTTTTTCCATCTAAAACCAATAATAATGTAATGAAAGAATTAAAATATATTGGTTCTAGATGTATAAAATATGCAATATTTCAACTCAGTCATACCCCCCAACTAGCGTTTTGCTAATCCTTAAGCAAAATAGTAAAAATTAGTTGAGATGAACATTGTATAAAGATCGAAATTCAAACAAAAGCAATCAAATACAATTCCGAATTGTCACAAAAGGTGATCCATGACTACTCAACCATAGGAGCTATACCCACCAAGATTGTCTCAACAATCCTTGATATAGAATTGGGAAAAATGTCTCAGAACTCAGATGTGTGTGTGTAGCTACACGATTGTGTATTCCTCATTACTAGCCATGATTTGTCATAGGATTTTTCAACATTAAGATTAACCATTGCTGATTCTAAACACCTCTAACCCCAAGGGACTAGTAGTTTTCACGCCAACTCTATTTAAAGGTTGAACACTCAACCCCTAAAGTTAGGGTAACTGTTTCTAGCCCTTTACTTAGAAAAGTTCACTAAACTGCCTTTATCTTCTTCTTCTTTTTTCTTCGATTCTTTTTTAATCCTTTTTTTTCTTTTTCTTTTTTCTTTTTTTTTTTACATTCTCTGTTTTTTTTAGCAAGGCTCGATAGTCTTGCAGTTTACTTCTCCTGTGTTAAATCAGTGGATAGTAAATGATGAACACTATAGGTGTAAGCATGTGCAAAATTTCCTTCAAAATTTTCCTTTCGTTCTATATAAATCTTACCAAGTTTCATCTCAATAAGTATAGCAGCCCGGTGTTTCAAACCATATATTAACAAAATATGATGCATCAGAAATCATGCTCTATGCTCAAGCTTGAAAATAAATCTTCACAAAATAATTATGATCAACCACTCCACCAAGGTGCTCAAATTTCACAAAATGCTAGAAATAAAGTGTGTCAATCATATATGTATTAATGCACATCATATTAATGCAATTTTTTTTTTTAAATCTGTGCACAGACACTACCCCTCAACTAGTGAGAGACATGGTTCTCAATGAATTGAATAAAAGAAAACAAAGTGCACAAGGATAAGTAAGCAACATGGACAACCAATCATGTGATATAAAATAAGAGCAAAACAAAAAATATAAATAAAAGATAAAATGCAATTGAAGAAATAAATCAATCAATCAATCAAAATAAAAAACTTCCCCGAGGTGTTGCACAAGTAAGATCTCTTCATTTGGATCAAAGGCAGTCATAAACGGCTTTAGACGTTGTCTATTGATAGTGAAGCTATTGCCATTCTTCGGATTGAAAATGTCTACTGCCCCGTGAGGATGAACCTCCTTTACAATGTATGGCCTACTCCATCGGGATTTCAGATTCCCGAGAAAAAGATGTAGTCTTGAATTATAGAGGATCACTTTCTAATTAGGGACAAGATGTTTATCACGGATCTTCTTGTCATGCAAGGCCTTCATTCGCTCCTTTGCCAAGTGAGAATTGTCGTAGGCCTCCCTCCTTGCTTCATTAAGCTATAAAATCTGCAACTTTCTTAAATCTTTGGTAGCATCAAGTGAAAAGTTAATTTGCTTAATAGCCCATAAAGCACGATATTGGATCTCAACAAGTAAATGACAAGCCCAACCATAAACCAATTTATAAGGTGACATCCCTAAGTTAGTTTTGATAAGCCCAAAGAGCATCAACCAATTTTTTAGACCAGTCCTTCCGAGTGGGACGGACTGTTTTTTCAAGAATAAGTTTGATCTCTATTGGCCAACTCAACTTGACCATTAGTTTGGGGGTGATATGGATTAGAGACTTTGTGGGTCACTCTATATTTTTACATAAGCTTTTGAAAAGGTTTAAACCCCCATCGCTAATAATCGCCTTGGGCATGCNAAACATATATCTTATAAATCAATATATAAGATGAAGGCCGGGCACAGCCAAAGGGGGAAGAGCACAGATACATGTTAAGAAACGAATGCATGTATGAATGGATGAACGGAATGCATGAACGAACGTAAGTAAGGAAAGATGAACGAATGAATGCATGTATGCATGGATGCTTTTATATGAGAACTTAAATTATTAAACTTAATGTTTTCCGCTAAGTCTTTTAATAAAGAAAAAATGAATTTTATTTATAGCATGGAAGTCTTTTGTATCCTGGCATGAATAGAAAAGAATTGAAAAAGGAATAGTAATTCCCGTCGATTTTTACCAAAATCGATATGAAAAGGACCCACCATAAGGACGGGCGTTACAAGTTGGTATCAGAGCGAGACCCAGGTTATGAAAGACTTCATATGAAAGAAAAGAAGGAAAACTTTTATGTGAAGGGAAATCTTTCACATGAAAGAAGATTTTCCTTTACATGAAAGAAACTTTTACCTAAAAGAAACTTTGATGGAAGAAAACTTTTACAAGAAAGAAAATCTTTTACAAGAAAGAGAAAACTTTTCTTTACATGAAAGAAAAGTTTTCTATGAAAGAAAATCTTTTTTTTTTCATAAAAGAAAACTTTTACATGAAAGAAAAAACTTTCTATATGAAAGAAACCTTACATGAAAAGAAAGCTATTGAAAAGAGAACTGAAGTAAGAATGATGGAAAACCTAGGCTGATGTCTTCCCAAGGCATGTCTCGTCCTGCAGTAAGTATGAGAAAGTATTTTCTTTTAAGTATTACAGTATTTTACCAGTACAACCCAGTTAATGAAGGCATGTCAGAATGGCACCTACTAGGAAATGTTATGTTAAGTGCATGTCATAAAGGAAGTCATAGAGAATGAACATAGATAGAAAGGAAAGGAATGAGAGATGAAAAGTCAAGAACTTATAGATGTAGTTGCATGTTATGAACGAATAAACTAGAGTTGTTAATTTAACTGCGGTAGTTAGTAAACGCGTGAACAAACATGAGACAAGCAAGGACCGAGATGAAGGAAGAAACGATAACTTCAAGTTTTCTTGCAAACACCTCAACTTGGATAGCGCGAACACTACCAGATGGATGAGACTAAGCGCTTGGAGATAGTTTCGCAAGGACCTTAGCTTGGATAGCGCGAACACTACCAGAGAGATGTAGTCACGAGCCTGGAATCAATTTCAGACTTGTTGATGGACGAGCAGTGAGACGTGAGAAGAATTTTCGTCTCAGCAATGCCCAAGATGCGCAACATGCGTGATAATGCTAGGATGACGTAAGGACCTATCTGAATGGGTCCCTAATAAGGATAGGCAAAATTTTATTTTTAGGGCTTTAGTAAAAAATTTTAGGACGTTAAGAAAATTTTAGGGCCTTAAGCAAATTTGTAGTACGTTAAGCCAAACCTTAGAACCTTAAGCAAATTTGTAGTACGTCAAGCCAAAACTTCTTGTCTTGGCAAAGGAGGGAGGCCTACGACAATTCTCACTTGGCAAAGGAGCGAATGAAGGCCTTGCATGACAAGAAGATCCGTGATAAACATCTTGTCCCTAATTAGAAAGTGATCCTCTATAATTCAAGACTACATCTTTTTCTCGGGAATCTGAAATCCCGATGGAGTAGGCCATACATTGTAAAGGAGGTTCATCCTCACGGGGCAGTAGACATTTTCAATCCGAAGAATGGCAATAGCTTCACTATCAATAGACAACGTCTAAAGCCGTTTATGACTGCCTTTGATCCAAATGAAGAGATCTTACTTGTGCAACACCTCGGGGAAGTTTTTTATTTTGATTGATTGATTGATTTATTTCTTCAATTGCATTTTATCTTTTATTTATATTTTTTGTTTTGCTCTTATTTTATATCACATGATTGGTTGTCCATGTTGCTTACTTATCCTTGTGCACTTTGTTTTCTTTTATTCAATTCATTGAGAACCATGTCTCTCACTAGTTGAGGGGTAGTGTCTGTGCACAGATTTAAAAAAAAAAATTGCATTAATATGATGTGCATTAATACATATATGATTGACACACTTTATTTCTAGCATTTTGTGAAATTTGAGCACCTTGGTGGAGTGGTTGATCATAATTATTTTGTGAAGATTTATTTTCAAGCTTGAGCATAGAGCATGATTTCTGATGCATCATATTTTGTTAATATATGGTTTGAAACACCGGGCTGCTATACTTATTGAGATGAAACTTGGTAAGATTTATATAGAACGAAAGGAAAATTTTGAAGGAAATTTTGCACATGCTTACACCTATAGTGTTCATCATTTACTATCCACTGATTTAACACAGGAGAAGTAAACTGCAAGACTATCGAGCCTTGCTAAAAAAAACAGAGAATGTAAAAAAAAAAAGAAAAAAGAAAAAGAAAAAAAAGGATTAAAAAAGAATCGAAGAAAAAAGAAGAAGAAGATAAAGGCAGTTTAGTGAACTTTTCTAAGTAAAGGGCTAGAAACAGTTACCCTAACTTTAGGGGTTGAGTGTTCAACCTTTAAATAGAGTTGGCGTGAAAACTACTAGTCCCTTGGGGTTAGAGGTGTTTAGAATCAGCAATGGTTAATCTTAATGTTGAAAAATCCTATGACAAATCATGGCTAGTAATGAGGAATACACAATCGTGTAGCTACACACACACATCTGAGTTCTGAGACATTTTTCCCAATTCTATATCAAGGATTGTTGAGACAATCTTGGTGGGTATAGCTCCTATGGTTGAGTAGTCATGGATCACCTTTTGTGACAATTCGGAATTGTATTTGATTGCTTTTGTTTGAATTTCGATCTTTATACAATGTTCATCTCAACTAATTTTTACTATTTTGCTTAAGGATTAGCAAAACGCTAGTTGGGGGGTATGACTGAGTTGAAATATTGCATATTTTATACATCTAGAACCAATATATTTTAATTCTTTCATTACATTATTATTGGTTTTAGATGGAAAAAAATGATTAAGATGCATAAATCCAAGTGTGATTTAAATTGATAAGTAGCATGGTTTTTGCTTAATATTATAACTTGTGATTTAATTTGACAATGTTCCTTTATATGCACAACATATTTTTAATATTCTATTTTTTATTTTTATTTTATTTCTAATTTTTATTCTTTTATATAGACTAAGAAATGAAAAATGAACTTTTAATTGGCTGGGAGCATTCGACTCACACATGGACTTTTGGCATTGGACTTTGATTGAGGGACGACAACAATTATTATTCTCCTGGAGCATTTAACTCACGCACGACAACATATTGGGACGCTGAGGGGCACGGCAACATTATTTTTATTCTATTATTCATTCACTCCACACGATCTACGGCAACACATTCTTTTCTTTGGGGACTTTGACCTGCGCCGCACGGATATATTTCCTTTTGTGGGCATTTCGGCAGCACACATATTATCATATTTGGGGTTGAATTCAGGCCGCACATAATTTTATTCCATTGAGCATTTGAGCGCCACATACACAATTTCTCTCTTGGGCACTTACTCACGCTGCAGCAGCACCATTAACAAACTCCTTGAGGGGTCCAATTGCTGCTACAGTCTAGTCTACTCCACTGCTTTCAATCTCCATCTCCATTCATTTAGCTTGCTCTTTTCATTTCCTACTTTTTATTTAATTTCAATTTGAAGTTTATGGTGTATCTTGATATTTTTGGCTTAAAAGTTTAGACATTTTATTTGCTGTTTATTTTATTTTATGTTAGTTATTTTTCTTATTTCTTTAAACTTCTATTAATTATGAATTACAATTACATTTTAAATTGATTAAAGATTAATTAGGACTTAAATAATTTCAGTTTTAATATTTAATTTTCAAATTAATTAAAATTGTTTAGCGTAATTGAATCCTTAATTGTTAATTTCAATTTGTTAGTCTTTTACGTTCCATTTAGACACTCAAAAAACTCAAAAAGTGTGAATCTAGTCTATGACTAGTGCCATTTTTATTTCCATTCATTATACATACCATCACTTTTGTTTGTGAAACTATTCACCATTTTATATGAGTTTCGATTTAAACAACTTTTCCCAATTAGACGATCTAGGAACTTTATTCCTAATTATTACACGACATCCTCCTACACTTGGGATAGCTTTTGTGCTACTCATTTTTGAGTGAGTCAAATGTGACATAACTTGAAAAATAGTATGACATGTGTTGACATAACTTGAACTGATATAGACTGAACTGACCTGAACTATAACTAACGTGAACTGAACTTTGTATGGAATAAACATGATATGAACTAAAATTGAACATAAACTAAAGATGAAGTTGAACATGAACTAGATTGAATCAAAATTTATTCTTGTCTTGTGGCAATGTTCGTGTCTCATGGTATTGCCACAATGTTCTTCCATGATTTCTTGTCTCATGGGGTTACCATGATAGTGTAGTCATGTCTCATAATATTACTATGATTTAATAATAATGACTTAAACAATAATTTGATTGTATATGACATAACATGATGTGACTTAGAAAATATTTCTTGATAGACTCGTATGACTCATTACATGGCATAATGTGATGTGACACGTTCGTGTGACTAATGGCATGACATAACATAGTGTGTAACAGATAAATATGTACAATGAAAATGATATGGCATATCATGATCGTCATGTACGTGTAACTAATGGGATGTCATAATATGGTGTGTAACAGATAAACATGTACTTGGAAATAAATCATGGCATGGCATAACATGGTATGTAACAAATAAACATGTTATGACATGACATAACATGTAACAAATAAGTATGTACTTGAGTTGAAAATATCGCATGGCATGACGTAACATGTATATAAGTATAGCGCAAAATAGTGTGAACTGAAAGGAGATATTTCTAAAAGTTAGAAACTCCTCATTAATAAACTTAGAAATATAAATCACTTAATTATGAAAATTACCATTTTACCCCTCTACTTGTGGAAAAATGACCATTTTATCTATGGATTAAGGAATTTGGATCCTAACACGAAAACACACCGAAATTTACATTCCTCATAAAATATCTTCAAAATAATATTCTAAAATGTATATAAGAGGCTTAAGATCCTCCAATAAAATTATCAAAGTCAATGGAATAAGTTTAAACCACACAAGATTTAAAGTTTATCAAAACAGAAACTGTTTTTCCTCTTCCAATTTCTAAGTTTCTAGATCTAAGAAAATATTTCATCAAAACCTTTAATCATGCAACAAATGCTCAACCAATAATCATATACACATGTTAACAATACTCCATAAAAATTTCGGACCAAGATATATCCATGAGCTTGATCAAAAACTCCAAAATATAACATACCCTCTAGTTTATCGCCCATAATGACCTTTCTTGGGCTTAAACAACATTTGGCTAATCAAAAGATCTTCAAATGGAAAAAAATAATGTATCAACATAAACTAGACTAAAAAATTAACAACTTTCATGGAGCAAAATTTGTGAGAAAACACTTACATAAGCTTTGAAACAGGCGTCTAGAAAAACTCTGAAAAGCAAACTTTGATTTTCTTTCTAAGGAGTAAGGGAAAAAGAGGTGGGTTTATTGTGAAATGGGCTGAACAACTTCTTGGATAAGTGAGGGATGAACAGAGGGCTGAGAGTGAGCTTGAGTGTTGCTCTTGACAACCCAAAAAAGTTGGACAAAACTATCCCAAGATTTTTCCTCAAGGTAGAGTGTTGAGTTGAAATAGTGAGGTGGCCCCTTAGCTTATCCCTTTTAGAACCTTCTAGGCCCATTTTTGAAATATATGATCAGTCAAGTGGGGGTGAAAAAAATTAGCCAAGAAGCAATGCTAATGAGGCCAAATTCGTGGGCCTAAACCGAATGGGCCTCAATTTGGGGTTTTAAGAGGGTTTGGGTTGCTATCAAGCCCAAATCCAATTTCTCTTGGCTCAATCAAATATCCAAGTTTAAAAAGGTTGTATAATGATGTTCTAACATAAATTTGAAGGATTAATAGAATGTGGAAGTAATTTAATCAAGCGATTAAATACAATGTTAGAAACTGTTTAAGATTTGGATAAAACCGTTTAGGATTTCAATTTTAACCATGCTTTTGGGTTCTCGGTTGGATTCCAACCATTAATGGTTTTTCTAGGGTGTAAATTTTCTTTGGTTTGGCACAATTTGATTGGTATGATGGAATAGAGTTCTTGTTTCAGTTGCATGATCTCACACCTTGATTCCTTCAAATCCATCAATGTTCCTCATGGTGCCAAGTGTCGAATACTATTCATCATGTGTGGCTAAGATCTTGCCAAGTGTCCAAATAAACTTCTCTGACCTAATTTGGACATTCCATGCTGTGATTTTGAAACACTGCACTTGGTGCACTTATCAAGGTTACTATTCACTCCAAAAAAATGCATAATAAACTTAGTACTGAAAAATCCTAAATATCCATATCAACATACATTGAAAATCATTTTCCAAAATTTAACCCTAAAGTGCCCCTAAAAATAATTTCACAATTTCGAACATGTGTTTCATCTAAAAATATGAAAATGGGTTATTGCGCTATAAAATCTCAAATAATCAACTGAGTCAAATGGCGCAGAACATAGTGCATTGTGACACTTTTAACTAGCTCAAATAATTAAAATCGCATTTCTAGCACTATAGTGAGTGATAACACTGACTATGTTGACAGATTAAAACTTATGTGATCGGTCGATTCGTGAAAACTTATAGAGTTTTCATGAGTTTCCTAATGCCTATAGAAATTTCACCATTAAATTTCTAGCAGGCTGTTACAATGATTCCCATTGCCTAGGGCCACCTCCATGGCCACAGAGGTCTCCGATGGTAGACACAATGACCACCGGCATCCTCGTTGGGCTCACGACTGGCCACCATAAGCCTCCTAGGTGCACATTACATGCACAACCTCCGTTATTGGGACCTCAGCGTGCATGACCGTAGTGTTCAAGGACCACCATGGCAAAGGCAGAAGATGCCGGTTGTCCATGGGGTGGCCATCGACTCCTCTGCCGATCCCACTGTTGGTGGGCGAGAAGTCGCTGATAGTCCATGTCATGGCTACCGACACCTATGCTTGGCCCACGGTTGATGGGCGATGACTTCCTTGGTGCACAGTGATGTGATCCCATATTTTATTGTGCATGACTGTGTATGACATGCACGGTCAAGATGGTCCTCACATTCATTGTGCACTTTCAATGCACAGTGCAATGTTCGGCCTCTACTCATGCACTGTGCACAGAATGTTGATCTGTTTGTGTGCTGTGCAACTTCTTAGCACAATACTTGCTCTGGCTTTGGGGTCTCACCCATTGATTTTCCAGAAATAGTATTTGTAAAAAGAAGAGGTGTAAAAATGAGAACCCTTACGTGGGTGGAATTTTATATGCACATTCGAAGATGATTTTGTATACTAGAAAATCATCATTCTCACACTTCCAATGTTGAGAATAACCGGATCACATAGATGACACCAATTGTTAAGACCTATTTTGTAGGAACAGGCCAAAAAGGGAGAAGCAGTCATTCTTGGCCCACGGTGACAATTTGGGTCTTGGTCGGTGTCATTTGAGGCCCACGATATTGGTCTGGAGCAATAGTAGAAAATATAAATAGAGATTGAGACACACATTTATGTGATTCGACACAAGGCCTATCTCCACGGGTCATTTGGAGGACAAATCCACTACAATGGGGGTATTTAATAATCTCTCATGGTCTCTCATGACTCACTATGCAAATGAGGGTTGGTGAACCCCTTTGCCTTAAAAATAATTAAGTTGAAGTTTCTAGTTTGGAGGTTAAAGAAGCTCTCTCCCGAAGTTTCCTAGAAGAAGCCCAGATTAGCCCACGATATCTTATCTCTGATCCCTTTTTCAACCTATCTAATCACTTTTATTGGCCTCTGTCATTGGTTGGTGAGAAAATTAGTTTTATGTCACTTCAAGCCTTTCTTTCTGCCAAGCTTTATTGAGCATCTAACCCTTTTCTTTCTTTTCCCCTGACACTTGTTTTTCCTTGTCTCTTCCTGGCTTCTTGATGATATCCCTTTGGTGGGTTGGGCCTGGAATATTTTATCCCTTACATCTACAACAACCAAAATTAACATTTCCCACTTCCCAACAACTACCCCTACAAAATGGGGATCAAAATTACTCAATTTTCATTATACCAGAGTGTGATGCTTCCATGTCACCTCTTAGGATGGAACGAAATATAAGGTTATATACCCCCATTCATGATAGTTAATATGCAATGCATCTTAGTATGGAACTAAAAGTATGCAATTATTGCAGCGGAAATAAGGTTGATAAAATAATTGATGCCAGAATGAACTAAACATCCCATATAATATCAATTAACCATAAATAAGTACTTCCTCACTTAAAAGGTTCTCATAAGTTGAACATAACGTGAGATATAGAAACCCATAATACTAAAACTACAAAATAAAATTAGCCCTCGCATTCGCTCTATAGTGTATAGAGTCAGAGCTTTGAACATCATAATCAAGTCTAGCCTCTTCTTCAAATAAGGCTTGTCCTCAACGCTCTGTAACCAGTGGTTCATCTTGTTCGTCGCAGGATAGCCCTAACACAACTTCTACCATTCTGGTAGTGGGTCCATAAGGGCAAGATTTACTTGAAATCTCAGTAAGTTAAACAATCAACCTACACAGAGATAAAAGTATGCATGATTAATGATAAACATGAGATGCATGCTTAGCTGAAAAATCAGTATTTGTGTCCCACCTAAATTGCTCAACATTTTCAAAAAAACTTTTATGTACACCTTCTTACATAGAACATTTTCACTTCATCTTATCAAACATAACTTTTCATCATTATTAAAGCCATCATTAACAATTACGTAATGTATGGTATCATCATAGCTCCCCATTATGCACTATAAGTACCTGTTGGTGATTGTAGTACAACTTATGTGGAAACTACATTGTCTGCCAACTTGTTCTCAATGCATTGATAATATAATTGTTGATGGGTATTTTCATTGGTGGCCTGAGGCCCACAGGGGCCAACCCAAGCCCAACATCAAGCAGATTCCCCATATTCTAGACAGCTCGAGAGAGCCTGGCCCAAACCCGTAGAATCTCATCTCCCCCCAACAGTTCGGGAAGAACCCATAACCCATGTAAATTGGGTATATCTATCCGGGCAAGATGGCACGTTATAAGGGAAGCACGGGAAGCCAAGCCGGAGGAATGAATTGGAAACACGCTAAGAGGAAGGGATCAGACTCAAAGTAGCACTAAAAGATCACACTGCATTAAATGAGTTCATCAGACAATCACGCCATATTAATGGCTGATCCCGGAGGGTCACACTGCATTAAAGATAGTATGGCAGAGGGAGCTCTGAGAGGATTTTCCTTTCCCCCAGGCCACAGGGTATGGCCATCTAACCCCCTAGGCTGGGTATATAAGGTCTCAATCTTCAGGTAAAGGGATCAGCTTTCTCTCTAAATGAATCTTCCCGCTAAATTTTGCATTCACTTTGACTTCTGTTACTTTCTAAATAAGCCATTACTAACTTAGGCATTGGAGGTTGCTCGAGCCATCTCAAGGCCACTCTTCCCGATTCCTTCTTCTTTGTTGCAGGCCCCATAAGCAGAAGACCAGGACCACTAAAAACCTGGCCCAAAGGTGTACGAAACACGTCGTTAATAGTTGGTGCCATTTGTGAGATTTGAAAAAATTCCAAAAGAAAAATGTCCTTTTATGCCTACAAAAACCTGTTCTCAGTTGGTATGAGACCAAGAAGAAGAAACCTCAGGTAGCATGGAGACAAGGTTGGCAGCCATGGAACAGCCCGTTGAGAGGCTCACCAATGAGATGGATGCTCTCCGCGAAGAGAACCAGGCTCTCAAAGACAACCTTCGAGAATCAGTGCACCAAGAAGATCTAAGTGCCAATGAGCACCAAGAGTCTTGGAGGGAAGAGGAAGGAGATAATGAACAAGAAGAGAGGAAGTGCATGCAAGATGAGCTGCACAACCTCAAGGGAAAGTATGAGGAAGTGATGAGAAAGATGGGCAATTCATATTTTTCTTTTTCTTTTTTCTTAAATGGTCAAAGGTCACATGTCCATTAGTAACCCCCTCCCAAATTTATTAAAAACTCACACTTGTGATGGAGGAATATTGAGGAAACAATAAAAGGTCACCTTAGAGTTTAAAAAATATTCCCCAAGATAAACAAAAAAATCATGGTGCCAAAAAAACCCAGAAAAAGCCAAATGCAAACCGTCTCTAAAAACAAAAACACCCACCAAACTCATAAGCTCAATGTCTAAGATAAGGGATGCCAAGTTTGTCCATATGAATTAGTCCCCGGAGACGACCTTGAATGGAAGTAGCGCCATAAAAATCAGAAGTAAAACCTTGAGTCTCCTGCTTAGCCAAGAAATTTGGCACCATATTGGCTTCTCTAAAAATATGACAAAACTAAACATTAAGCTCACAAACCATGTCTTTAACTTCCTCCCAAAAATCCCAAAGGAACCAATACTTGCACACACTCAATGCTAACCATCCAACTATAACTGTTGAATCCGACTCTACCAAAATATCTCGTAAGCCCAAATGACTACACAACTGAAGACTGTCAAGAAAAGCTCTACATTTGGCAATGGTATTGGTGGCATGTCCATATGAATGAGCGAAACCTGGCACTACTTCACCATTTGAATCCTGAATAGTACCACTCCCACCTAATTCACCCGGGTTACTACAAGAGCCTCCATCCACCCCTTCCTCTCTCCAGTGGAGTCCAAGCAATTAATTTACCTTGCTTGGTAGAAACAAGAATAACCAGACATGCTAGCAACTCCATTACTGCTTGATCATTACTGCCCATACGAGGAAATTTTTTAAGCTTACACGAGATATCTCTAATCAAGACTTTAACAAAATGAATAAAATCATCAGACATGAATTTACTACCTTCCATTCTAGCCGCACATATTGCTCTCCATAACGCCCAATAAATTGCAATAGGGAGAACCCCCTCTAGCCAACCAACTTGAGAAGACATTGAGGCTCTATGCCACCAAAAACTCATTAGGCCCTCCCAATTTCTGATTTGTGGTAGTCTAATTTGATAGGCATCTGCAAAAAAATCCAAACCTTTTTAGCTCTGTCACCCTCACATAAGATATGATGCAAAGTCCCCACTTGAGCATTAACACAACACTCGCACTTCAATACTAAAGTAATTCCTATGCTCTAAATAACGTCATCAATCGGGATAGCCATTCTCTTAGCTCTCCAAATAAAAAATGACATCTTCTTTGGTAACCAGTCCTTCCAAAGCCATTTCTTCCATGGACATAAATCACCTCGTTGATTAAGTAAGTGCATGCGGATTTAGTAGAAAATTCTCCATCAACCGAGGGCTTCCACACACATATGTCAAGACCCTGCCATAACCGAATGTCCGAGACACATATTTTCCTGAACACCTCCTCTAGAACAAGATCCCGTAGCAAAATTAAATTTGGCCCCATCTCATCAAAAACTTCTGCCACACTCAGTTTATCATTTCCAATTACAGGTATGGAATCAATCAATGAACCATCCCCTAACCAATTATCCAACCAAATATTCGATTTACCCCCCACCCCCAAATCAGCCACTTCGAGTTGTTTAGTACCTTTGGCATGAGGGCCATAACTCCCTTCCAAAATTGCGATCCTTTCTGCAACTGCATCACTGAATAAATATGAGCATTGCCAATATATTTGGTAGAGAAGAAATCCTACCACATTGAACCTCCTCTAATTAGTTTCCAAGCAAATTTCATAATAAAAGATTCTTGAACCTCATGAAGATCCCGAATAACGAGTCCACCCCTCATCCACTGGCAAACAAATTTTTTGCCATGAAATCCACTTCCTTTTTTTTTTTTTTCAATCGAAGCACCCTAGAGAAAATTTGAAAAAATTTTCTTAAGGTCTGAGAGCACTCCTTTTGGTAGATTCAAGACCAATAGCATGTGAACAAGCATACTATTCAAAACATGTTTGATTAAAACAATTTTACCCCCAAAAGATAGGAGTTTACTTTTCCACCCAGCCAATTTCTTTTGAACATTTGGCAAGAATGAGTCAAACATTCGGATTCACATGTGCCCCACAAATAAAGGAGCACCCAAGTAAGTTCACGACCACCTATCTTCCTCAAAAACCGAAATCAACTTCAGGCCAGTTTGGATCAACCAAAATAGAGGTAGAAAAGAACATTGACGACTTACTCGGATTAATCAATTGACCAGATATCGATTCTTACCTATGCAAAACTGCCATAAGATTTCATAGAGATGACTTCCCACCATTAGCAAAAATCATCAAATCATCCACATAAAGCAAATGAGAAATTAGAGATCCTCCACTAGGATGAAAAGGTTTAATATGATCCAAACTAAACTCTATATTCAGTAGCCAAGAAAGAACATCTTCAGATAAGTAAAATAAATAAGGGGAAAGAGGGTCACCTTGCTGTAGCCCACATGAAGCCTTGAAAAAACCTTTAGTGCACCCATTAAGCATCATTGAATAATAAGAGAATGAGATAGCATTAAACACAATATTCTGCCAATTTTTAGAGAATCCCAACCGACAAAGAATCTCTAAAAGGAAGCTCTAGTTCACTTGATCATATGCTTTGGCCATATCAATTTTCAGCATCACATTTCAACCTCTCACTTTCTTGTTAATGCCTTGAACCAATTCCTAGGCCAACGACATATTTTCAAAAATACTTCTTCCCTGAATGAACGTTGCCTACTTAGGGGATATAATTTTATCTAGAATTGGAGCCAAATGAAAAACCATAATCTTTGACATAATTTTATAAACAACCGAGCAAAGACTAATCAGGCGGAGTTGGCCAAAACCCAAAGGTTCATCCACCTTCGGAATTAAAACCAAATTGGTAGCCCCAAAGAAAGTGGAAATCGGTTGCCCCTCAAAGAAATCTATAGCTATCTCCAACAGGTCATCTTTAACAATATCCTAGGCCAACATGAAAAAACTAGCAGAAAAACCATCCAAGCCCAAACTACTATCCGCAAGAATAGACCATAAAGACATCTTAACCTCCTTCATAGACAGAACAGCACACAAAGCCTCATTCTTAGCCATGGATACAATCCAACTTAGCAAATCCAGACCAGCTTATGGGCCCCAAGGTGGACCAAGTCTTAAGGATCAATTACAAGATCAAGAGCCAAGAAGATTAAGGAAGCAATGCAAGGATTGGTGCAATCCAATTGAGATGAATCTAGCAAGAGCCCAACACTCAAGGTGGGCTTGAAAGAAGGAGAACCAGTTTTGATCCACTTGATCCAAGCTTTGGAAGGCATGACTTAGAGATAGGGCCTGTTGTTGTTAAGGCTTTCAATTTGTTTAAAAGATTTTTATTATTAGTTTAGAATAAGTGGGTTTGAGGATGCTTAGCCCACATCTGTCGTATTTCTTATGAATTAGGGTTTCTGGGAAGGCCTTGTATTTTGGCCAAGGGCTTATTTGGAAAGTTATTATATTATTTGAACTAGGGTTTTAAAAGTTATTGTAACGCGACACTATTCATGATACAGTACCCACGGTACTATTCACTTAGGGCTTTTGGGGTTTGTTTATTTAAACCACTTATAGTCTCATTTGATAAGGTTATACATTATTGAATTCTTATTGGTGAGTTGAGTTTACTCCTCTTATTCTTAATTGAACTTTTGAACTTATCAAATGTAAATCACAACTTTTGTGGTGTTCCTCTTTGTAATATGGGTTCTTGACACAGGTTCTTCAACAGGTCTAGATTTTAAGATTATCTAGGTTCTTGAAATGAGTTCTCAATGAGTCTAGATTCTCCATCCATAGACTTGAGTTTGGCTTTCTTTGGTGAGTTTTCAAATTGATTGTGGGTTCAGGAGATTTCAATTCCATGGGTTCACATCATTTGGTATCACAGCCAGTTTTCCAATAAGGTCTGATTCTATCTTTTAATTCTTGCATCTTTAAATTTAATTCTAGAGTTTCATTGTTCTAGGGTTACAAAAAAAAGAGAGGAAAAATTCGTTTTTCCTAGAGCTGCCAAATTACTCTATTATTTAGGTTTCGTGTTCATCATCATAGGGTGACTAAATTCCTTGTTTGAGGGCTGCCAAAATTTGCACCATCTAGGGTTTGAAATTTCTAGTGTTTCTTGCATTTCTAAGTTTGTCAATTGCTTGGAGTGCCATTTCATTGATTCTCTTCTATTCCTATCAATTTCGTGTTTTTGAATTCAATTGTTTGATTTTCATAATTGAATCAATTGTTTGTGATTGAATTAGTGGGAAAAAAAAAGGAAGAGAAAAGAAAATAAAGGAAAAGAAAAGAAGGGAAAAGAAAAGAAAAGAAAAGAAAAGAAAAGAATAGAAAATAAAAGAAAAGAAAGGAAAGGAAAAGAAAAGAAAGGAAAAAAATTGAAAAAAAAATTGAAAAAAAAATTTATTGATTGAGCTTTATCATCAAGGGGGCTGAATACATCTTTCTAGTTGGTATATTGTTTTGTAATTACTCTATCCCTTGTATCAATTCCTTAAGTCTTATGTCATTTTATTCCTTCCGTGTTTTCTCTTGTTCTTGTTTCTTGAATCTAATTACTAGTTAGAATAAAATAAGGTTGTATTGCCTTGATTGAGTCCAATTTAGTTCTTAAAAAACTAAGTGGGAAAACTCTTGAGGTAAAAGGCAAGAGAGTGTGAGATCATTATCAGGAAAAAGCAAATTAAGAGTGAAACAAGAGTGGAGTGCCATTATTCTAGTGTAAACATGTAAGGGAGCGTTTGAGGTCTTTTTCCACTAACATTCTTTTTGTTCAACACATTATAATGTCTCATAATAGTGACTCAACACCGAAGGGAGTGGTAGGCAATTCATTCTTTGTGTTGCAGTCCATGCAACAAAAGTTTGAAAGGTTAAATTTGGCATTGGGGGAAGTGAGGGATAGGATAGATCAACGAGGTGAATTGATTAGAAATCTGCAAAATGGGAGAAATAGGAGGAGACGTGAGTCTAATATTGAACATGAGTATAAGAATGAGGAATATGGTGAGTCTCTTGTTATCAAGCATGCTCTCAATACACAAAGTAAGATGGGTGATACAGAGCAGCATAGAGAACACTTTTCATACTAGATGTCACATCAACAACAAGGTATGTAGTATGATCATTGATGGAGGGAGTTGTACTAATGTGGCTAGCACAACTTTAGTTGAGAAATTGAATTTGCGTACATTGAAACACCCTAGACCATACAAATTGCAATGGTTGAATGATTGTGGGGAGGTTAGGGTAAATAAGCAGGTGCTTGTTTCTTTTTCAATTGAGAAGTACAAGGATGAGGTGCTTTGTGATGTAGTGGCTATGCATGCTGGCCATATTTTGTGAGGGAGGCCGTGGTAGTGTGATAGGATAGTGATCTATAATGGGTTCAGGAACATGTACAGTTTTGAAAAGGATGGAAAAACAATCAAACTTGCTCATTTAACTCCAACACAAGTCCATAGGACCAACTGAAACTGAAAGGTAAGGTTGATCAAAAAAGAAAGAGTGAAAGTGAGATTGATAAAAAAAAAGAAAGAGAGAAAGTGAGATTGATCAAAAAAGAGAGAGTAAAAGTAAGGTTGAGCAAAAAGAAAGAGTGGGAATGAGATTGAGGAAGAAAAAAATAGCGAGACCAAAAATGAGAGAGAGAGAGAGAGAGAGAGAGAGAGAGAGAGAGAGAGGAGAGAAATGAGAGAGAAAAGAAATGAGGGTGAGCCTAAAACCTCAAGAAAAAAGAAGAGTGAAAAGAAAAGTAAGAGTGAAGAAAGTGAGAGCAAAACAAAGAGAAAAGTGAGTTTTTATGTTAAGGCAAGCTTTTATACTAATGAATTTAATGACTCTTTGTCTAGTGTTATTGTTTCTTGGTTGTAGGGATATAAGGTCATGATTCCTAATGGAGTATTTAGTGGATTGCCTCCTATTAGAAAGATAGAGCAATACATTGCTTTTGTGCCAGGTGCGACAATCCTTACCCAACATTTCTTTGAAGAACATGAGTTCTTGACACACTTGATGGAACAAGGTAAGTTGTTGACTAGAATGCAAGCTAAGTGGGAGGACTGTCTTGAGACTTTTCCTCATGTAATCACATATACACATGGTGAGGAAAATTTTGTGGTTTATACATTAGCAAAAAGGTATTCCTTATCTTTAATTTACATGCAAAGTTATTAAGATTTGAATATGATAAGAAATTGTATGTTAATGATGATGGCTTGGCTAGTGTGTATGGAGTATGTGAGAAAGCATCGTTTGCTCATTTCTATAAACTAGATTGGTATTTGTTTAGAGAGAATAGACTTTGTGAGCCTACTAGTCTTATGTGTGAGTTGCTTGTGCATGTGTGTGGTTTATTGGGACATTTTGGTGTAAATAGGATCTTAGAAGTGTTGCATAACCATTGGTGGGAGTATCGTGTGCCATTCATTAAGTTTGCATATAGTTGGAGTGATCACTTTGGTGTAAAGAAGAGTTTATGCGTATTGTATGAACACTTTTGGGAGAATGGTTTGCCATTCAATGAGATCACATATGATTGGAGTGGTCATTTTGGAGTAAGGAAGACTTTAAATGTGTTCTGTGAATATTTGTGGGAGTATCATTTTCCATTCATTGAATTGTTGCATGAACGTTTGCGAGAGTATCAATTGTCATTATTAGAGTTTGTAAATCATAGGACTATGCATACTACTGTTCCTTATTCACATTTTGAAGTTGTTTATGACCTTAAACCACTTATTTGTTTTGATTTAATACCTTTACTTGTTGATGACAGGAGTGGCTTGGATAGACCTTTTCACATTCTTGAGAAAATTAATGATAATTCATATCAAGTGGATCTTCTAGGTAAGTATCATATTTCTGCTAATTTCAATGTTTTTGATCTTTTTTCCTTTGATCCAGGTGGATATTCGAGGTCGAATCCTTTTGAGGAGGGGGGGAATGATGGGCCCCAAGGTGGACCAAGTCTAAAAGATCAATTACAAGATCAAGAGCCAAGAAGATCAAGGATTGGTGCAATCCAATTGGGATGAAGCTAGCAAGAGCTCAACACTCAAGATGGGTTTGAAAGAAGGAGAACTAGTTTTGATCCACTTGATCCAAGCTTTGGAAGACATGACTTAGAGATAGGGTCTGTTGTTGTTAAGACTTTCAATTTGTTTAAAGGATTATTATTATTAGTTTAGAATATGTGGGCTTGAGGATGCTTAGCCCACATATGTCTTATTTCTGGGAAGGTCTTGTATTTTGGCCAAAGGTTTATTTGGAAAGTTATTATATTATTTGAACTAGGACTTTAGAAGTTACTATAGCGCGGCACTGTTCAGGCTACAGTACGCATCACTATTCATGCTACAGTACCTACGGCACTATTCACTTAGGGTTTTTAGGGATTATTTATTTAAACCACTTGTAGCCTCATTTGAGAAGGTTAGACATTATTAAATATTTATTGGTGAGTTGAGTTTACTCCTCTTGTTCTTGATTGAACTTTTGAACTTATTAAAGGTAAATCACAATCTTTGTAGTGTTCGTCCTTGTAATCCAAGTTATTGAGACGGGTTTTTCAACGGGTCTAGATTTTAATATAATCTAGGTTCTTGAAATGAGTTCTCAACGAGTCTAGATTCTCCATCCATAGACTTGAGTTTGGCTTTCTTGGGTGAGTTTTCAAATTGATTGTGAGTTCAAGGGATTTCAATTACATGGGTTCACATCACCAGCCAAATCCCTCACTACCTACGACACCGAAAAAAGCTGCTAGAAGAATATAACTGCACCCTCATGCACATCATCCACACAGAATCAGGAATACTACCGTCATCAAGCCTCATCCTCTCTATCTTTTTATTTTTTTTATTGAATCTCATGAAAGCATGAAAGAAATTTGTATTAGAATCCCCTTCGGCAAGCCACTTAATATGAGATTTTTGACATGCCAATATTTCCGCTCGATGAACCCACTATAAATGATCTTGCTTACAAAGCAACAACTCATTTTCATCTTGAACCAAATAGTTACTGCACACGTCAACTTCCAGCCCAATAACATGATCTTCCAATCTTTTTAATTCCACATCTACTCAACCAAAGGTATCTTTGTTCCATTTCCTCAAAGCATCTTTGAGCAACTCTAACTTACGACTGATATGCACCATAGCACAACCATCAATGCTCTTATTCTAGACCTCCTGCACTAAAGGAATAAACCCCTCATGAGAACCCCACATACAACAAAATTTGAATGGCCGAACAACATTATCCCATTCTTTAAGGAGCTGAACAAGCATTGGTGCATGATCCGAAGACGTCTGAGGCAAATAAGTAACTTGAATATCTCTAAAACAGTTTGAAAATTGCATATTGACAAGCACTCTGTCCAGCTGTGCCTATATTCTTCTACCACCTAATCTTCCATTACACCACGACAAACGATTTCCATTATGGGGGAGATCCACCAATGCATAATCATGAATACATTTATTAAACTCCCTTTTTGCCCAAGAGGTCTGTAAGATGCCACCCACCTTTTCACTATCCCTTCGAATAATATTAAAATCCCCCCAATGAACCATGGAAGTCCACAAGAATTTTGTGCCTTCAAGAAATCCCAAAGCTCCACTCGCTTAGCCTGAAAACAGCTAGCATAAACAAAAGTTACAAGTACCCTATAACTGCCATGAACAAATCAGCCACTAATAGCTTGATCCAACATAAAAATCATCTCAAAATCAAAATCAACAGCCCAAAAAGTCCAAAATTTTCCTCCCACTTCAGCATTATTAAGATAAGACAGAAAATTCATCCATCTCACTCACATGCTGCCTTTATTAGAATTTAAAAATGGTTCTAAAATGGCCACCATTGAAGGCCAACTTTGATTCAAAATGCGTTGAAGCCTACTCTTCGACGAAGGAATTCTCCTAATATTCCAAGTAAGAATATGTATAAAAAATTCAATAAATTTTTTTGAGCGAGTGTGATGCTCCAGCACAACAATAGAATTTTCTTTCCTTACCCGCTTAGCTTTTGTCAACGAAACATGCATGTCAAGATCGGAATCAAAACACTTGGCTGCTAACACATTCAGGTCTTCCTTGAATCACCTTCAGAACCCACCCAACAAAAACCTTCCACATTGTCCATGTATTTCGCAACAACAACAAAATCCCTATTGCCCAAACCTCCTAACTCGAATTCCAAGGCTTCATCAACCAGTCTCAATGAACTTCTTAGCTCATATTTTTCAAGAGAATCGTGAACATCACCATCAAATTCTTCCTCTGTTATTTCAAACCAACTCCCTTTCTGTTTAAACTACTGTCCCTTCAAATATTCATGATCCTCCATAACACCGGCACTCTTATTAGAAACATCAACACATTGCTGATCATCGACATTCACATTACACACCACATTGGACAAACCTTCACTTTGTTTGACTAGACACGAGTCATATAACTCTCCTATCGGCAATATGAACCACACTTTCTTTGGGTTCTCATCGTAGACTTCTCTACTAGCCCAGATGGAATCCAATATAATCTCTCAATGGGACTTTGATGATTCCCCAGCTGCCTTTACTGCAACTAGAATGCTATTCTCACTCTCATGATTACCTACTACTTTCTAGACATTTTTCATGGGATTCTTTGTACCTTCGTCCTTCAACACAATCTTCTTATCTTTTTTGCCAACTGATGTACATTCACATCTTAAGATATTGGCCTCCATATGACCCTGCTTCCTACAGAATGCACAAAAACTTAGGATAGAGTCATAGATAATCTCCTTAAACTGGCTCGTCTCAAGGCTCAGAGGACCTAACCAAAAGAAATGCAGAAGGGTTGTAAAACATCTAATTCAACACAAATGCGCGCAGCCTCAGGCCGAGTTACACACGTTGTTGCATTGTCTCTCTTCAAGTATCGCCCAAAACCATTGCCAATACTACTTAACATCGATTCCTGAAAATAATTAGGAGGCAAGCTCGACAACGTAAGCAAAACAGGAACCTAAGGGGAGTCTTCATCTTCCATATATTCCATAGTCAAATGAAACATGAAAGCCCTTGAACCTCTTAATTTCCTCTTGCCATCACACTAATAAAATGCTCTTCCTTTGCCATCCAGACCAGCACAATACATGGATTTCTCAATCGACCAATCACTGGTAACGATTTCTGTGATACCCCATTTTTATGTGTATTTTCACTGAAGGAGTATTTTAATTTAACTAAAATATTGGTTCTTTTATTTTAAATTATCAGATTTTAATTGGATTTATTTATTGTTTTGAGTTTAAATTGCTGTTTAATTTATTTTAGCTCGTTTTTGGATTTAAGATTTAGTTGTTCGTTTTTATTAGTTATTTACTATAATTTAACTTTATGTTGTGTTTAAATTATTTTCTTGGTTTTATAGCTTTTAAAGTTATTTTCATTGGATCAGTTTTTGGACTCCAGAGGTGAGGATTGGACCTCATTTCTTTTCTCTCATCTTTTTCTTTTTTTCTTCTTTCTCTTTTTCTTCTTTTTTCTTTCTTTTCTTTCTCTTCCTTCCGGCCCTCTCCCCGTGCAAACTCTCTCTCTCTCTCCTTCTCCGTCTTTTTTTTCGTCTGCCCAACTCGCTGCTGCCATGTAGTGCACCACCCCCACCATTCGACTCCCCTCCGACCGGTGAACCTCCCCACCAATTTCCACCACCATCCGAGCTGCCGTTAAGCCGGAATCACCACTCCAAGCCGAACGGTTTTTATGCCGTTCCGCCGCCGTCGCTTCACCTCCGGCCACCATCTCTTCACCACCTCATCACCGACCTCTTGCCGTCCTAAATCACCCATTTCTGGCTCCGATCCATCGCCGGAGCAGCCCCAATGAGCTCAACGCCATTTTACCCATTTTGGCCTTCTACCGCCATTTTCGCCGCCACCCACGGCCAACTCTCACTTCCACTAGCTTCATAAACACCTCTAAGCAATTCCCTACCAATCCCAAGTCTTGGTTTGTCCCCATTCAAAAGTGGGTATTTTATAACCCACGGCTACAGTGTTTTTACATTGTTACATTGCTTTTTCTTTGCCGTTTGCAGCTCGTTGATCCATCAAAAATTATCATATAGCACTGTAAGTATTTTTCAAATGTCATTGTAGATTTAAATATATTATTGCTTTTACAATAAATATTTGTGATTGGTTGGTTATTTCGGACTGAGTCCGAGGAGTCGGGGGTTGGATGGATTTGAGGAAGGAGTTACTTGTTTGTTGTTGATGTTGAGATGTGTTGGATAAATTGTGTCTTGAGGCGTGTATTGCATGGATCATGCATGTTCATGTTTAAAAAGAAAAAATTGGTTTTTTTCGCATAATGGCATACATGTACATGTGTTGAATAATGAAAACTGGGTATTCATGCTTAAATAGATTTTTGGGTGCTTGTGTATCATGACCCCAAGCCGAGATGGGGCATTATCTTGGTGGAGCTCCTCTAGTCACTCGGGAGCGTAATATACTGAGTGATGTCCCCTACGTTGTCGCTGGGCGACAACGGGAGCGAGCGGGATGGTAACGCTCTCGTACCAACTCCGTTGCCCCTCTGCTGGTGGGGGCTAGAGGATGCTTAGCTACGTACGTGCGGGGCGCGGAACTGGGTATCGCTCATTACGAAGTCACACGCATGGTTGTTACCCGTGGTGTGACGAAGGGAGCCAGGGCTTGCGGATGACCCCTAGGGGAGGTCATTGTGCATTCGGTTAAGAAAAAAGTGCAAATTGTTTTGAGACTTGGATTTTGGGCCATTATCTAGGATAATGGCGAGGAAAGGTTTTAAAGGAAATGTTTTGGGCCAAATGAGACTTTTGGCGTGCGTGGAAAAATGTGGATTTTTGGGACATGTGCATTTGGCATCTTTTCATGCATATTGTTGAGTGTAATATATTTTTATCTTGTGGCGTTTGGATTATTACTTACCTGCGGTACCATTTTTGGTACCTTAGATTTTGATGCAGAGGTTAAGGAGGAAGAGGAGGAGGCTGAGCCCGAGGAGGCGGCTCCGCCAGAGTATTGATTTAGAGTTGCTTATCTATGTATATTATCTGTATTTGTTTTTATGTTATGTATTTAGATTTGAGATAGTGTTGAACTTGTAATATTTTATTACGTGTGTTTTAACTTGGTTTGTATTTAAACAAAATTCTGGTACTTAGTTATAAGACTTTATTATCCGCTGCGTGGTTTCTTTTGCACACATGTTGCATGTACACACACTTGGCACTAGGCGATGGGATGTGTGACCCGTGTTGTCATCATCTCGACGCCTCGATTTCCACGTGTCCATACATGGGAGTTGGGGGCGTCACAGGTGGTATCAAAGCGGTTTGGCTCTGGGTAAAACCACATGTCCTGTAGGCGCAGTACTAGAAAGTTTTTAAAGTTGTGATTTAAAAGTTTATTTTATTTGAAGCTTGCTTTTTATTCTATTTGAGTTAGTTTGATTTTTATTTATTTATCTATTTTATTGTATGCTATTTTATTTTATTGTTATTTCATTTTGGTTTTGTGTTGTTTGTTTTGTCTGATATTTAAACGGGGTCAAAGGTTGTGTTATGGCAGGAAGATGGTAAGACCAAGAAGGCCTTCTGAGGAACCTCAGGATGATTTACCGAGAGGCGATGGAAATTACGCCATAGCTCGAGCGTTAAATCGATTGGCTGAATATCTGCAGCGAGGGGAGCAAAGTAGAGCGGTGCAAGCTAGATGCACCTATGAGCGCTTCTTAGCGTATAGAACCCCGGCTTTTACGGGAGAAGAGGATCCACTTCGAGCTGGAAAGTGGATCCGGGATTTAGAAAAGACATTTGAAGTCTGTGGTTGTACTGAGGCCCAACAAGTGCTCTATACAAGTTATTTGTTACAAGGTACTGCTTCTGAATGGTGGGAGACAAAAAGAGAAATGTTAGTGTTGGAGTTGGGGTCCTTTGCCGCTGTGACTTGGCAGCGCTTTAAAAAGGAGTTTAATGATCGTTTCTTTCCCACTTCTGTGTGGCAGCAAAAAGCAATAGAATTTACTAGTTTGGTCCAAGGAAGTATGACCGTGGAACAATATGCCCGAAGATTTGTAGAGCTTGGGCGATTTTCTACTTATCTCATCGCCACGGAGGAGATGCAGGCCGAGCGTTTCCAGGAGGGTCTGCGACCAGAGATATGCAGAATGGTAGTTTGCCACCGGATTACCATTTTCAAGAATTAGTTGATTTGGTCACTCTTGCAGAGCGAGAGATTAGTTTGAGCATGGGCTCCCCTACAAGTCAGAAGAGGCGGAGTTTTACTGGCGAGGGAAGTAGTTCTGATTCACCTCAGAAGTTTGTTCAACGGACCGGGACTCGACCACAAGCAGCCCCAGGAGCGCGTATGGGAGGCCGGGTGCCTGTTTGCGGAAGGTGCAATAAAGCCCATGAGGGGGAGTGTCGGCAAAGTGGTAGAACCTAGTGTTACCGCTGTGGCCAAGAGGGGCATTTTGCTCACGAGTGCCCTAATAGAGTTCAAGGAAGCCGTGGAGGTCGATGTGGAAGAAGAACTAATCAGAGGCAACTAGTGTAGGCTCCGGTATATGCTGTTACCCCCAGGGAGGTTGACGATGAGGCACCAGAGACCCACGATGCTGGAGTGATTACAGGTATGGGTCTAAATTAATTTTTGGATTTGATGTTTGGTGTGATTTGATTTTTCTTTATTTTGAATTTCATTGGTAAATGTGATTGGTTCATGAAGAGTCCGATTGTATGATTTTTATGCTTGCACTTTGTTTAATTCGGGTGCATCTCAGTTGTTTGTGTCTTCTACGTTCACACGGATATGTAATTTGGTTACGGGACCCCTACCAAAATCATTAGTAGTGACTCTCCCAAATGGTGAAGTGGTATGCTGTTCTAAAGTTGCGTTGGGCTGTCTTTTGGATTTTGGTGGAAGGACACTTGATGCAGATTTGGTTGTATTCAAATTGTTGGGATTTGATATTATCCTTGGAATGGATTGGCTATATCAATATTCTGCAAGTATTAATTGTAGAAGTCGAGTATCAGCTTTCAACTCCCAGATGGTGATTATTTGGAATTTGTGGGAAGTAAACTAAAAGAAAGGCTGGTAGTTATANCTTATACCATCGACGGGATAACCCGGAGGAACGTACGTGGCGGCCTACGGTGGCTGTCCACCACATAAAGTGGTAGTTTGGGCTTGAGAAAGGCTAGGCGTGGTCTTGGAAGACTCATGATTTTACAGCTGTCGGTGAAGAACAAATTACGTGATTTACGGAAAAGATAATCTATACGCGTGATTCCAGATGAGGGTAAAGACGAGAGAGATGTGATTGCTGTCGGGAAATAATCCAAAACTGATAATTTTAGCGGGCTGTTACAATAAGTACCCTCTCCCACGGATCGATGATTTATTTGATCAGCTATCTTCTCGAAGATTGATTTGAGATCAGGATATTACCAGTTGTGAATAAGAGATAAGGATATCCCGAAAACTGCTTTCAGATCGAGATATGGGTATTATGAGTTTAAGGTGATGCCTTTTGGGTTGGCTAATGCCCCTGCAGCTTTTATGGATTTGATGAATCGGGTATTTCGACCTTATTTGGATTCTTTTGTGGTGGTTTTCATCGATGATATTTTAATTTAGTCTCGAGATTTTGAAGAACATGCTTATCACCTTCGTTTAGCACTTGGGAAGTTACGAGAGCATCAGTTATATGTGAAGCTTAGCAAATGTGAATTTTGGTTGGAGGAAGTCAAATTTCTTGGACATGTAATTTCTCGAGATGGTGTGGCTGTTGATCCTAGTAAGGTAGAAGCTATTTTATCATAGCAGCATCCTTTGACTATGCGTGAGATTTGAAGTTTCTTAGGACTTGCCGGATATTATCGAAGATTTGTGAAGGGATTTTCCCGATTATCCGGACCTCTCACTGCTTTGACTAGAAAGAATGCGGAGTTTATTTGGTCAGACAAGTGAGAGAGAAGTTTCCAAGAATTGAAGAAGAGACTGACAACTGCACCGGTGTTAGCACTTCTAGAACCGCACAAGCCATTTGTAGTTTTCAGTGATGCGTCTAAATTCGAATTGGGATGTGTTCTTATGCAGGAGGGACGAGTTGTTGCTTATGCATCTCGTCAGCTGAAAGATCATGAGAAGAATTATCCTACGCATGATTTAGAATTGGCAGCGATAGTGTTTGCTCTTAAGATCTGGCGACACTATTTGTATGGAGAAGTTTGTGAAGTCTACATCGATCATAAGAATTTGAAGCACTTATTTTCTCAGAAGAATCTCAACATGAGACAGAGACGATGGTTAGAGTTAATAAGTGATTATCAGTGCGAGATCAAGTATCATCTAGGAAAGGCAAATATAGTTGCAGATGCTTTGAGTCGGAAGTCGCACTTGGAGGATGAAGCTGAATCGTCAGGATTGGATTCACTACTTTGCGTGATGAGAAGGCTTCTTATATAAAGTTCGCAACAAGAGGAAGTATTATCTTCAATTCTGGATATTCAAGTAGTTGATTTTGAGGAATTGAAGACTCTTCAAAGGAAGGACCCGAAGTTGTTAGATATTAGAAAAAGAGTCAGAAAATCTAGAAGGCCATTGCATTACGGTATGGATAAGGATGGAATTCTTCGGTTCCGAGATCGTAGAGTAATCCCCAAAGATTCAGAATTTAAGGAGCGAATTATGGCAGAAGCTCATGCGGCCCCCTATTCAATTCATCCTGGCAGCATGAAGATGTATTGGGATTTGAAGAAAAATTATTGGTGGGAAGGAATGAAGAGGGATATTGCCTTGTATATTGAGAGATGTGACACTTGCCGTCAAGTCATGGCCGAACATCAAAGACCCGCTGGTATGCTTCAACCCCTCTCTATTCCTGAGTGGAAATGGGACGACATTACTATGGATTATGTAGTGGGTTTACCGAGGACTCCTAGTGGAAAGAACTCAGTTTGGGTGATTGTTGACCGATTGACCAAGAGTGCTCATTTCTCGCCTGTTAATAATACTGATTCTTTGGAAAAGTTGATTCGCATGTATGTAAAAGAGATAGTGTGATTGCACGGGATACCCAAGAGTATTGTGTCGGATCGGGACCCAAGGTTCACATCTCATTTTTGGAAGAGTTTGTAGGTGGCCCTGGGTACTAAATTAAGGTTTAGTACTACATATCACTCTCAGACGGACGGTCAATCAGAGCGCACTATTCAGACTCTTGAGGATATGTTGTGAGCATGTGTTATGGAATTTCAAGGGAGTTGGGAAAATCATTTGCCACTTATAGAATTTTCTTATAATAATAGTTTCCTTGTGTCCATCCAGATGGCTCCTTATGAAGCTCTTTATGGGAGGAAATGTAGATTGCCATTGTGTTGGGATGAAGTTGGGGAGAATAAGATAATTGGGCCCAAAATAATTCAAGAAATGCAAAGTCAGGTTCAGATTATAAGAGATAAAATGGCGGCAGCTCAGAGTCGTCAGAAAAGCTATGCGGATACAAGAAGGAGAGAATTATCTTTTGAGGAAGGTGATTGGGTTTATCTCAAAGTCTCTTCCATGAAAGGAGTTAAGCGTTTTGGTAAAAAGAGGAAACTGGATTCGAGATATGTTGGCCCATTTCAAATTATGGAGAAGGTAGGGTCCGTCGCTTATAGAATTGCATTGCCAGAGTATTTTGGGGAAATTCACGATGTCTTCCATGTGCTGTTCCGCCGCCGTTGCTTCACCTCTGGCCACCATCTCTTCACCACTTCATCACCGACCTCTTGTCGTCCTAAACCACCCATTTCCGGCTTCGATTCGTCGCCAGAGCAGCCCCCACGGCCAACCCTCACTTCCACTAGCCTCTTAAACACCTCTAAACTATTCCCTACCAATCCCAAGTCTTGGTTTGTCCCCATTCAAAAGTGGGTATTTTACAACCCACGACCACAGTGTTTTTACACTGTTACGTTGTTTTTTCTTCGCCGTTTGCAGCTCGTTGATCCATCGAAAATTATCATATAGCGCTGTAAGTATTTTCCAAACTTCATTTTAGATTTAAATATATTATTACTTTTACAATAAATATTTGTGACCGGTTGGTTATTTCGGACTGAGTCCGAGGAGTCGGGGGTCGAATGGATTTGAGGAAGGAGTTACTTGTTTGTTGTTGATGTTGAAATGTGTTGGATAAATTGTGTCTTGAGGTGTGTATTGCATGGATCATGCATGTTCATGTTTAAAAAGAAAAAATTGGTTTTTTTTGCATAATGGCATACATGTACATGTGTTGAATATTGAAAACTGGGTTTTCATGCTTAAATGGATTTTTGGATGCTTGTGTATCACGACCCCAAGCCGAGATGGGGCATTATCTCGGTGGAGCTCCTCTGGTCACTCGGGAGTGTAATATACTAAGTGACATCCCCTGGGTTGTCGCTGGGCGACAACGGAAGCGGGCGGGATGGTAATGGTCTCGTACCAACTCCGTGGCCCCTCTGCTGGCGGGGGCTAGAGGATGCTTGGCTATGTGCACGCGGGGTGTGGAACTGGGAAAATGTGGATTTTTGGGACATGTGCATTTGGCATCTTTTCATGCATATTGTTGAGTGTAATATATTTTTATCTTGTGGCATTTGTATTATTACTTTTCTGCGGTACTATTTTTGGTACCGTAGATTTTGATGCAAAGGTTGAGGAGGAGGAGGAGGCTGAGCCCGAGGAAGTGGCTCCGCCAGAGTATTGATTTGGAGTTGCTTATCTATGGATATTATCTGTATTTGTTTTTATGTTATGTATTTGGATTTGAGATAGTGTTGAACTTGTAATATTTTATTACGTGTGTTTTAAACTGGTTTGTATTTAAACAAAATTCTGGTACTTAGTTATAAGACTTTATTATCCGTTATGTGGTTTATTTTGAACACATGTTGCATGTACACACACTTGGCACTAGGCGATTGGATGTGTGACCCGTGTTGTCATCATCCCAACGCCTCAATTTTCACATGGCTGTACGTGGGAGTTGGGGGCGTCACAATTTCAATCGCCATCGATTCTTGATAAAGCCACGAATGTGGTCGAGTGAAGGTCGGCAATGAAGGAACTTTAGCACCACTGAGAACCGAAAAGGCTTTGTAGATTGTTGAATCTCAGCCTTCGAAAAAGGAAGAACATCGCTCCATCCTGAAACCGAGGATCACATAGAGGTATAACCACCTCTGGAAGGATATGTGGTTTCTCAGCCACCACATCCGCGAACACAGGCATAGAAGACGTTCCTACACTTTGTGCCAACAACCTCCCCTGTTCCACTCGAGATGATAGTATCTCTCCAACACCCTTCCTTGCCATTGAAGGCAAGGGGCCGGCGGCTTGCACCATGCAAACCCTAGTCGCCCACAAAAGTTGAGAGAGAAAATCCTTCCGTTCCACGTCACCCTAAATCTGACGAGTAGTTGGTCCAGCTTATCTATAGCGGACCAACTACTTGTCAATACTAGTTTTCCCTACAAAGCAAAGGTAATGGCAGTCCCATTACCACCAAAATTTTGGGTTCCACCCATGGAGGCGTATGATGGGACCCAAGACCCAGTTGAGTACTTCGAAACTTTAAAGGCTCACATGAGGTTGCATGGGTTTCTCGAGGAGGTGGCCTGCAAAGTGTTGTGCTTAACTTTGACTCAAACTAGTGAACCAAAAATTCAGAGCAGTTTTCCTGCAAGTATGCAAGTGTTGTAGTACCTAACAGGATCGAATCCACAGGGATTGACTTATATGATAAGGAAAATAAATTTAAATAATGAAAACAAACTTTCTAAATGGAACATGCAATTGAATAGAAGAGAGAATTACTGAGATGAAGATTTTTGAAGTCACAGAATAAAACTAAAATGGTAAAATAAGTTTATGTGGAGAACAACTAAGGTTTCAAAAATCCGTCTAATAATTTAGATTATTGTCTCCGATCAATTTACTTCAATTATACTAGAATGATAATTCTGTTTAACTAGAAGATTTTGCAGTTAAGGCCAAGAGAACTAATCACTAATGATTAAGCATGAACAATTGATGGTTAAAAAATTCATAAACCCATTTGAATATCAAATGGATTTTTCAAGCTTCCAATGTATTCAAAAATCACAATGAATCAAGATAAATATATAGATAATCAAAGTATCCAACAATAAAATCATTCAATCGATCAAACTCACGATATAAACTCAAATGTTGATTCGAAAATAATGTCTAAATTATTAGACTTCACCTCTAACCTTAGTACAAAAATTTAGCAAACCATGTTCATCACAAGAGCCACGGAAATCAAATAAACATTCTCCATCAGAAAACTAAAATAAAATAGAAAATCAAATACTAGAAAACAACCTCCATCTTTGAGCAAAAGTGGAGAGAAAAATCAACAAAGCCCAAGAAGAACTCCCCTTAAGAAAATCGTAGAACTCCAAGCCAAAAAAATAAATATCCTCGTGTGTGTTTCTCTATCTGGAAACCCAAAGCTATTAGACTCAAAAAGGCTCCTAAGTTTTGTGTCTATTCTGCATCCGTCTCCATCTCTTTTGTTTCTCCACCTTCCTCCAAAAATTCCTTCCTTTTCACAAATGAAGTGCTGCCCTTTCAAAAGCTAGCGCCTTCTATGTCACTCCAAAGCTCCAGCCCATTGGTGCGTCTCTATCTCCCCTTGGAGACCCCCCTCTTCTAGTATCCTCTCCCTCTCTTTCATTTCTCCACTTCCTCCAAAACAAAAATGCCCCCCAAGCTCCTTTCTAGTCTAGCGTCTCCTCTTCCCTCCAGAAGCAAAAGACAAAAATAAATGGGCCCCCGCATGCTCTTCGTCTCGCTCTTCAAAGGAAAAAGATTTCCCCCCACCCAAAAAAAGTCTAGTCTCTTTCACAAATAATCTCCAAATTACCCCAGCATCTCACCCTCTCTCACAAAAATAATCTCACGCCTCACTCTGTTTTTTTTTCCTGAAGTCTAGCTAGCATTTTCTTTTCTTTTCTGCAGCACATTTCTTTTCCCTTGCCCAAAAATTGCCTTCTGCATGGTATCAAAACAATTGCAGAACAACTGCTGTGTGTTTCTATCTCAAAATGAAATTGCCGTCTAGTTCCCCTCCAACTTGCCATTTGTCAGCCTCTCTAACTTGGACCCAGAAAAATTTGTTTGTTTCTCTTTATTTTTTTGAAGTCCTGTGCCTTTCTCTCGGTGCATCTCTGACCAAGGCCTGTTGTCTTAGCCAAGAGCCGTGTCCTGCATTTTGAGTATAGGCCAAAAGGACCAACGTGTTGAGAGGAATTGAAAGGAATTGATGTGCACCGTTTATTTGGACGATTAACTTTCAAAAGCTAAGAAAGAAATAGAAACCAAAAGTAAATAAAAAAAATAGAAAGTAAGAATAGAATATCAAAAATATGTTATGCATGAGAGGAAATGTTGCCCAATTAAATACGAGTTAGAAAATAAAGCATAAATTATGCTATTAATAAATTTAAATCACAACGTGGATTTATGCCTATTAACCATTTTTCCATCTAAAACTAATAATAATGTCATGAAATAATTAAAATATACTGGTTCTAAATGTATTAAATATGTAATATTTCAGCTCAATCACATAACTTTCCTGCTAACTTTGAGGGGACCAGCAAGGACATGGTTAGGATCCCTAGCGCCCATCTCCACTAAAAATTTTTAAGAGTTGGCTCGCTTATTCCTCACCCATTTTATGGCTAGTAGGAGGAGAATGCGCCTTGCCATTTTCCTCCTCACTGTCAAGCAGAGGAAAGACGAGAACCTGAAAACCTACTTGGCTAGGTTTAACAAGGAACGCATGGCCGCAGAAGACAAAGATGAGAAGATAACCTTGGCAGCACTCCTCAGAGGGGTTTGGCCACGGTCCCCATTCATGGCAGAATTGGCTAAAAGGACCCCCATGACTATTTGAGAGTTCATGGATCAAGCTAACAATTTCATAAATGCTGAGGATACCCTCCACGCCTTGGTCGAACCCAGGCGACAAGAGCTAGAGCTAGTAGACAAGAGGGGAAAGACCCAAACGAAAGGCCACACCTGGGAGAAGACTGAGAGAAAACAGCAAGAGGTGAGAAAAGGGAAGCCCACCGCAAGGAATACACCACACCGGCACAGCCATTCAATGTTCATCTTCATTAAGGAGGATAAATGACCAACCCCAAAGGTATGTCGCTAATGTACTTATCATCAGTCGACCATCCATAGCACCAGGCAGTGCCATTCATACTGGAGGGGTCGAGCACCGCCCCAATACCCTTCATCTTGACAAGCAGAACAACCAAGGAAGGGACATTCTTGGGAAAGGAGTCCTGGCATGGGTTATTAGCAAAAGAGGTGGGAGAGCCCAAGAAGGAAAGAGATCGAACGGAAACCACCGCATGTCCCGCAACAACAATTGCAATAGGAGGTACCCCCCGTGGGAGAAATCCACACCATTGCTAGAGGTTTCATCAGTGGGGGTGCAACTTCATCTAGAAGGAAGCCCAAGAGAATGCTTCGTGCAAGAGCTAAAGCCAACGACAGGAGGAACAATGCCTAACTCGGGTATGCGCCTCTCATAAAGCTACAACATGATCTTGCAGTGACGCGAGCTGTCACGACTGAGGGGAGGAATAGGGGTGCATAAGAAAGAAAAAGGAAAAGAGGCAACTCATGTCTCCCTCTAATTTTGTAGATTTGATCTCCTTTTGTATGAACTCTACTTAATGAAAAGTGCTAGTCTTTTCCAAGAACTTAGTGAAATAGGTCCCCAACTGCAGTTACTTCATTTAAACTTTGAATCTTCATCGACTGATTACCTACCTGGGGGACTAAAGGGAAGGGTATCCTTGCTAGATGGATGCATGGCGAGGCTGGGTAGGTGGTGAGAAGCAACGATGCAGCAGGGGAGGGAAGTCATGGGTTCTGCAATAGGAGGAAGAAGAGGAAAAAAGAAAAGGAGAGAAGGGAAAGAAGGAGGGTTGCAGCGCACAAAAGGAGAGGGAAGAAAAGATGAAAAAAAACCCTAAGGGTTTCTTAGCAGCGCCCAAAATGGCACCATTCAGAGCAGGGGGCTGGACTCCCCTTCACAGCACATGGGCTAGGCCCTCACACACATAAACCCTCGACCCAATAGAAATAAAACACCCCCAAACACTAAAGCCCAATCCGAAAAGACCAAATAAAATAAACAAAGATACATTAAAAAAAATACATCATAACCTTAACAGTTAATAAAAAAAAACCAAAACAATAATAATAATAAACCGAAATCAAAGTGCCAATAATAAAATGAAAAATAATAGTAATAATGGCTCACAATTAGGGATCTCACAACTTGTCCGACATGCACTTGGCTATGCCACTTATGCAACATGCAGACCTGCCATATACCACTTGTACAACATGCAATAGTCAAAATCTAAGGCCATCCACTTGGCAATAAAGTTGAAGCAAGAAGAAAAAGTTTGGTCTATTTTTAGTATAAAAACACCAATTTATCTTCTGATTTGAGGGTTTACATGAAAATCACACACTCTTATCTTATTTTCCTCTCTATTCACGTACACACCCAAAGCTCTAGCTACACTACATTTGAATCAAGAGCTTAACACATGGTGAAAACCAAGAGCTGTTGGTTAGAATAGTGCAAACCGAGCCTTGTCTTCAAGATTTTGAACTTGGTGAGTGCCATTTAAAGTCAATAATATGTGTCATGGTTAGGGTTTATAGTGCCATTTAAAGTCAATAATATGTGTCATGGTTAGTATCTTGATGATTAAATATGGATTTAAGATCGACCTCCTAATGATCGGAGTTTTATAGATAATGTGATACTTGAGGACTTAGAATAAGCTTGAAAATGATTCGCTTGGTTTTGATCTATGAGGAAATAGATGTAAGAATTTTACAAGTTCAAAACTGTCAAAATGCATGTCGGTTTATGTGAAGTCGATATCCTAGGATGTGATTTTGATCATAACCATGTTTACAAATAGTTGATGCTTTGATGTTCTATGGGTCAAAAGTGCAAAGGAAGCAAGATACCTTAAATAAAAGTCTTGGTTCTTAAGGTTTGATGACCAAACACATTTTGGATGGTGATCTCTCTTCGATTTGGTCATATGTTGAGTGAATCAAAAGGATGAGCACACTTCGGAGTTTTGTCCTAGAGCTAGATTGAGTGCTTAATTTCAGGTAAGGTGATTTTAAGTATGACATTAGGCCTAGCGCAATGAATGATTTTAGGTTTCCTCTAATGATGTATTTTCAAAGGTAAGATGATTGAGGAAACATATTTTGAGGTCGAAAATGGGTCTAGGATGGATACTAAATGAAGTGGTTAAGCTTGGAGAAATTCGGTATTTGAAGGCAATGTTGAAGGTTTAGAACATAATGTTCAATGTTTTAGAGTCAACGAGGGTTAAAATGAAACTTTTCCTATTTAGTTTTAGAGTTTTACAAGTTTATGTTTCAATTAAGGATCTCTCTAATGTTAATTATGCTTCTATTTCGGCCCATGAAGATTATACTCTTTGTAAGCAAGGAAAAGTTTGTAAGTATAAACTCAACCTAGTTTGGTTAACATATGTATATGCTTGTGTAAATCTTTTATGTTGCTCTCATCTTTGAAAGTTATTTTATATCTTTGCTTGGATGAATCTATTGCTTCGACTTGTATAATGTCATGAGAAGATGTCATATGTTTCAGATCCATGATGAAAATGACATGAATCACATGCTTATGTTTCGGTTTTGCTTGTTGTTGTGTTGATATGTTGTTTATCTTGAAGTTTCGGCTATTGTGATATTGTATGCTTCGGATTTCTATGATATGGCCATGATTTCATGTTAAATACACCCATGCCACAATTATGGTCAATATGATTCAACTATGAAACATGTTAAGTAAAGAATTCCTATTGTTGGGGGGACTTTTCTCGAGGGCCTGAGGCCCACAGAGGCTAGCCCAAGCCCAACCTCAGGCAGGTTCTACATATTCTAGATAGTCTAAAATGGTCCGGCCCAAACCCACAGGAGATGTTACGCCTAAACTCTACTCAACCCAGTGAACCAAAAATTTAGAGCAGTTTTACCTGTAAGTATACAGCAGTTGTAGTACCTAACATGGTCGAATCCATAGAGATTGACTTATATGATAAGGAAAATAAACTCAAACAATGAAAAGAAATTACTAAAAGCAAACTGCAATCAAATAGAGGAGAAAATTACTGAGATGAAGATTTTTAAAGTAACAGAATAAAACTAAAATTGTAAAATAAATGATATGGAGAACGACTAAGGTTTCAAGAATCCGTCTATTAATTTAGAATATTGTCTCCGATCAATTTACTTCAATTAAACTAGAATAATGATTCCATTTAATTCAAAGATTAAGCATTTAAGGCCAAGAAAACTAATCACTAATGATTATACATGAACAATTGATGGTTAAAACATTCACAAACCCATTTGAACATCACAAGGATTTTTTAAGCATCCAATGTATTCGAAAATCACAATTAATCAAGTTAAATATAAAGATAATCAAAATATCTAATAATAAAACCATTGAATCAAAGTCACAATATAAACTCTAATGTTGATCCGAAAACAATATCTAAATTATTAGGCTTCACCTCTAACCTTAGTACAAAAGTTTAGCCAACTTTGTTCATCACAAGAGCCATGGAAATCAAATAAACATTCTCCATGATAAAGCTAAAATAAAACACAAAACTCAACACTAGAAAAACAATCTAGACCACAAAACANAGCCGTGATTTGCTTGTTTTCTGCATGTGTTTTCTGCATGTGGTGTCCATGTTGCTCTCTGCTGCTGTCCAAGTTCCAGCCGTGAATGTGCTTGCTTCTATTTATTTTTCTGCATGTGTGGTGTGATGAGCTGCTTTATTTTCTGCTTCATGTCCTGCATGTGCCTTGGAACTTTCTGCATGTGCTTCTTTCATTTTCTGCATGTGTGTACTCAACTTTCTACATGTGTATTTTCTGCACTTTCTTGCATTTTCTGCATGCTAATCTGCTTCATGTGCTGTCCAAGTGATGCTTGTGCTTGGTTCTCTTTATTTTTCTGCAAGTGTGGTGTCCTGAGTGATGGTGTGAGTGTGCTAGCTTCATTACAAACTTTTTTAAAGGGTAAAATATCATGATTTAACAATTGACTCCAGTTTATAATTTACTGCATAATTAAGTGTTCAATTCATTTTTTAGTTAAATAATTTAATCACTTTAACAACTTAATATTGCAGTTTTAGCACTTTATCATTGAACTTGTAATATTTTATTACGTGTGTTTTAAACTGGTTTGTATTTAAACAAAATTCTGGTACTTAGTTATAAGACTTTATTATCCGTTATGTGGTTTATTTTGAACACATGTTGCATGTACACACACTTGGCACTAGGCGATTGGATGTGTGACCCGTGTTGTCATCATCCCAACGCCTCAATTTTCACATGGCTGTACGTGGGAGTTGGGGGCGTCACAATTTCAATCGCCATCGATTCTTGATAAAGCCACGAATGTGGTCGAGTGAAGGTCGGCAATGAAGGAACTTTAGCACCACTGAGAACCGAAAAGGCTTTGTAGATTGTTGAATCTCAGCCTTCGAAAAAGGAAGAACATCGCTCCATCCTGAAACCGAGGATCACATAGAGGTATAACCACCTCTGGAAGGATATGTGGTTTCTCAGCCACCACATCCGCGAACACAGGCATAGAAGACGTTCCTACACTTTGTGCCAACAACCTCCCCTGTTCCACTCGAGATGATAGTATCTCTCCAACACCCTTCCTTGCCATTGAAGGCAAGGGGCCGGCGGCTTGCACCATGCAAACCCTAGTCGCCCACAAAAGTTGAGAGAGAAAATCCTTCCGTTCCACGTCACCCTAAATCTGACGAGTAGTTGGTCCAGCTTATCTATAGCGGACCAACTACTTGTCAATACTAGTTTTCCCTACAAAGCAAAGGTAATGGCAGTCCCATTACCACCAAAATTTTGGGTTCCACCCATGGAGGCGTATGATGGGACCCAAGACCCAGTTGAGTACTTCGAAACTTTAAAGGCTCACATGAGGTTGCATGGGTTTCTCGAGGAGGTGGCCTGCAAAGTGTTGTGCTTAACTTTGACTCAAACTAGTGAACCAAAAATTCAGAGCAGTTTTCCTGCAAGTATGCAAGTGTTGTAGTACCTAACAGGATCGAATCCACAGGGATTGACTTATATGATAAGGAAAATAAATTTAAATAATGAAAACAAACTTTCTAAATGGAACATGCAATTGAATAGAAGAGAGAATTACTGAGATGAAGATTTTTGAAGTCACAGAATAAAACTAAAATGGTAAAATAAGTTTATGTGGAGAACAACTAAGGTTTCAAAAATCCGTCTAATAATTTAGATTATTGTCTCCGATCAATTTACTTCAATTATACTAGAATGATAATTCTGTTTAACTAGAAGATTTTGCAGTTAAGGCCAAGAGAACTAATCACTAATGATTAAGCATGAACAATTGATGGTTAAAAAATTCATAAACCCATTTGAATATCAAATGGATTTTTCAAGCTTCCAATGTATTCAAAAATCACAATGAATCAAGATAAATATATAGATAATCAAAGTATCCAACAATAAAATCATTCAATCGATCAAACTCACGATATAAACTCAAATGTTGATTCGAAAATAATGTCTAAATTATTAGACTTCACCTCTAACCTTAGTACAAAAATTTAGCAAACCATGTTCATCACAAGAGCCACGGAAATCAAATAAACATTCTCCATCAGAAAACTAAAATAAAATAGAAAATCAAATACTAGAAAACAACCTCCATCTTTGAGCAAAAGTGGAGAGAAAAATCAACAAAGCCCAAGAAGAACTCCCCTTAAGAAAATCGTAGAACTCCAAGCCAAAAAAATAAATATCCTCGTGTGTGTTTCTCTATCTGGAAACCCAAAGCTATTAGACTCAAAAAGGCTCCTAAGTTTTGTGTCTATTCTGCATCCGTCTCCATCTCTTTTGTTTCTCCACCTTCCTCCAAAAATTCCTTCCTTTTCCCAAATGAAGTGCTGCCCTTTCAAAAGCTAGCGCCTTCTATGTCACTCCAAAGCTCCAGCCCATTGTGTGCGTCTCTATCTCCCCTTGGAGACCCCCCTCTTCTAGTATCCTCTCCCTCTCTTTCATTTCTCCACTTCCTCCAAAACAAAAATGCCCCCCAAGCTCCTTTCTAGTCTAGCGTCTCCTCTTCCCTCCAGAAGCAAAAGACAAAAATAAATGGGCCCCCGCATGCTCTTCGTCTCGCTCTTCAAAGGAAAAAGATTTCCCCCCACCCAAAAAAAGTCTAGTCTCTTTCACAAATAATCTCCAAATTACCCCAGCATCTCACCCTCTCTCACAAAAATAATCTCACGCCTCACTCTGTTTTTTTTTCCTGAAGTCTAGCTAGCATTTTCTTTTCTTTTCTGCAGCACATTTCTTTTCCCTTGCCCAAAAATTGCCTTCTGCATGGTATCAAAACAATTGCAGAACAACTGCTGTGTGTTTCTATCTCAAAATGAAATTGCCGTCTAGTTCCCCTCCAACTTGCCATTTGTCAGCCTCTCTAACTTGGACCCAGAAAAATTTGTTTGTTTCTCTTTATTTTTTTGAAGTCCTGTGCCTTTCTCTCGGTGCATCTCTGACCAAGGCCTGTTGTCTTAGCCAAGAGCCGTGTCCTGCATTTTGAGTATAGGCCAAAAGGACCAACGTGTTGAGAGGAATTGAAAGGAATTGATGTGCACCGTTTATTTGGACGATTAACTTTCAAAAGCTAAGAAAGAAATAGAAACCAAAAGTAAATAAAAAAAATAGAAAGTAAGAATAGAATATCAAAAATATGTTATGCATGAGAGGAAATGTTGCCCAATTAAATACGAGTTAGAAAATAAAGCATAAATTATGCTATTAATAAATTTAAATCACAACGTGGATTTATGCCTATTAACCATTTTTCCATCTAAAACTAATAATAATGTCATGAAATAATTAAAATATACTGGTTCTAAATGTATTAAATATGTAATATTTCAGCTCAATCACATAACTTTCCTGCTAACTTTGAGGGGACCAGCAAGGACATGGTTAGGATCCCTAGCGCCCATCTCCACTAAAAATTTTTAAGAGTTGGCTCGCTTATTCCTCACCCATTTTATGGCTAGTAGGAGGAGAATGCGCCTTGCCATTTTCCTCCTCACTGTCAAGCAGAGGAAAGACGAGAACCTGAAAACCTACTTGGCTAGGTTTAACAAGGAACGCATGGCCGCAGAAGACAAAGATGAGAAGATCACCTTGGCAGCACTCCTCAGAGGGGTTTGGCCACGGTCCCCATTCATGGCAGAATTGGCTAAAAGGACCCCCATGACTATTTGAGAGTTCATGGATCAAGCTAACAATTTCATAAATGCTGAGGATACCCTCCACGCCTTGGTCGAACCCAGGCGACAAGAGCTAGAGCTAGTAGACAAGAGGGGAAAGACCCAAACGAAAGGCCACACCTGGGAGAAGACTGAGAGAAAACAGCAAGAGGTGAGAAAAGGGAAGCCCACCGCAAGGAATACACCACACCGGCACAGCCATTCAATGTTCATCTTCATTAAGGAGGATAAATGACCAACCCCAAAGGTATGTCGCTAATGTACTTATCATCAGTCGACCATCCATAGCACCAGGCAGTGCCATTCATACTGGAGGGGTCGAGCACCGCCCCAATACCCTTCATCTTGACAAGCAGAACAACCAAGGAAGGGACATTCTTGGGAAAGGAGTCCTGGCATGGGTTATTAGCAAAAGAGGTGGGAGAGCCCAAGAAGGAAAGAGATCGAACGGAAACCACCGCATGTCCCGCAACAACAATTGCAATAGGAGGTACCCCCCGTGGGAGAAATCCACACCATTGCTAGAGGTTTCATCAGTGGGGGTGCAACTTCATCTAGAAGGAAGCCCAAGAGAATGCTTCGTGCAAGAGCTAAAGCCAACGACAGGAGGAACAATGCCTAACTCGGGTATGCGCCTCTCATAAAGCTACAACATGATCTTGCAGTGACGCGAGCTGTCACGACTGAGGGGAGGAATAGGGGTGCATAAGAAAGAAAAAGGAAAAGAGGCAACTCATGTCTCCCTCTAATTTTGTAGATTTGATCTCCTTTTGTATGAACTCTACTTAATGAAAAGTGCTAGTCTTTTCCAAGAACTTAGTGAAACAGGTCCCCAACTGCAGTTACTTCATTTAAACTTTGAATCTTCATCGACTGATTACCTACCTGGGGGACTAAAGGGAAGGGTATCCTTGCTAGATGGATGCATGGCGAGGCTGGGTAGGTGGTGAGAAGCAACGATGCAGCAGGGGAGGGAAGTCATGGGTTCTGCAATAGGAGGAAGAAGAGGAAAAAAGAAAAGGAGAGAAGGGAAAGAAGGAGGGTTGCAGCGCACAAAAGGAGAGGGAAGAAAAGATGAAAAAAAACCCTAAGGGTTTCTTAGCAGCGCCCAAAATGGCACCATTCAGAGCAGGGGGCTGGACTCCCCTTCACAGCACATGGGCTAGGCCCTCACACACATAAACCCTCGACCCAATAGAAATAAAACACCCCCAAACACTAAAGCCCAATCCGAAAAGACCAAATAAAATAAACAAAGATACATTAAAAAAAATACATCATAACCTTAACAGTTAATAAAAAAAAACCAAAACAATAATAATAATAAACCGAAATCAAAGTGCCAATAATAAAATGAAAAATAATAGTAATAATGGCTCACAATTAGGGATCTCACAACTTGTCCGACATGCACCTGGCTATGCCACTTATGCAACATGCAGACCTGCCATATACCACTTGTACAACATGCAATAGTCAAAATCTAAGGCCATCCACTTGGCAATAAAGTTGAAGCAAGAAGAAAAAGTTTGGTCTATTTTTAGTATAAAAACACCAATTTATCTTCTGATTTGAGGGTTTACATGAAAATCACACACTCTTATCTTATTTTCCTCTCTATTCACGTACACACCCAAAGCTCTAGCTACACTACATTTGAATCAAGAGCTTAACACATGGTGAAAACCAAGAGCTGTTGGTTAGAATAGTGCAAACCGAGCCTTGTCTTCAAGATTTTGAACTTGGTGAGTGCCATTTAAAGTCAATAATATGTGTCATGGTTAGGGTTTATAGTGCCATTTAAAGTCAATAATATGTGTCATGGTTAGTATCTTGATGATTAAATATGGATTTAAGATCGACCTCCTAATGATCGGAGTTTTATAGATAATGTGATACTTGAGGACTTAGAATAAGCTTGAAAATGATTCGCTTGGTTTTGATCTATGAGGAAATAGATGTAATAATTTTACAAGTTCAAAACTGTCAAAATGCATGTCGGTTTATGTGAAGTCGATATCCTAGGATGTGATTTTGATCATAACCATGTTTACAAATAGTTGATGCTTTGATGTTCTATGGGTCAAAAGTGCAAAGGAAGCAAGATACCTTAAATAAAAGTCTTGGTTCTTAAGGTTTGATGACCAAACACATTTTGGATGGTGATCTCTCTTCGATTTGGTCATATGTTGAGTGAATCAAAAGGATGAGCACACTTCGGAGTTTTGTCCTAGAGCTAGATTGAGTGCTTAATTTCAGGTAAGGTGATTTTAAGTATGACATTAGGCCTAGCGCAATGAATGATTTTAGGTTTCCTCTAATGATGTATTTTCAAAGGTAAGATGATTGAGGAAACATATTTTGAGGTCGAAAATGGGTCTAGGATGGATACTAAATGAAGTGGTTAAGCTTGGAGAAATTCGGTATGTGAAGGCAATGTTGAAGGTTTAGAACATAATGTTCAATGTTTTAGAGTCAACGAGGGTTAAAATGAAACTTTTCCTATTTAGTTTTAGAGTTTTACAAGTTTATGTTTCAATTAAGGATCTCTCTAATGTTAATTATGCTTCTATTTCGGCCCATGAAGATTATACTCTTTGTAAGCAAGGAAAAGTTTGTAAGTATAAACTCAACCTAGTTTGGTTAACATATGTATATGCTTGTGTAAATCTTTTATGTTGCTCTCATCTTTGAAAGTTATTTTATATCTTTGCTTGGATGAATCTATTGCTTCGACTTGTATAATGTCATGAGAAGATGTCATATGTTTCAGATCCATGATGAAAATGACATGAATCACATGCTTATGTTTCGGTTTTGCTTGTTGTTGTGTTGATATGTTGTTTATCTTGAAGTTTCGGCTATTGTGATATTGTATGCTTCGGATTTCTATGATATGGCCATGATTTCATGTTAAATACACCCATGCCACAATTATGGTCAATATGATTCAACTATGAAACATGTTAAGTAAAGAATTCCTATTGTTGGGGGGACTTTTCTCGAGGGCCTGAGGCCCACAGAGGCTAGCCCAAGCCCAACCTCAGGCAGGTTCTACATATTCTAGATAGTCTAAAATGGTCCGGCCCAAACCCACAGGAGATGTTACGCCTAAACTCTACTCAACCCAGTGAACCAAAAATTTAGAGCAGTTTTACCTGTAAGTATACAGCAGTTGTAGTACCTAACATGGTCGAATCCATAGAGATTGACTTATATGATAAGGAAAATAAACTCAAACAATGAAAAGAAATTACTAAAAGCAAACTGCAATCAAATAGAGGAGAAAATTACTGAGATGAAGATTTTTAAAGTAACAGAATAAAACTAAAATTGTAAAATAAATCGATATGGAGAACGACTAAGGTTTCAAGAATCCGTCTATTAATTTAGAATATTGTCTCCGATCAATTTACTTCAATTAAACTAGAATAATGATTCCATTTAATTCAAAGATTAAGCATTTAAGGCCAAGAAAACTAATCACTAATGATTATACATGAACAATTGATGGTTAAAACATTCACAAACCCATTTGAACATCACAAGGATTTTTTAAGCATCCAATGTATTCGAAAATCACAATTAATCAAGTTAAATATAAAGATAATCAAAATATCTAATAATAAAACCATTGAATCAAAGTCACAATATAAACTCTAATGTTGATCCGAAAACAATATCTAAATTATTAGGCTTCACCTCTAACCTTAGTACAAAAGTTTAGCCAACTTTGTTCATCACAAGAGCCATGGAAATCAAATAAACATTCTCCATGATAAAGCTAAAATAAAACACAAAACTCAACACTAGAAAAACAATCTAGACCACAAAACAAAAATGGCGAGAAGATAGAGCTCAAAAAAAGAACTCTTTCAAAATGGAAGCCTCCCGTTCGTTGCGTCCCAGTGCTCCAAGAAAAACTCTCCTTTCCAACTCTATGCGTAAGTTTGTCTTGATTCTTTTTCATCTCAATCCCCCCAAACTCAAGTCCAACCTAAAGGAAAAAAGTCCCAGCTCCAAAAGAAAAAAAACTCCCGCTGGCCTCTGCTCTAATGCTTGCCCAAAACGAAAAAGTTTCAAATGAAAACTCCCCCTGCAGTCCGTCTCCCCTGAACTATTCCCAAAATGAAAAAAAAAATAATCAAGTGCCCCACCTCAACTCTCTCCGTAGACCCCCATATTCCAGCGTCCTCTCGAAAAAGTAAGTAGCCCTCCAAAATGAAAATAAAACTCTCTCCCTGCTGCAGTGCATCTCCTTTTTCGTCCTATGCCTCGCAGCTCAAGCCCCGTGCCTCTCTCTCTTGCTATTCTAAAAAGGCCCTCCTTTTTCCCTACTACATCCTCCGTAGACTCCCCCCAAATATGTGCTAGCTACCCTTGCGTTAATTCAAAAGCCAGAAAAAGCCAGCCACACTTGTGCTCCTTTTAAATTTTTCATATGGTTCCCTTTTTATGTGCAGAGCAGCTACCAAAAAGTCTCTTGCTACGTCTTGTTCCCAAACCAAAAAGGGCCAACTGCTATTTTCCTTTCTTTCCTCAAAACCCAAAGACCCAAAACAAGAAGTGGCGTGTGTTTGTCCAAGAACCCAGAAGCCTTTGTGATTTGTTCCAGCCTGCCTAAAATCAAAAAAGGAGCTGCTGTGTTCCATTTATTTGGATGATTAACTTTCCAAAACTAAGAAAGAAATAAAAACTAAAAATAAAAAAATAAAAATGGAAAGCAAGAATAGAATATCAAAAATGTGTTGTCCATGTGAAGAATTATTGTTCAATTAAATCACAGGTTATAAAAATAAGCATAGACCATGATATTAACCAATTTAAATCACAACTTGTATTATGCCTATTGACTATTTTTCCATCTAAAACCAATGATAATGTCATGAAATAATTAAAATGTATTAGTTCTAAATGTATGAAATATGCAATATTTCAACTCAATCACACCCACCAACTAGCGTTTTGCTAATCCTTGAGCAAAATAGTGAAACTTAATTTAGTTGAATATTGCATAAAGCTCAAAATCCAAACAAAAAAAAAATCAAACATAATTTTGAATTCTCACAGAAGTCGCTTCATGACTACTCAACACCTGGAGTTGTATCCACAAGGACAGTCTCAATAATTTTTCGCATAGAATTGGGGCAAATGTCTCATAACTCATATGTGTGTGTGTGGCTGAACCGTTGTGTGTTCCTCATTAATAACCATGATTTATCATAGGATTTTTTAACCTTAAAATTAATCATTCTTGATTCTAACTACCTTAAAGCCCAAGGGACTAGCAGTTTTCACGCCAACTCTATTTAAAGGTTGAACACTCAGCCCCCAAAGTTTTGGGTAACTATTTCTAGCCCTTTATTCAGGAAAACTATCCCACTTTCATCTTCTTCTTCTCTTCTTTTTTTGTATTAATTTCTTGTTTCCGTTCATTTTTTTAATTATTCTTTTATCAAGGCTCAGTAGTCCTACAATTTACTTATATTTTAAATCAATGAACATTAACGAGGAACATTACAAGTGTCAACATGTGCAAATGTTCTTTCGAAACTAGTCCTTCATTCTATATAAATCATACTAATTCTCATCTCAATAAATATAGCATCCCAGTGTTTCAAGTCACACATCAACAAAATATGATGCATCATAAGTCATGCTCTATTCTTAGGGTTGAAAATAAATCTTCACAAAATGATTCCACTCAATTACTCCACCAAGATACACAAATTTCACAAAAACACTAAAAAGAGTGTGTGTCAATAATTTGTGTTTCAAAGCACATCACATTTTTTTTAACTAACACATTTTTAACAGAAAACCCCCCAACTACATGTGACATTGTCCTCAATGTTCAACAAATAAATGTTCGATGAGGTAGGCTTTAGAGGCCTGAATTAAAGCAAGATGAACACTGCAGAACACATGGTGAAACAAAAATGATTAAACAAAGAGGAAAGAAGTCACCTGAAATACTCGAGTGCATACAAGGAGTAGAAGATTTATGTCAAAGTTAGAAGATACAAAAGTAAAGGAAAGAAAAACAAAACAAACAAATAAGGTATATGTCAGTTATGTTATGTTGCTAGTCCATGTTCTGTTTTAAGTTCAAGTTCATGTCATGTTAAGTCAACTTCAGTTCACGTTTAAGTTCAGGTTCTGTCAGTTACGCCATGCTATATGTCAAGTTATGCTATTCTTACTTATTACTTTAATTGCGCATTCATGCTTTTACTGCCATGCATGCATCATTAACCTGTGTGGGAGTTTCTTTTTAACTTACTGAGATTTGTAATCAAATCTCACCATGGTAGTCCCAACTACCATTCCCCCCGAATGGTAGGCAATGTGTCAGGATCAGAGCAGGGAGTGAACATTGGTAGATTGGAGGAGGTTAACTAGACGTCGCAGACATGACACGGAGCTTACAGCTTCCATAGTTAGTTTTTGAACAGTATTTTGGCCTCTTTAGTTGAGTTACACGAGTTACTCGACGAACTTCCTCAATAGTGTATTTTGGTAATGTAAATATGGAGTTTGGTCTCCCATGCTTTTGAGATTACAGTCTTTTAAGACTCATACTGAAATCGTGGATGTTTATTTTGTTAAGTATGCTTGGATTACGATTTAACTATTTGGGATATTATAAGTTTGGTGCATAGTATTGTTCAAGAAAAAATTATTTGCTGTGAATGTTGCATAATGCTAGATGCATGTTAGGAACATTGCATCTTGTAGATCATGAACGGGGGCAGGTAACCTTGTGTTGCATATCCCGACGCTTCGGATGTTCGTCCGATCCAAAACGAAAATCTGGGGGCGTCACAATCAATCCTTGCATTGCTTTCTTGCTCTTCTTAGCTCTCGATCTCATGGTGGAACTTGCAAAAGATCTCTAAGGTTTAGTTCACCTTGGGACCCATCATAATTCCAATCAGGTGATTGTATAATTGGGGCTAAAATCAACATACATTTTAGCTTTTGTAAAAGCTATCCCACAATCCTCAGTCCACATAAAAGAATTTTTCTTTGACAATAAATTGCATAAAGGTCTAGAAATTACACTAAAATCTTTGATGAACCTCTTGTAAAATCTTGCATGACCTAGAAAAGATCTGATATCCTTGATGTTCTTTGGGATGGGAAAATTCGAAATTAATTCAATATTGGCCTTGTCAACTTCAATACCTTGAGAAGAGACAATATGACCAAGGACAATCCCTTGAGTAACCATAAAATCACACTTTTCCTAATTCAAAATCAAATTCTTTTCTTTGCATCTAATCAACACTTTTTCTCAATGAGTCAAACATTCATCAAATGAATCACCAAAGATAGAAAAATCATTCTTGGATATTTCAACAAAACGCTCTACCATGTCATTGAATATGCTCATCATGCATCTTTGAAATGTAGCAGAAGCATTACAAAGTCTAAATGGAATCCTTCAATATGCAAAGGTATCAAATGGACATTTAAAAGTGTTCTTTTCTTGATCTTTAGGAGCAATATCAATTTGGTTATATCCAGAATAATCATCTAAGAAGCAATAAAATTTATGGCCCTCTACACGTTCAAGGATTTGATCTATGAACGGTAGAGGAAAATGATCCTTCCTAGTAACTGAATTTAGTCTTCTAAAGTCAATGCACATATGTCAACCAATAGTGACTCTAATTGGGATCAATTCATTATCTGCATTCTTAACTATAGTCACACCAGATTTCTTAGGTACCACCTGTGTAGGACTAACTCATTTGCTATCAGAAATAGGGTAAATGATCCCTATATCCAGAAGTTTCAACACCTCTTCTCTAACAACCTCTTTCATGTTAAGGTTGAGTCTAGAGGGCTTAGCATTGTCCTCTAGATATATCCTATGAGTACAAATCAAAGGACTAATACCTTTGATATCAACTACGGTCCATCCTTTTGTCTCTTTGTGTTCAATGAGAACAATTAATTTCTTCTCCTAAATTTCATCTTTTTTTGTGGAGATGACCACTAATAATGTCTTTACTTGACCTAAAAATGCATATTTGAGATTAACAGGGAGATGTTTCAAGTTGAGTTTCAGTGTTTGCACACTTGAGGGGAGAGGCACAATATCACAAGGTGGCAATTCCTCAAAATGTATCCTCCACTTATTAGTGTCCATTATAGGAGTAGATTCTAAAATAAGTTCATAGATACAAGTATAGAATCATCATAAAAATTTTCACCATGAACCAAACAAGCCTCCAGAGGATAAGAAAAAATTGACAAATCAAATTTATCTTGAACAAGAGTTTGAATCAAATTCACTTCATACACATCATCATCATCACCAGGTTGTTTACAAACATTAAAAATATTCAACTCCAAAGTCATGCTGCCAAAAGAAATTATCATCACACCACTCCTATAATTTATTGAAGCATTTGAGGTTGCAAGGAATGGTCTGCCTAAAATTATAGGAATTCGAGTGCAAACATCAAAGATAGGTTCTGTGTCCAAAACAATAAAATCCACTTGGAAGTAAAATTTGGCTGCTTACACTAATGAATCCTCAACTATCCCTCTCGGTATTTTTCTTGAACGGTCAGCAAGTTGGAGTGTTAACTTGGTGGGTTTAAATTCACCAAGACCTAATTGCTCATATACCAAGTAAGGTAGGAGGTTAACACTAGCACCAAGGTCAAGTAAGGCTTTCTCAATTTCAAAATTTTCAATAATAGAAAAAATTGTTGGACAACCTAGATCTTTATATTTGGAGGAGAATTATTTTGAAAGATGGCGCTTACCTGTTCTATGAGGAAAGCCTTCTTTTGCATCTTCATCTTACGCTTCACTGTACACAAATCTTTCAAAAACTTAGCATAAGATGGAATATGTTTAATCGCATCCAACAAATGAATGTTGATTTTCACTTGTTGGAAAATTTCAAAAATGTCAGCATTTTGAACCAATTTATGAGAAGGTTGCAACTTTTGGGAAAAAGGAGCAGGTATTGGGGTTTTGGCAGGTATATCTAGCTCAACCTTGTCAAGTTCACCATCACTCTTGAAATTTGAAGAGTTGTTGGTTTCACCAACTTTCATTGAAATACTTTCATCAATCTTTTTTTCCATTGCTTAGAGTGGTGATGGACTTGGCATGTTCAAACTTTGAATCACAAGAATTTGAATTTCTTACCTCAAATTGCCCTTCGGGATTCGGCTGAGGTTGAGTAGGAAACTTACCATTTTCTTGAATGTGCAATGTGGAGGTCAAGTCATCAATAGAACTCCTCATCTCATTAATGGACTGCATTGTCTGACTGTTGATATTAGCTTGACCCTACATAAAAGTTTGTAATGTCTCCTCAAGGGTTTTCAAAAATTCTTTTTGCATTTTTTGCCATATGCCAATAGATCTTGGTCTCAAGAAATTAAGCCAATTTTTAGATTTTTCCTTCAAAGAGAATGGGAACAACTTTAATCTAACAACATCATCATTGACAGTTTGGTTTTGTAAAGTTGCACAAACCTCTTCAAATTCTTTCAATGCAAATAAGAACTTTCTGAGTCTAAACTATGGAACTTGGGAAGTAATTGAATTACTCCCGGCTTTAAATCAAAATTCCTCATATTCATAGGAAAAATCATGCAAGATGGAGTATTTATTCTTGTTGGCTACAAATACTCACGCAAAGTTCTCATTGGTGGATTATTCTGAGCATCCTCATTTTTTAGTTCATCATGAACACTATAATTGTCAACCATGGTGTTAGAATGAGAATTTTTTGAATCACCAGACAACCTATCAACCAATTCTCCTAACACAATTTTCTATTTCCTCAATTTACCAGTTTGATCATGTTGCCATGAGATCATTCATCATAGAGGCTTAAGTACATCAAAAAAAAAATTGAAAGGTATTGACAAGTCTCAAAATTCATTAATGCATGCACCACCTAAAGTCTTTTATTCTAAAAACTAAATGCAAAATAAGCAAGATCTTTTTTTATAAGTGAAAAGCAAGAAAATAAAAGAGGAGGGAACGAGATTAATAAATGATATGAATATGAAAGCTACGCTACTCAATCCTTTTCTTAACAAAATAAACAAAAATTGTACCTATAAAAACAAGAGAAAGGTCATTAATCAATTGTCACTTATCAAAAAAAAAATTAAGAGAAAGTTAGAAAAAGATTATTACCATAATTTTTTTTTAAAAAAAATATTTATTACATATTACAATCCCCGGCAACGGCACCAAAAACTTGTTACGTCTAAACTTTTACTCAAACTAGTAAACCAACAATTTAGAGCAGTTTTACCTGCAAGTATATAGGTGTTGTAGTACCTAATATGGTCGAATCCATAGGGATTGACTTATATGATAAGGAAAATAAACTTAAATAATGAAAAGAAATTACTAAAAGGAACATGCAATCAAATAGAGGAGAAAATTACTGAGATGAAGATTTTTAAAGTAACAAAATAAAACAAAAATGATAAAATAAATCGATATGGAGAACAACTAAGGTTTCGAGGATCCATCTATTAATTTAGAATATTGTCTCTAATCAATTTACTTCAATTAAACTAGAATAATGATTCCGTTTAATTGGAAGATTTAGCATTTAAGGCCAAGAGTCACTAGTGATTAAGCATGAACAATTGATGGTTAAAACATTCACAAACCCGTTTGAAAATCACAGTGATTTTTTAAGCATCCAATGCATTTGAAAATCACAATATTAATCAAGATAAATATATAGATAATCAAAATATCTAATAATAAATCCATTCAATCGATCAAACTCATAATATAAACTCTATTGTTGATCCGAAAATAATGTCTAAATCATTAGACCTCACCTCTAACCTTAATATGAAAGTTTAGCCAACCATGTTTATCACAAGAGCCAGGGGAATTAAATAAATATTATCCATGATAAAACTAAAATAAAACACAAAACTCAACACTAGAAAAGAAATCTAGAACAGAGAACAAAAATGGAGAGAAGATAGAGCTCAAAAAAATAACTCCCTCAAAACGGAAGCTGCTCTTTCGCTGCGTCCTAGTGCTCCAGGAAAAACTCTCTCCTTTTATCTCTATGCGTAAGTCTATCCAGATTCTCTTTCGTCTCCATCCCCCCAAACTCAAGTCCAGCCTGACGAAAAAAAACCCCAGCTCCAAAAAAAAAAAAAAAATCTTGTTGACCCCTGCTATAATGCTTGACCAAAACAAAAAAAGTTTCAAATGAAAACTCCCCTGCAATTCGCTCCCCAGAATCGTTCCCAAAATGAAAAAAAAATAATCAAGTGCCCTGCCCCAACTCCCTCCGAAATGACCCCATATTCTGGCGTCCTCTCGAAAAAGTAAGTAGCCCTTCAAAACGAAAATAAAACTCTCTCCCTCTTGCAGTGTGTCTCCTTTTTCCTCCTATGCCTCGCATCTCATGTCCTCGTGCCTCTCTCTCCCGCTATTCCGAAAAGGCCGTCCTTTTTCCCTACTGCGTCCTCTGCAAACTCCCCTAAAAAATGTGCTACTGCCCCTGCATTTGTTCAAAAGCCAGAAAAAGCTAGCCACACTTGCGCTCCTTTTATATTTTTCATGTGGTTCCCTTTTTGTGTGCAGAGCAGCTGCCAAAAAGTCTCTTGTTGCGTCTCGTTCCCAAGCTGAAAAGAGCCAACTGCTATTTTCCTTTCTTTCCTCAAAACCCAAAGACCCAAAATGAGAAGTGGCGTGTGTTTGTCCAAGAACCCAGAAGCCTCTGTGATTTGTTCCAGCCTGCCTAAAATTGAAAAAGGAGCTACTGTGTTTCGTTTATTTGGATGATTAACTTTCAAAAACTAAGAAAGAAATAAAAACTAAAAGTAAAAAATAAAAATAAAAAGCAAGAATAGAATATCAAAAATGCGTTGTCCAAGTGTAGAATTATTGCCCAATTAAATCATAGGTTACAAAAATAAGCATAGACCATGATATTAACCAATTTAAATCACAACTCGTATTTATGCCTATTAACCATTTTTTCATCTAAAAACAATAATAATGTCATTAACTAATTAAAATGTATGAAATATGCAATATTTCAGCTCAATCAAGAACCTCCCACGGTTCGGGAAGAACCCATGACCCATGTAAATTGGGTATAACTATCCGAGCCAATATGGAATGTTGCAAGAGAAGTGCAGGAAGCTAGGCCAGAGGATGGAGAAGGAAGCATGCCAATAGAAAATCATTGTACTCCAAAGTAATGTTAGGAGACCCTGCCGCATTAAATGAGTCCACTAGAAAACCACGCCGCATTAATGACTGATCCCAAAGGGCCACACCGCATTAAAGACGATATGACGAAAGGATTTTCGAGAGGACTTCCCTTCTCCCAGGCTACAGGGTATGGCCTCCTGACTCTCTAGGCTGAGTATAAAAATGACCCTTTGACTACCAAGTAAAGGGAGAATCTTCCCACTCAAACACTGGCACTCACTATCTCCTTGTTTCCCCACTGCTTAGTAAGTTATTATTAACTTAGGCATTGGAGGGCACCCGGGCCACCTTTCCTAATTTCTTCTTTGTTATTGCAATCCTTAGAAGCAAAAGACTCAGACCACTAAGAGCCCAGCCTAAAGGTGTATGAAACATGTCATTAACACCTATGATTACATGCCTTGGATGTTTTGGCTATGACATATTTGTTAATGTTCATGAAGTTGTTTTGGATGTTTCACATTCCTATGTTAACATGCCATGATTTGAAGATGTTATGATCAATGAGTTCATGTACGGCATCCCATGTGTCACATGTCTAGTATGTAAAGGGTTATGTCTTAAGTCATGTCACATGCATTTGGGTACAAGTCTTTCAAAAACAAAGAAATGAGTCAAAATGTTTTATCATGAACCCAAATGTTAGGATGAGGGATTGTCCTAGTGTAACTTCTCTACCCACTTTGGAGTGTTTAAGAATAGAATGGTAACCCCTAGGTCGACGAAGAAACATTGGCGTGCCTCGAATGAATCTTTTTGGAAAGGATGCCGAAGAAAGGTAGCAACTAACGCTAGTGGGTACCATGACTAAGTCAAGTAACTTGATGAAGTACTGTCATGTTATATGATATGAATATATTTAAGACATATTCACTATAGTGTATGAATCATTGGTGTTGTGGTAACTAGCAGGAACATGCAGTGCATAGGGGAGTAGTGATATATCCACATGTGTTATAAAAACAAGGCAATGCACCTACATGATATTATATGGATCACATGATACGAATCATGTGATATGATACAATATGATATGATATGGATCACATGATTTGAATCATATGATATGATATGTTCCGGATCACATGATTAAACAAGATATGAATGATGACAAAAGTATGTTTTTCCGAAAAGTCAAAGAATTTTGTTACTTGTCTTTTGAAAAAGTTCAAGTGCATAAGTCAATCTTCAATCACGTCATGTGTCAAGTATATGTGCATGCATGCATTCCACAATTTTATGCTTGTATGCTTATGTTAATCATTGTATGTTGTGTGCTTACTTACTGAGATTTCTCGAAATCTCATTATGGTAGTTACTACTACCATTCTCCACTCAGGATGGTAGAATTTGTGACAAGACCAGGAGTAGCAAGTCAGGATAATGATCAAGGCTAAGGATGTTCTCAACTCAGTGAATGAATGGATTCAGTCACAACCTACTTGGAGATAGCTGAGATTAGAAGGATGCCTTAATGATTTTCTTTATTAAGACCTTTTTAGACAAAACTTGTCATGTTAATGTGCAACAAGGAGTTTGATACTCCAATACTAAGAAGAATGATTTAAAAGCTATGAATGAAGTTAGGATATTAGTTTTATTCTGGTACAACATTTTATGAGATCACCAATTCTGTTATGATTTATTGCATACTGCTAGAAACATTCTACGAGCATGCATCTTAACTTTCATGTATGAGGGATATGTAGCCTTACGTTGCATGTCCCTAAATTTTAGTTACCGTCCAATCCCAAGCAGGGATTGGGGGCATCATAAAGGGCAGTACAAAGGGGCATGTGTTTTTGGGTGGTTTGAAGTGGGGTACTCGGTTTGCACTAAGGGTGCCGATTGGTGGGAATGTTGGCATTGACATGCTTTTGGTTCATGTGACATGGGTTGGGTTAAATATAACATTCAAGAGTTATCCAAGAGTGATGTAAAATAGGTGCATAAAACAAAAGTTTTAGACTAATAAATGTGAAGAAAAAGATTTCAAGAAAACTATGTAAATTCATGATGCTTAGATTACTATCCATACGTGAGATGAATAGTGATCCTTAACCTATGTTAAAGACTTAACCAAGGTTAAATTGGGAACCCTAGGGGCGTGTGGTTGAGTTATGGAAGAAGAGAAACCAATGGTATGATGTATGTGGGTCCCAGTTGGAAGAATGAAATAAAATACAAAGCTTGGGCTTCATGGGTTGGGCTTTTAATGGGCCATATGAACAATCCTTGGTTGTGGGCTTATCCATAGGTCTTATGTCCAGATTTATTGGGTCTAACCTTGGCCTCAATAGCCCACTTGGTTGGATCCTAACTTTGGGTCTTTCTTCAATTGGGCCTATAGCCTTGATTCATACTAAGTTTGGTCCAATAACCTTGTGCTTATTAGGTTGGGCCTAGTATCAAATACCTAATAAGTTAGGCCCATAGCCTTATGTCCAACAAGTTGGGCTTGAGTCTTAGTGTCTCTCCTAAGCCTTTATACTCAAAAAGCTTGGGCCCTTACTAAACCAATCTCTTGGGCCTTCCCAAATCATTTAGTAATTAACCCAAATTACTTAGCCACTAAGAGCATTCTTAACTGATTATGCATATCCAAAACTAATGCTCCTTTTTAACTATTAGAGCACTCCCAACCGATTTTGTAAAACTTAACTTTTTGTAAAATTTAAAGGTGATAGCTCAAAATATGCATACACCGGATTATGTATTTCAAAGTTATTATTGAGTTTACTACAGTAACGCCTCTACATTTAATGACACTGTAGACAAATGTATAAATTTTTTATTCATTTTTTCTCTCTCTCTATGCTTTCTACTTCTTTCTTTCCTGCGGAAAGATTCTTTCGTTTCAGCCCCAATATATTTCGTGCGCATCTTCACTTCCTCTCAAGACTGGTTCAACCCCAGTATAATGTAAAGCTGCTGCATGTAATTTAGTTTTTTAAAAAATAATACCAATTGGTTTTTTCCCTGTATTTCATCGTGTTTCATTCTTAAGCAAAGGAGTTGAAATCTTGGGCACATGTTTTAATCTGAGCATCTCAACTGGAAACTTGTTGTCAGTTATGGGGAGATATTGTAAATATCAAAAGATAAGAAGATATTATTAGTAATAAGAGAAAATATTTGAAATAAATAAAAAAATATTAAAAAATATAATATTTAAATGATATAAAGAAAAAATAGATAAGCTGATGTATAACGTATTGTAAAAGTCAGTATGTAAAATAGAAAAAGTAAGTTTTGATGATGTATTTTAAATGATAGGATAAAGAAGCCATTAAGAGTGCTCTTAGAGATAAAATCGGTTTGCAAAGGATTAGCCAATATCAAATTTTCTAGCTTTTAGCTACAATATTTGTAAATATAAAGTCAAATTTGAATGCTGTTGTACAAGGAGAAAATCTTTATTTTATTATTTGTCTATAACTCTCCCTCTCTCCTATTGATATATTCTCAATGCAACTACCATCCACTTCTTTCCCTTGAATTCTTTATCCCATTTTCACTTCTTTTCTTCCTTTCATCATTCCAGCTCGTGAAAGTGTAGAAGGATCTTAGTCTGCACCAGGGAAGCCACCACACCACCCGCATGGTCCCTTCCTCTCCTTATCTCTGATAGTATTTCATCTTCCTCCCACTCAGGAAAACAAAAACTAATCTCTCTCTCTCTCTCTCTCTCTCTCTCTCTCTCAGATGGCACTCGGCAACAACTGCAGATAATCGATCTCCACCAAATCGTTGAGAAATTGAGGTATGTTCCTTTATCTTAGTTTTTCCATCAACATTTATTTTTGAATTAGACTTCTAAGAGATTTGCATTATGCCTCCATGAACCATCTTCGATCCTCCTCACTGATAAACACTAATTAAAAGTTCAGAAAATAGTGAGAAATACCTCAAATTATGAGAGGGTTGAGTACCTCAAATTACGAGTGGTTTTCGGTTGGGGTTAGATTTTGAGCTGTTTAGAAAAAATCATTTTTATAGGATATGGGGTTAGACTTTGAGTTTTAACAAAAACCTAAATTAATTTGTGTTTCCAACCCATCTAGTTCTCTTTCTCCCTCTTAAAATCTGTGTGCATATGAACTTGATATTGTTCATTAATTTATCATTTGTTATATGGAATTTGGGGCTTACCATATGTGACGATCTTTTGAGGTTTATTGGGGGTTTGTAGGGTCTGATTTGGGGCTTACCATATTTGCATGCACTTTATTTTCATGGGAAAAATTTTCTAAATAGAAGCAACTAGCTGTTGGATATTGAAGACTTCTTGCCTTTGATGGTGGATGAAAGTAGTATGTGCTGATGTGCATGACTGTGGATAGCCATAGGATATTTGATTGGGAATTAAAATTATGGAATGTGGAATAACAACCTCTTCTCTTCTCTGTATATGCTCTTTTTTTTTTAATTAGTAAAACAAAGACTTTATTGAGGATGAAAAAGCATAATCATGTATGTAATAACTGGGTGATGTTAAAACATATCTTTGTGTACACCTGATAGGTTGTTCTCATATCTATATTATTGAGATGAAATTGGATTGTGTGGCATTGGCTATACGTGAGATTAAAAATAACCCATTAAAAATGGAACTTGATATGGACAATTTAGTTCATTGTTTGGTTTACATTTTTGAAGTATTTAATTGGATTGAGGTAAATTCAATGCAGCAACACCAATTGATATCCCTACTCAAACAATCTCAGCAAACAAACTTTTGAGATAGGCATGATTTAATGTGCATGTAAAGTTGATTAGATTGTTGAAGCTGTGCATCCAAGCATTTCTAGATAGTGGACCATTTGTATTTCTCTTTCTCTTTTCAATCACTTTCTCACATTTAGTAGTGCAATTCCTTTAATGAAATTTTGATGCTTTTATGATCAAAATATCAATAAGTTGACCTTTGCTATCCTATATCATGCTGGGGCATTTATGTTTCAAAGGTGGCCATGCTATTGGCTTTATTTATGTCTTTTAATCTGTTCTCAGTGCCAAATATTTCATTTTTTTTAATATGGTGGAGGTACCGAGGATTTAATGTCAAGACCATAAAAAATATAAGGAGCTTCTTTTTTTTTCCTGAAATTACAGTAACTTGTTACCTTTGATGGTGGATGAGAGTTCTATAATCTGCTTTTATGGTTGGAGTTCTTGTGGCTTCCCCTATCATCTGCTTTTATGGTTGCATAGTTTGGCAACCTATCTTATTATAATTTATTGACATAGTAATGTAGTTTGAAAATTAGGTTGTTGGAATATAATAAGGTTGTTGCAAGGACAATTTGGCATGCCCCCATCTTCCCCATTATTATATTACATTTCTGATAAAAATAAATAAACACCCTATTTTTTCATCAATTATTATATTACAGTATTTAGTAATGCTTGTTTCTAACACTAAAATTTACTCCAATTACTTAATACAATGAGTGAGTTTTATCCCATCCAGCTCTTCTTCCTCAAGGTTGTGCACTAGCCTTTCAAAATCTGAAATTCTATTTCTGGTGTTGTCTTAGATGTTGCTGAAGCTGTGCATCGGACATTTACTTAACCTCTTTCATAACTATTGAAAAGCTTTGCTCAACCATACCACCAGATTTTTTTTTATCTAGGTAAGATACTCTTATATAGTTGTTTACCATGTTAGTTTGTATTATATTCTACCCCAACTGGCCATTCATTATAATTATAATGAAATGAAGGATGGCTGCATCATTTGATACGGATCATTTCTTCACCACTCTCTTACAAAGTGGTGGACAAGGAGAAGGCAACACCCCATTCCATAGCATAGATAATAATGTTTTGGTCCAAGCTTCATATGTCAACGGTGAAAAAATGCCACCCTCTAAAAGATCATTTCAATGTGTGTCTTTCACCGCAGAGGTGGATTGTCTTTTCATTTCAGCTTGGCTAAACATTACTATTGATGCTATACGTGGGACTAACCAAAAATCCACTCAAATGTAGGAGAGAATAGGTGAATACAACAATGAGTATAAAAAACCAAATAGTACTAATCGTACTGTATTATCATTGACCAATCAATGGCAATGTATCCAAAAATGCACCAATAAATTTTGCGCTGGTGTTGCCCAAGTAGAGTCAATACATCCCAATGGTGTCACTGAGCAGAATAAGGTAATAATTTAATCTCTCCTTTATGTTTTTTTATAGCTTGAGTTGATTTTTACCCTAACATTCTCACTTGGCTCATTTAAGCTTGAGAAGGCCAAAATATTGTATAAAGAGAATGAGAAGGCAAAGTATATGATGGAACATTGTCTATTAAGACACCAACCAAAAAGGCAACAACATATGTCAATGTTGCAAACGAGGAACCACCTAGGAAACGTCCAACCATTGCTGACTTAGCTCTACTAGCAAATGACACTCAAGATGACAACATCAAAATCATTGGTGAGAGACCTCTACATAGGAAAAGCGAGAAAGAGAGGGAGAGAAAGAGGAAGTCCAGAGAATCTGAAGATGTTGAGTTTGGCAAAGCCTTAAGTCGCATGACCAATGATAGAACTGTGTGCATGGTGGAGAGAAGAGAAACAATCTTGAAGGTTGAGAGTGATCAAATGTCATTAATTGCACTTAAGAAAAACAAGATTGATATAGAGATCATGAAATTAGATCTTGCTAGCATGGATGAAATGCAGCAAGACTATTTTCGAACTCTTCGGAAGGAAGTTTATGAGGAAATGAAGAATAGATCTACATCCACATCTATATCTACATCCACACCTTTGGAGGAAAGTAACTCATGGTTTCACATTCTCTTTCTATTTTGTTGTAAATGCATAGTAATGTAGTAGACTCTTTTGGGCTGATTTTAATGGCTGCCTAGTCACACATGGCTGAAATACATGTGACTGGGCAACCACTATGTGAATGGGCAGCTGCTATGTAGTAAACTCTTTTGTGTTGATTTTGTGGATGTATATGGTGTAAATACAAAGTCCTTTAGTGTATTTTGTGGATGAAAGATGTGGATGTATTTTGTGGAAATACAAAGCTGTATTTTGTGGATGTTGTTGTGTAAACATATTGTGGATGAAGCTATCCATTATTATGTCTACTTTAATGTGGATGATTTTTCCATTTATTTTGTCCATTGGCCATCTGATTTAAAATGATAAAGCTGCACATTTGTTCATGTAGGATGTATTTAATATTTGTAAATTTATGATATTTGAGAGGGAGGGGGGGCACGGGTTCATGTGTTGTGTGGGGCATGAGTTTAATTAATTTTTTCTAAGTCCTTTCTATCTCCAGATCATGCTAAGTACTCTAATTAAGTAAACGAATCAAAGATAATAAAAGAAATATCTCCGATAGCACTTTTAAGTTTTACAAATAACCCAAAATAACTACAAAGCATATGAGCTTAAAAAATAAATAAATAAATAATAAATAAATAAAAAATAATAATAAAAACCTACAAAGCAGATGAACTCGAAGTAGAGATTTTAGTTTTAGCCATGCGGACTCCACAAATGCTCGAGGAGGTCATTTTGGAGCTGAGAATGAGTTTGTTTATCTCTAAAATGATGATATTGCTGAATGAACTCTATAAATTCAGTTATATGATCTCTTGAATTTGGTTCATGAGAAGTATCATCCATTTGTTCGTAAATGAATTGGTCTACACCAAGGTATAAATGACGTTCATCTTCAACAATTATATTGTGCAGGATAATGCATGCATACATAATGTCCTTTAGTACTTCTTGGTCGAAATAGGTAGCAGGTCCATGCATGATAGCGAGTCTACCTTGAAGTACTCCAAATGCATGCTCCACATATTTCCTTGCTGACTCCTAGGCGGTTGCAAAAAACTGTTTCTTTCTTCCTTGTGGTGCAGGCATTGTATTGACTAATGTTGTTGATGTGAACCACGATCGACTCGCTTTGAGACCCAACAACAACATTAAAAAAACAAACTCAAGAAAACTAAAATCAAGTCAATGGACGGAGAATCTAGACCCGTTGAGAACTCGTTTTAAGAACCTATATTATATCAAAATCTAGACTCATTGAAGAACCCGTCTCAAAAACCCAAATTACAAAGGAGGAACGTCACAAAGATTGTGATTTACCTTTAATAAGTTCAAACATTCAATGAAGAACAAAATGAGATAAACTCAACTCACAATGAATAAAATTTATCAATTTCATAAACTTTCGTATATTGTCTAACCTTCTCAAATGAGGCTACAAGTGGTTTAAATAACAATCTCCAAAAAACCTAAGTGAATAGTGCCACAGGTATTGTAGCGTAAACAGTGCCGCACTACAATAACTTCTAAAACCCTAGTTCACATAAAATAATAACTTTCCAAATATACCCTTGGCCAAAATACAAGACCTACCTAAAAACCCTAACTCATTAGAAATATGACTTATGTGGGCTAAGCATCATCATGCCCACTTATTCTAAACTAATAATAAATTGAAAGCCTTAACAACAATAAGCCCTATCTCTAAGTCATCTCTTCCAAAGCTTGTATCAAGTGGATCAAAACTGGTTCTCCTTCCTTCAAGCCCATTTTGAGTGTTGGGCTCTTCCTAGCTTCATCCCAAGTGGTTTGCACCAATCCTTGCATTGCTTCCTTGATCTTCTTGGCTCTTGATCTTGTAATTGGCCCATCTGGAACTTACAAAGAATCTTTAAGGCTACCTCCACCTTGGTTCCCATCACTCCCCCTGTCCTCAAAATGATTCGACCTCGAATCTTCACCTACATCAAAAGGAGAAAGATCAGAAACATTGAAGGTAGCAGTAACATTATACTCAACTAGAAGATCCACTTTATATGCATTGTCATTAATTTTCTCAAGAATTTGGAAAGGTCCATCTCCTTGAGGATGCAACTTAGTCTGTCTATGGGCTGAGAATCTTTCTTTGCGCATGTGGATGACACTTCTTCATCCTTTATTGGTTTGGGAAGCAACCTTTTCATTTTTTTGAGCAATTTGAAGTTGTACCTCTCATGAAGTGACTACACCAATTCCGTCTTCTTTTGTCCATCTAAGCTACTCCTGCCATCAACAGGTAAAGGCATCAAGTCTAAAGGAGTAAGTGGATTAAAACCATAAACAATTTCAAAAGAAGAGTATGAAGTAGTAATATGCACGGTCCTATTATATGCAAACTCTATAAATGGCAAACAATCCTCTCAAGTCTTTAAATTCTTATGAGCAACAGTGCTTAAAAGCTAAGTTAAAGTCCTATTAACTACTTCAGTCTGACCATCAGTCTGTGGGTGACAAGTAGTGGAAAATAATAGCTTAGTACCTAATTTCCCCTACAACACCTTCCAAAAGTAGCCAAGGAATTTAACATCCCTATCAGAAACGATACTACTGTGCACACCATGGAGTTGCACTATCTCCCTGAAAAACAAGTCAGCTATATTTGTGGCATCATCTGTTTTATGGCATGGAATGAAATGTGCCATCTTGCTAAATCTATGCACAACCACAAAAATAGAATCTCTACCCCTTTTTGTCCTAGGTAGCCCCAAAACAAAGTCCATAGATATGTCTACCCATGGCTCACTAGGAATGGGTAAGGGTGTATACAACCCATGTGGCAAAACCTTAGATTTGGCCTTTCTACATGTAATACATTTGCTACAAATGTGATTGGTGTCTCTTTTCATCTTATGCCAAAAGAAATGGTCATGCAATATATCTAAGGTTTTCTTGACACCAAAGTGTCCCATTAATCCCCCACCATGTGCCTCACGCACCAATAACTCACGCATAGAACAACTACGCACACATAGTTTGTTTTCTTTAAACAAGTAACCATCATGCTTGTAAAACTTACCAAATGCCACCTTATCACATGCCATATACACATCAGAAAAGTCAGCGTCATTGGCATACATTTCTTTCACATATTCAATTCCAAGCATTTTAGCACTCATAGAAGTAAGAAGTACATACCTTCGGGATAAAGCATCAGCAACAATATTCTCCTTACCTTACTTGTAACGGATGACATATGGAAAGGTCTCAATGTATTCCATCCATCTAGCATGCCTCTTACTCAACTTACCTTGACCCTTGAGATGCTTCAATGATTCATGATCGATGTGGATCAAATTCCCTAGGCCACAGGTAGTGCTGCCAAGTCTCTAATACACTAACAAGAGCATAAAGCTCTTTGTCATAAGTAGGGTACTTCAGGAATGCCCCACTTAGCTTCGCACTGAAGAAGGCGATGGACCGCCTATCCTGCATCAAAATGGCTCCAATCCCTATTCCTGAGGCATCACATTCAATCTCAAAAGCTTTGTTAAAATCAGGTAATGCAAACATGGGTGCAGAGCACAATCTTTCTTTAATAGTGGAAAGAGCATTCTCTTGATTAGCACCCCAATGAAACCCAACATTCTTTTTAATGACTTCAGTGAGTGGTGTAGCAATGGTGCTAAAGTCTTTAACAAAACGCCGATAAAAGCTAGTTAAACCATGAAAGCTTCTTACCTTAGTGATGTTCTTTGGCGTTGGCCACTCCTTGATGGCCTTGACTTTCTCTTCATCCACTTCAATACCTTTTGTACTAACAACATAACCAAGAAAAACAACTTTCTCCATGCAAAAGGTACATTTCTTGAAAGTAGCATACAACTTTTCACATCTCAACACATAAACACATATCTCAAATGTTCAATATGTTCATTTAAGTCCTTGTTGTACACTAGGATATCATCAAAGTACACAACCACAAACTTGCCTATGAACGCACGTAGGACATGGTTCATTAATCTCATGAAAGTACTAGGTGCATTTGTAAGTCCAAATGGCATAACCAACCATTCATAAAGCCCATACTTGGTTTTAAAAGCAGTTTTCCATTCATTACCCTCTTTCATTCTAATTTGATGGTACCCACTTTTAAGATCAATTTTACTGAAAATACATGAGCCATGTAATTCATCGAGCATATCATCTAATCTAGGAATGAGATGACGATACTTTACCGTAATATTGTTGACTGCCCTACAATCAACACATATCCTCCATGTCCCATCCTTCTTTGGCACTAGTAGCACTGGCACTGCACATGGGCTCATGCTCTCCCTCATGTACCCCTTGCTCATCAAATCCTCAACTTGCCTCTGAAGCTCCTTTGTCTTCTCAAGATTACTCCTATAAGCTGGTCGGTTTGGAATAGCAGCCCCGGGCATAAAATCAATCTGATACTCAATGCCTCTAATGGGTGGCAACTCATTAGGCATTTCCTCTGGGAATACATCCTCAAACTCCTACAACAAAGAAACAGCCAAAATAGGAAGAGATTGGTTAGTTTAATCAAGATTAAGATAAGACTCTTTATAGACAAGAAAAATCATAGGGCGATCTGCTAAGAAAGCCCTCTTAACCTCACTCTATCTTGCATAGAAACTCACTTTTGTCTTTCATTTTCTCTCAGCAGACTCATTTTCTTTTTCACTCTTTTTTTTTTTTTTTTTGCTCATTTTCACTCTCACTCTTTCATTTTTGCTCAATCTCTTTTTCACTCTTTCTTTTTTTATCACTCTCAATTTCACTCTTTATTTTTTGAGCAACCTCACTTTTCAGTTTCAATTGGTCCTCATAGACCTGTCTTGGACTTAAAGGAGCAGCTTGATTGTTTTGCCCTCCTTTACAAAGCTGTACATGTTTTTAAATCCATCATGTATAACTCTCCTATCATACTGTCATGGCCTCCCCAACAAGATATGGCCAGCATGCATAGGCAAAACATCACAAAGCACTTCATCCTAATACTTCCCAATGGAAAAAGTAACTAACACTTGTCTATCCACCCTAACCTCCCCACAATCATTCGACCACTATAACTTGTATGGTCTAGGGTGTTTCAAGGTAGGTAAATTCAATTTCTCAACTAAAGTAGTGCTAGCAACATTAGTACAACTCCCCCATCAATGATCATACTACATACCTTGCTATTGATATGGCATCTAGTATGGAAAATGTTCTCCCTCTGTTGCTTTGCATCATTCATCTTAATTTGTGTGTTAAGAGCACGTCTGGCAACAAGGGACTCACCTGTTACGGGGTATTCTACTCTGTCATCATCACTAGCATCCTCCAACTCGGGCATCTCATCACTATCATCCTCACTTGCAGTCATCACTTCCCCATTGTCACGCATAATGATCACACATTTGTTTGGACATTGAGAAGCGATGTGCCCTGAACCCAAACACTTAAAGCATTTAATATCTCTATTTCTAGAAGGTTGGGATGCTACCTTGGGTTTGTTGCTACTTCCTTCATCTTTTCCTTTAGGTTGTTCGATCTTTGCTTTTGTTACAGCTCGATCATCTTTCTCTCACTTTGGTTTCCAAGGAGTGCTAGAAACCAAAGTGTACCTTGATGTCCCTTTTCTCTTTAATTGCCTCTCCACCTTCATAGCCATGTGCACCATGTCTTTTATTTCTACGTAATGTGCAACTCAACCACATTGGCTATCTCCCTATTCAAACCACACAAAAATCTAGCCATAGTGGCCTCCCTATCCTCCTCTACATTCACCCATATCATAGACACCTCCATCTCCTTATGGTAGTTCTCCACACTCCTAGACCTCTGTGTAAGATTTTGAAATTTCTGGTAGAGGTCCCTATAGTAGTGGCTAGGTACAAATCTCCGCCTCATGAGAGCTTTCAACTCTCTCCATGTCTCAATAGGGCTCTCATAATTCCTCCTCCTATTAGTCACTAATTGATCCCACCAAATAATAGTATAATCAGTGAACTCAATTACTGCCAACTTCACTTTCTTCTCCTCTGAATAGTTATGACAATCAAAAATCAACTCTATCTTCTTCTCCCACTCTAAACAAGCTTCAGGATTAGTTCTACCTTGAAAAGATGGTATTTTCATTTTGATGCTCTCAAGGTTCCTATCTACTCTATCATAACCCCGTGGGTTTCCCTTAAATCCTCTTTCACGCCTAACTCCTCTATGCCTACCCATCCCAACTTTAGACATTAGGTCTTCCGCGTCCTCACCATCTCCTTCATCTTCATAATCATGTTCTCTTCTAAGTTCACGTCTCCTCCTATCTCTCCCACCATGCAAATTTCTAATTACTTCATCTTGTTGATCCATCCTATCCCTCACTTCCCCTAACATCATGTTTAACCGCTCAAACTGTTGTTACATGGCCTACAACACAAAGGAGTTATCTGCAATCCCCTTTGGTGATGTGTCACTTTTATCAGACATCGTATGCACTGCACAAAAAAAGTGTTAGTGGAAAAGACCTCACATGCTCCCTTACATGTTTACACTCAAATAATGGCATTCCACTCTGTTTCACTCTTAATTGGCTCTTTTTTTTCGATAATGATCTCTCACTCTCTTGCCTTTTACCTCAAGAGTTTTCCCACTTAAATTCTTTAAAAACTAATTGAACTCAATCAAGACAATACAACCTTGTTTTGTTCCAACTATTAATTAGGTCTAAGAAACAAAGAACAAGAGAAAACACGAAAGGAATAAAATGACAAGAGACTCAAGAAATTTATACGAAGGAAAGAGTAATTACAAAACAAGATACCAACTAGAAAGATATATTCTGCCCCTTTAAAGATAAGGCTCAATCAATAAAATAAAAATTCGGATTTTTTTTTCGATTTTCTTTTCTTTTCTTTTCTTTTCTCTTCTTTTCTCAACAATTCAACCAAAAACAAAAATATTCAATTGTGATAATCAAACAATTGAATTCAAACACATAAAAATTGACAAGGAAATAGCAGGGAATCAATGAAACCCTAGAAATTTCAAATCCTAGATGGTGCAAATTTTGGCAGCCCTCAAACAAGGAATTTAGCCACCCTATGATGATAAACACGAAACCCAAATGATACAGTAATTCGGCAGCCCTAGGAAAAATGAATTTCTGCACTTTTTTTTGTAACCCTAGAACAATGAAGCCCTAGAATTAAAAATGTAATAAATAAAAGATAGAATCAGACCTGATTGGAAACTGAGATTTGAATACCAAATGATGTGAACCCCAATCGACTCGTTTTGAGACCCAACAATAATATTGAAAAAACAAACCCAAGAAAACCAAAATCAAGTCAATGGACGGAGAATCTAGACCAGTTGAGAACTCGTTTCAAGAACCTAGATTATATTAAAATCTAGACCCGTTGAAGAACCCGTCTCAAGAACCCAAATTACAAAGGAGGAATGCCACAAAGGTTGTAATTTACCCTTGATAAGTTCAAACATTCAATGAAGAACAAGATGAGATAAACTCAACTCACAATGAATAAAATTCATCAATTTCATAAACTTTCATATATTGTCTAACATTCTCAAATGAGGCTACAAGTGGTTTAAATAACAATTCCCAAAAACCCTAAGTGAATAGTGTTGCAGGTACTATAGTGTGAACAGTGCCGCACTACAGTAACTTCTAAAACCCTAGTTCACATAAAATAATAACTTTTCAAATATGCCCTTGGCCAAAATACAAGGCCTGCGCAAAAACCCTAGCTCATTAGAAATATAACGTATGTGGGCTAAGCATCCTCAAGCTCACTTATTCTAAACTAATAATAAATTGAAAGCCTTAACAACAATAGGCCCTATCGCTAAGTCATGTCTTCCAAATCTTGTATCAAGTGGATCAAAACTGGTTCTCATTCCTTCAATCTCATCTTGAGTGTTGGGCTCTTCCTAGTTTCATCCCAAGTGGTTTGTACCAATTCTTGCATTGCTTCCTTGATCTTCTTGGCTCTTGATCTTGTAATTGGCCAATCTAAAACTTGCAAAGGATCTTTAAGGCTACCTCCACCTTGGCTCCCATCAGTTGCCCATGAAAGATATATACCATCAGCAAGATAATATCCCATCGTATAGTCATGCCCATTGATTGAGTAGTTGCACAGAGGAGCACGACCTTTGGCAAGAGGAACAAACATAGAAGAACGGTCTAGTACGTTGATGCCATTATGCAACTAGGTAAACTAAAAAAGCATGTCATATCCAAAGATAGTAAGAAGCAACGACCTCCAAAATAGTTGTTGGTTCATTTACATGACTAGAGTACATACCTTTCCAAGCACTAGGGTAGTTTTTCTGTTTCTAGTGCATGAAATCAATGCTACCCAACATTCCTGGAAATCCACACTTTTCACCAACATCTAGAAACCTTCTGCGTCACTGCTATTTGGAGACCTTAAGTACTCATCAGAAAAAATTGAGACAATCGCCTTAACAAATATTTTCAAACTCAATCGTGCGGTGGTTTCTCTGATTCTCAACTATTCATCCATAAGATATGTCATCACCCCATATGCAAGCATTTGAATTGCTTCAGTCATCTTTTGAAGGGAAGACAATCCAAGCCTTCCACTGGCATCTCTTTTTTGGACAAAATAATCATCATAAGCTTCTACTACAGAATGAATGCATAAAAATAGATCACGACCCATTTAGAACCTCCTCCTAAAAACATTAGGTGGATATGTTGGTGGCTGAGTGAAGTGATCATTCCAAAAGTGTTGATGGCCTTCCAATGGATCACGTTTAATAAACATATGCCATCAACATGAAGCAGATGCTCCTTTGGCCCTTCGCTCTCGATGTTCTGCCATTGCTTGCATCATTTGAACTTCTTGATCAGAATAATCATCATATATAATATGATCATCACTCCAAAAGGGATCCATAGAAAATTGAGTGGTGTGTTGTAGAAGGATTGGAAGAAGAAAGGCAGGAAACCTCAATAGGCTTTGTTTGTTATGAGTGGGAAGTATTAGGGATTGATCTATTTATAGGATTGCCCCAAGACTATTAGTTACAACAAAAGTTTTTGGCAAAAGATTATAGTTGATTATTTGAATTGATGATACTATTGTTGGATAGAGAAAAGTTTGGCAAGAGAAGATTGTTGGATGGAAAATGAAGTACATATAGTTGTTGGATGGAAGAAAGTTTGGCAAAAAAGGATTGTTGAATGAAAAATGTAGTAGATATGGTTGTTTGATAGAAGAATGTTTGATACAAGAAGATGGTTGGATGAAAAATTTAGTAGATATGATTGTTAGATAGAAGAAAGTTTGGCAAAAAAATATTGTTGAATGGAAAATGGAGTAGATATAGTTGTTTGATAGAAGAAAGTTTGATACAAGAGTATGGTTGGATGAAAAATTTAGTAGATATGATTGTTAGATAGAAGAAAGTTTGGCAAAAAAAGATGGTTGGATTGGAAAATGGAGTACATATAGTTGTTGGGTAAAATAAAATATGGAAAAACAAAATATGGTTGGATGAGAAATATAGAGATTTGATTTGTAATTAAGACATTTATATAGAATTTTAGATGGGTTTCATTAGACATTTGTGGTTATTAGCATTAAATTACAGTTGAAAAAATATAATTTTTTAAACCATAATTTAATTGGAATATGATTACTAATTAACATATAATATGTAGAATAGTAAAATATGATAAAGCAAAATAAATTAATAAATAAAAAAATTAAATATTTTTTAAATTATTAATTACTTATTACTATAGAATGAATAAATGGATAATCTAATGTGGAGATTTGATGTGAATAGCCAAAGTCAAATTCATCTTATATTATTTTATTGTTGTATAATAAAAAATAGCTATTCCAATGTGGAGACTTATGTGAATGGAATAGCCAAAAATAAAATTCACTTTACATTCATCAAAAGTGTCATTTAACTTTGGATAATCCATTGAGGATGCTCTAACGTGACAAACTTCTAATATGCCACATTTCACTCTTCTATTGGCCTCTTGGCTTCTATCCCCAAAATAGTTAAAGCACTAAAAACAAATCTTCTAATAATTCTACTAAACCCAAAGTATATGATCCTTTTTGCCAACTCAAGTCCCAAAAATGTTCTCACTCACAAATAGCCTAACTCCCAATTAACTAGGATCATGGCTACTAAAGTCAAGGCCTAAGGGATTTTTAACTGGGGTGTTACATAGAGCATACAACATATTCTACCAAAATCAACCTACCAAAACCTTGATTTAAAATAACTACATAAGCCAAATGATCACACAAGTTTTATAGCAAGCAAGTAGTGTATAGCATAAGGGAATTCATTTGGCAATAAACACTAATAACGATGAATAAAATAAAGGTCTTCAAAGAATCCGCCCAGATTGACTGGTATTCTTGAACCAAGTAATCATAAATTGTAGATTTGAATCCTTATTTCCCATTTGGATTCAGAGCATATTCTAAAGCCATATAAGGAATCCAACTTTAACAAATCAACCAGTAGAACCAACCATCAAAGAAAAACAATCATATAATCATAATACAACTAGAGCAAGCTCTGAAATATTAATCTAACAAACTCAAGTCTATTCATTTTGAAAGCATATGATGGATTAAAAGATGGGGAGGAGAATACTTATAGTGAAAAGTTGGCGTAGATGAAGCTAGAGTGAAATGTCGAGATAAGAAGGCCCCGATGCTGCATAAGCGAGCTGCTTCAAGCGAAGAGCCGACTCTGTGAGCTTTGGTTGGAGACTGCTGCTCAAATGAGCTTGTACATCGTTTACCACCTCTGGTATTCCTGCCGAGTGAGGGTTGGAAGATTTGGGAAAAATATGGGGGCTCTCTCCTCTTCACCTTCCTTTTGCTCCTGGATGGTGGTCTATTCTCTTTCACTAGTGCGGTCCTCACAACACTACTTGCTTGACAGTTAAAGTTGGTATTGGAGGTTTTAGTACGGGTGCTGCAATGACCCTTTACTCTACAACTTCTTGTACTTTGTGAAGATATGGAAACAATAACCCATATCTTGTCAATCTAGGGGCAATCGTTGGACTATGTGGATGGCTTCCGGGGAAGGTAAGACTTCATTTGAGAGGGGGGGCGGGGGAGATATTTCCATTTTACATTAAAATAAATAAATAAACCATGTTGCAACTCATATATGGTGTGTGGTGTTAGGCTTCAATATAAAATTTCTCTTGCTAAATACAGTTGGTTCCCATTTCCATTTGAACTCCACTCTCACATGGACACATGTCCAAATTGACCAAACCAAATATACATCCCTTTAAACTATTTATCTCCTCATGTGTTGGCTTTCTTCATCTTCTTCATTTGTTTTTTTTTTATCCTTACATCTCATAGGCTTGCACTGAACCAACCCCTTATCTTTCGCAATTAAATTTCCACAAACTCACCATAAAACCATCATTTGACTTCTAGTCTTCATTGTTCAACCTATAACTTCCCCATAGCCTAGAAACCATCAAATTAAAAGTATTACTCAGGCATAAGTCCTACAACGCAGTGAAGGTTCTCAATCAAAGCAACATCAAGAAAATGTTTCAATGGCAGTTACCTCCTTAGGGTATGGCAAAACTCAACGTGGATGGGGCAACTTTTCATGATGAGGGCAATGCCAGGGTAGGGCTAATTTTAAGAGATTGGGAAGGAAAATTTTTGATGACATTGAGTAAGAAAGAAGCTGCTGGGATGGAGCCATTGGAGATTGGGAAGGAAAAGAATCTTGAGAGGATTGCAATTCTACATTCCTCTTGGTCTTGAGTCGTTATGTGTTGAAACTGATTCATTGTTACTAGTCCAAGAGATTACTAGTTTTGATATTTTGAATTCTATTCATAGGAATATAATAACAGACATTCAGTAGCTCAAGAGGAGATTTCAAAGTTGTTCAATTGTACATGTCAATAGAGAAGCCAATGAAGCTACACGCAAACTAGCAAGGTTTTCTAAAAGGAAAATACTATAGATACAAAGGGATTCCACATAATGACATGTCAAGTCATTTATTTATTTATTTTTCCTAAAATCCCTCCCCTCGCCCCCCCCCCCTCTCCCTCTTCCCCCCACTGCTCTTCCTTCCCATCTCCCTCCTTCCTTTCTCTTCCAGCCCACAACCACAACCCATTATCGTTGCCATCGTCATCACCCACAACCTGTCGCCAACAAACCGTCGCCCATCCCTCTGTCTCTCTCTCCTCTCTTTCTCTTCCAACAGATTTGTCAGGTGCAACAAGAACACGAATAACTTGGTCCTATCTCTTGCTCCAAAGTTCACAAAAGTGAAGAGTCTGAAACTAAGCCAAGATAAAACACAACTTGAGGATGATGTTGTTCAAACTATTGCAGAGTCTGAAACTAGGCCAAGATAAATATCAGTCTCTTTTCTTTTCATACTCTTCCTCGTCAACCCTACAACAATACACATCTTCATCAACCATACAGAGACAACGTAATAAAGCACCTTTACTTCATCAACCATACAAAGACATTAACTATCAACTAATAAAGCAAGAATAAACTGAATACTGGGTTAAGTAAATAAACTAAATCTCGTCCAATGATAATATTGTAATATTCTAATCCAACATAAAAAATAAAAGACCTTCATTTTCGTACCAAAAAAAGCATAAAGGAACGGAAAACCAAAGAATGGAAGCGGAAAAGTTATATATATAAAAAAAAAAAAAAAAAAAAAAAAAACCAGAGAGAGTGAGAGAGGTACGAAAAGTTGGATTGCAAGTTTGCAAGGCGTTGGCCAGATTGAAAACTGGATGGGATGGATGTAGGTTAGGGAGTGTCAGACTGTTTACTTTCTGACAAAAAAAAAAAACTACTAATACATCAGTTTGTGGGATTTCAGTGTATATGTAGGAGCTCCTTTTCTAGAAATATTGACTAAATTAATGTATGGTGGGATTTTGTTCTTACTTGTGTTCAACAAGTCGTACGGACTGATTTACATTTGTAATGCTATTGGCAGTTAATGAAAAGTGTTTTTCTATCCAAAAAATAAATAAAAGTATTATTCAGGAATTAAATCAGTGAGTTCTCTATACTTCTAGATTTGTATGATTTCTTAATATATAGTTTTATTAATGGTTACACCCGAATATATGTGTTAATTAAATATTAAAAATCTTGATATTTTGTTAAGGAATTCCTGTTTTATTATAGAAAATTAGAATTAAATAATTTTATATAATTAATATATGAAAGACAATGACATAAATTTCTTTTTATCATTTTTTATATTTTAATATGAAAAAGTATTGGGAGCAACCCCTGTTTGGGAGCAGCTGACGCACACCACACGTGGCATGGGCGAAATGACCAAACTCTCCCCAAAGGACGTTCCCTCCCTCAGTATTGGCAAACATTTCATTTTGAGAAATGTAGCTCGAGCTCCGTAGCTCCGTTCCCTCCCTCGTTCCGTGATTTTTGAGAAATGTAGCCGGAGCTCCGTTCCCTCCCTCGTTCCATGATTTTTGAGAAATGTAGCCGGAGCTCCGTTCCCTCCCTCGTTCCGTGATTCTGAAACCCAGACTCTCCCCCTCATCCATCCGAGTATTGCAGTGTTGAGTACTCCGAATATTGTTGACAATACTTAGTTTTTTTGGTGCTTGTCATTGATTTTTCGTGGGCTATGGCAGTGTATGTTCATTTCTTTCACAGGGTAGATAAAGGAAGGAGAGAGAACGGTCTGTATCAATAAATTAACCAAAAAATAGAGGGAATATGAATAACCTTTCTCCTACAAATTTGATCTTTTCTTGCAAAAGACGGGGGACACTTTCTTCCATACTTTTCACAAAAGAAGGTAAAGAGGGAACTTAAAATGACAGATAACAGAAAGATCTCCATTTTCTATACCCTCATCTGAATTTTCATTTTAATTTTAACCCCACAACATTTCTCTGCTTTCCTGTTTTTTAACCTATGCTATTTCAGCTTGAGCCCTAGCTAACTGCAGCTACATAACTATAGTAGTTGGCAGCTTCATCTTCTAATTCCCACAGACCATCACACAAAGACAACCCATCTCCACCGTTAAACCCATCTATATCACCGTCATAAACTACTCCAACTTCTCTGTTTGAAATCCCATCCTCGTCATCGAAAGCTTCAAGGAGGTGTCTGATAACCCTCTCCTTGTCATCCTCCTAATCCTCATCTTCCTTCAGAAGCAGTGTTGAAGGTGAGGAAGAAGAAGAAAAAGAAGACGAGGAGGAGGTTTGGTCTTCCAGGGTGGCAGTGGCTGTCGAGGGATTTTCTGGGTCGGATTCAGATGAAGGGAATGAAAGAGGGTCGAAGATGGAGTCGGACGAGAGTTCTTGTTGAAGAGTCGTGATGAGAGAGGACAGATCCTGAGTAGGTTCCTCTTCCTCCGCTTCGAGCAGAGAGAGTATGTGACTATAGACTTGTTTGCTTAGACTCTTCACAATCCTCTATCTGGGTTTCTTCTCTTTGGCTTTTAAGGATTTTCCGCCATTAGAGATATCTTTAGTTTTTTCCCAAAAGAGATAATAGAAAGATGGCTCACAAGAGTTGCAGAGCACTCAGAGAGAGAGAGACAAACAAAGAGGGAATAGGGTAAAAGGCAGAGGATGAGGAGAGAGATTGGAGGTATAGGGCTTTATATAGAGAGAGGAGCAAAGGTGGGGTTCCGGTCAAATGAGTTACAAAGGTGGCGCCGGCGAGGGAGGGGGGTCTTCGCAGATTAAAAAAAATTACCAGTTGCTCTGTTATTTGGTTTCTCAAGGACCGGCAGCTCTGTCCAGACGAAGTACTGTGCTCGATGTTTCTGGGCGGAGAGACGGCATCGCCGGTGGTGCTGGGCGAAGGAACCTGTCACGCGGGCGACGAACGGGGGCTTTCGCGGGAGGATTTCGAAATCAAAAATGGAAAAATCAAACCGTCCTGACCCCATCAAAAAACGCACGTTTTGACGTTTTAAAAATATGAGGAATGCTACAGATCAGCCACTGTAGCGCCCACACCGCACACGTGACGTGGAAATTTTTTATATAATTTTTTATTCTGCCTGAAGGTGTGTTTTGGTCTAATTTGAAAATTTTTCTCCGGCCCCCATTCCGAAAATTTCTCCAGCCCTCCCGCCCCCAAGTGCGGGCCAGCACCCTTCGTATGTGCTCCACCACACCGTGCCGCCCGTCTTCCTCCGTGTTCTCTCTAAACTGTAGATGAAAGCTTTGTCGCTGCCGACGACCTTTTCTTTATATCAAGGTATTGTCCAAAATCTCTTTTCGTTAACTTTTGGTTCAAAGATTTGTTCTCTAAAAACTATGCCCCCAAAGATTGTCTTTCAAAAGCTTATGCTAGGTTTATAGGTGAAATCGATATTTGTTAGATCTGTGAAGTTGTTCTTGGTAGATGCCTTTGTTCTTTGTTCTTGTATGAGACCAGCTAAGAACCATAATTTTTCTTTGTTATTTTTCTCAGTTTACTCTTGCATAATTTTTCTTTCATTATCATTATTTTGCAATTTGGTGTCTGATTTTTGTATTTGAGTTTGAAAAAGGCTTCCTGCGTTTAATTGCTTTCGCTATATGTAAAAATCCATCACGAGCATATTTAAGAGATGAAAAAAATAAGTATATTGGGATTTTAAAGACCTAGAGACCATAACCTCCCTGCCCCTCACCCTCTTGCCAACTTGGCCATTGATCACGATACATGTTGGAATTTGAGTGACTCATCACATCAGCAGAATCTGACTCTTATACACGATCCCAACCTCTATCTCGTTGCTTCCCATAGAGTAGAAACTGATTTCTATGCAATCTTTCAATGTATTGCTATATACTTGGCTTTCCTATCCTACAGACTTGATATTACTTTACAGAATTCAGTTGTCACTCAGATAAACAATATTAATCTTGAATGCCATCTCTGTGTCTCAAAATTAGTAGTAATCTTGAATTTATTTCCATTGAAGCAGCGATATGCATTACCTGGAGAAGAAGAAAACAACATTACTTAAAAAAAGATAGCAAGAAATCAGGTGAATACATTAAAAATGACCCTGTTTAAAATAAAATCAACTGCACATTAGCTTTAGATATAGGCCAAGACATAAAAGGGCTCAAAAGGGTTACAGTAGGGAAAGTGTCATTAGAAGATTGTGATCTGTTGACATGATCATTAGGGTGCACAAACTTTTCACCACATTTATGGGCAATGATCTCAGCTGCTTTGTTTGCAATGACCTAGAATAGTACATCATTACAACATTAATTTAAAAATAAAAACCATATTCATGTTCAAACACAAGAAGTAAAGCATTTTTACACCCAGCATACTAGATTGTAAAGATATGTGCTGAAAAAGATGAATATCTATATGCTTTATCAACAGAGAACACCATATCTTCACCTCCTTGAACTTAGAAGTGCTTGCTAGGATGCTTTAAAATCGGCCACATATTTTCCTTCATTGGCATGTCAAATCTCTCAAATGGAATATCTCATGGATAATCACATGCCCTGTCACAGACCATCTATATGAAATATTCTTGAGATTGGCTACCTTTTTTTTTATTGCTATAGAGTTTCTTTTTCTGTCTCAAGTGTTTGCTATTATTAACCATTGGATGTGGTCATCCGATAAATGCCTTTATAATGATTTCATGAAACTCAAATGTAAGCTTGACTAGTCCTTAATAAATAATCATCCTAATTAAGGGTTAATAAGATCACTGTAGAAAGAGTTGTATTGAAAAAAAAGATCATTGTAGAAAGGGAAATAAAATCAAGAACTCATTTTGACAAAATGATCAGTAGTTTTGGGACGTCCCAGATTTTGGTTCCCTGTAAGTTAAAAAATCCCAGATTTTAAAATCATTTTAACAAAATGATTGGAATGCATGGACATGCATTAATTATGATGCGGTTAAGGGTCTTGATCATGTAGTCGTATCAAAACACTTGGCCTGAATGCCAAGTATTTGATGGATTAATGTTTGTCTCATTTGAGTAAGTTGCAAAGTGTAAGATATTGTATTGATGCTATATAAGATTTGAGTAACTTGCAAATTGATGGATTAATGTTTGTCCCAGATTAATAGCTCTAAAAAAGCCAGAAAAAAAAAAACAAAAACAAAAAAAACAAAAGTTTCAAGGGTGAAGAAGCTGGTTGTTGTGTGAAAAGATGAAATAAAGTTATTCCATCCAATTTCACTAAATAAAGTTACTTTCTTTAATTCATTTTGTTCTAGTTGAAGCATCAACTTCAGTTCTTGTTTCCATCGATTTCCATTTTTATTTGGTATAAAAGCTTTCGATTATAGTGCTTATCTGTGACTGTGAGACATGTGGATGATAGTGTGCTGTGCATATTGTATCTTTCATTTTGTTAGTAATTTGATATTGTTGTGAATAGTTTATTTTGAATCTAACAAATTTACTGATCTTTAGTAATTTTTTGGAGTACTTTGCAGTATTTTAATCATGGGAGTTGTTTCTAGAGCAATTAAGGATGTTAGTTATGTGCAGATTGGTTTAATGATGGTGTTCTTGTTAGTTCAATCCATTTTTCTGCTTTATTGTTGGAATGAACTTATTTTTCTAGTTTATGAGCAATTGTTTCTGGCTTATTGTTTGTAGCTTGTATTTGGGTAAACTTATTTTGAGCGTTAACTCTCAAAATGGTTTTTGGTTGGAATGGGCAGGATAGCATTGTTGATATAGGCTACGATGAGATGTATGGTGTTTATGGTGGAGTTGCATCCAAAGGGTTGTCAGAGGATTCACTGAAGATGTTACGCTTTTTGCAAAGATTTGGATTGGATTTCACAATGTTCATTCATCTTATGTGGTTGGCATTGTACGGAAACAGAGAGGCTACTATGTATTTAGAAAACACGTATATTTAGTTCTTGTATAACTGGATATGGTATGTGGTTGCTAAGCATGCCTTGATCTTTGTATATATTGAGAGAGACAAGTCCGCTACGTTTGAATGATTTTAAGTTGGATATATACCATGTTCATGTGATCTTTACTTCATTCAATGATTTTAAGGCCAGAAAAAATAATCTCTATTCTTGACTTGAGATAATGTATCGTTACAAGGGCTCTTAAAATAGCGAAAAAATGTGAGATCAAACCATGTGTACAAGCTGTTTTCATTACACAAGTTTATTTAATGACATACAATTTAGATACATAGGTTTCATCAAATCATGCGCATAAGCTGTTTCCATTCAAAAACCATATACTCCATACAACGTGCTATTTACATACAAATTATCCGAATTAAGCAAATGCTATTACAAATGTGATAACTCAGTACAAACAAAATAATTTTCACTTTTTCTTTTGAATATTTGTCTCTAACCCCCTCTCACTTTATTTTCCCTCTTTTGCACTGAATATTTGTGATGTAATACGTCATCCCATGTCTTCCAAGCCTTATATCTGCCCATATGAAGATTTTACACCTCGCATCTCCCTGCACATAGTACAAAACAATGAAACAAGAAATATGCGGGCCATTTGAAAGACAAGCTTGGAATGGCACTTCAAACACATGAGATAAGATACTGTTATTATCAACCAAAACACCAACTTCATGATCCTACTACCACCATTAAAAACAGGATAGCTTATTCTATCATAGCAACTTAAAAAAGGTTATAGCAAAAATTATTTGTCTTAATGAAACTTAAGGTAGCGATTTTACAGATCACATAAAGTGGAACACCTCAATGACATTTTTTGAAATAGAGCAATCTGCCATACCCTCTCAATGGTATGTTATTAATAATCAAATAATAGGGTGCTTGAGCATAATTATTACCAAGTTAGCTGCTTCTGGGATTTGCATAAGGCTGTAAAGACAATGACTTCACAACCCCCCATATCTTCTTATTCTTGATGAACTGTAACATTGCAACCAAAGAAATCGTAAATTATTATTGTTGTTGTTATTATTATTATTAAAATTATTATTATTTTTATTTTTATAGTAACCAAAACAATCATAATGGAAACAACACAAATTAGAACTGGAAGAATTAAGTAGCTTTGGTCAACAAATCCTTGTCTGCGACATGTTATTAATTCAAGGAAGCTCTATCATCCCAGCAAAAAGTAAAATTTAATAATTTTAAAATTAAGAAGAAAAAAAAACTAGTTATAAAGCAAAACACTCAACCAAACTTCCATTATAGAAGCAATTGATTCTTCTCTCTATAGCTTGTGAACATGATGTTGCCCCCAGGATTTAGCATTATTGTTAGTGGGTGCACAAGCTTGAAAAAATTAATATTGAAGAATAAATATTAATGACGGTGATATATCCTCTCAATTAAGTACTGTTAAGAGAAAGGAATCCAAAATTTTTTGGGTAAATTACCAGAGGAGAAATTAGATTCAATATTTTGGTTAATTGGGATATCAGGTAGCTCGATCACTTGGAGACAAGAATACCTGATCATAAGAACTAGAGTTAAGGCAAACCAAATCCCAAAAAATGTACATTAATATAGGTCGTGTCGTCTTTTATAATTTGTGGCAGCCATTGCATTGTACTGCACTAAATCAGTAGTTGAAAACTTTGTGGCAGAAAGGTGGATTAGCAGAGATAACAAAGATAAGATAAGGAGGGAAAGTGTAACCCATTTCATCTTAGATTTGATAAACATCTTGCCTCATCAAGCATGGGAACGCATTCCAGAAACCATATACCCAATTCCAATTTCCAATTGGAAATCAAATTCAAAACTACCTCTACATTTAGAAGAAGCGTAAGAGACGGGTATCAAAGTCAAAGTGCGATTAGAAAAACAAATTAAATTTAACGAACAAGTAAAATATAGAACTCCTCTTAACTACGCCATGTTAGGTTGCCCAAATTAATCTTATAACATTTGCCCAGATCACAAACCCTAGAATTTCATAGAATCTTTTTGAAGAAGATTATTTACACAAAAAAAATACCTTAACTGCATGGCCGCAAATCTTTGGATGCGGGTTCTCTTTCACAAATCTGTGGGCGCACATCATGGGGGCTAAGAGGAGATGAAGGATTTGGAGGAAATTTAAATCACAGAGAAGAGGGGGGAGATGAAGCACGCTGCAGAAGACGGAGGGTGGTCTCGTCATTGGTTTCGTGATAGGGAAATCACAGATATTCAGATCAGATGAAGCACAAGATCAAAGGAGATAAAACCCAAGGCATGGAGGGGGAGCTGCAGATTTCGAGAGGGAGATGAAGGTTAGCGTCGCCAAAGAGAAGAGGGGGAGATGACATGCTGAAGAGAAGAGGGGGAGGATCGGGGCGAGAGTGGGGTTTAGGGCAAAACCGGTTCACTTGTTAGTGAACCCGATCTAACACGTCATGTGTGCAACGATTGCTCCCAAATAGTGGCTGACGCGAAGATTAATTCTAAAAATATATATATATATATATTGGATGCCACGTATGGTGTGCAAGTGTGCTCCTGCTATAGTTGTGGATCCGTAGTAGAAAAATTCTAAACATAAGCCCCTACACCACACACCACCTATTTTTTTAATTTTTTTATTTTATCAAATATTTGTTATATAAATAATAAATAGAAAAATTAAAATATTTTAAAAAGAAAAAATCTAAAACGAAATTTAAAATAATAAAAAATATGTGGTGTGTGGTGTAGGGGCTTATGAGTAGCAATGCTCTTCCTCTTTTAATATAGATCAAATTTTGAGTTTCTAAATTCCGATCTGCCTTGGCCCGCGGACCAAAATTCAAAAGCAGTCCCAACCCGCTCACTACATTGCGCCATATCTTGTCTCCTCCAAGGCCACCGCCGCCGCATCAATGGCATCTCCTTCTGAAACCTTTGCAACACCGGACGATGACGATGACGATGACAACGACTTCCAGATCCCTCTCGCCCAAACAACGACTACAAGCACCCATTCTTGCAGATCTCTCATCAGCTCTCGTAGACCTCTCAAGTCCTCCAATTCCAACTTCTACTCATCCAAGAAACTGAAGCGCTCCGGCAAAGAGAACGTGCCGGAATCCACCTCCTCGGCCCACGTTAAGGAATCACAATCCGATACGCCATCGTTGCAGAATCCCACGCTTCCTGTCCTTGATGCGCGTCAAAATATCAAGGTAGACAATGATTCAAGTACTTTGGATTGTGATGATAAAAGGGAATTGTTGAAAACAAGAGAGGGTTATTTATGCAATTCAGTGGAGTCTAGGTTAATGAATTCGAGAGTGGATTTCGCTGTCAATGATGATTTTGAGGTGGGTCCGGAGCTCGATGTGCTGCTCAAGTTGTTTTCTGATGTAGGGGAGGGGGATGGAAATGTTGTTAATGGCGAAGCCTTTCATCCACAGGAAAGAAATGGCTTAGATGGTGATGGAGTTTTTGTTCAAATTCGATGTCCGCTATGTGGAATTGACATCTCTGGCATGAGTAATGTACAACGTCAGATACACTCCAATGAGTGTCTTGACAAAGGGGAAGCTCAAGCTCAAGATGTGAGTTTTCCCTTCATTTTCTCTTTTTTCTTCTGAAGCGTGTCCTTCATTGTAATATACTCCCATAATCCGTCTTTCACTTGCGTAATAACGGGGCAATGAGACAGTAGTTAACATTTCTATTGGCCGGAAGTGAACGCCATTTGTAACTTCTGTCTGAAAGTAGGTTAACTCATTTTTCTTGGAACTCTTGTCCTCTTTTTTTCTTCCCGAAGTAAAACTCTGGCAGAAGCTTAGTAATTGTGCCTTTGCTTCTTCCCAGATCTTATCTATTTTGTCATTATACACTTTTCTGATCTCTTAGGACAGGCGATTTTTACTTGAATGAATGCGAACTTTAGCATGTTTTATGCAGATTACTGTTCCTTCTGATGAAAGCGAGCCTCAAATTCATCGTCCAGTTGTTGACATCTCTCCTGTTCTTGAGTGGGTTCGCAGTTTAGGTTTAGAAAGGTATGGGGATATTTTTGCCCGAGAAGAGATTGATTGGGACACCTTACAATGGCTGACAGAAGAGGTGTGCTTCATTCTGAACTGTTTGATTACTAACCCACTGATTCTATTCATCTTAGGATAGACATTGTGTTAATCAGATTAAGCTCTCGAGACTGCTGGTTGTGGATCGTGAATGCTTCTATATCCATATAACTGTCAAAATGTTCTTAGAACAAAAAATGGGATTCAGTTTATAAGCAAGATGAGTACATATGGATATAATACAGCCTGGGCGGAAAAATATAAAATATTCAATTATCTTGTACAGATGGAAAGATCATTGATGCTGCAGGAAAACTCTGAAATCTTGTGTGGTAATTGAAGTATACTCGTTAAGCCTATCCTTGAAGAATGTATTTTGTTTGTATGTAAATGTTTCTAGCAATGGAAATGTAGTGATTAGAAATCCAGTCCTGCTCTCTATATCTTGAACCACTCCTGGTTCTTGTTCTTTTCCGTCTTATTACTTGTTTAGTTAGTGAAACAAATTTATCTGAGTACGTATTTGTTTTCCCTCCTTTCATTTTTACTTTAAAGGATCTGTTCGGTATCGGTATCACTGCACTGGGTCCAAGGAAGAAGATTATGCATGCTCTTAGTGAACATAGAAAAGGAAGTGCTAATGTTGTTGAAACACATTCTGATATGCATGCCTACTCTGAGGCTCAAAGACAGAGCACCAATGGAGTTCAAACTTACAATGATGCTTCGGATATAACAGTGGACGAAACTAAAAAGTTAGCTGTAAATAAGTTGATTACAGATTATTTTCCAGGGTCTGTGACTGATGGGAAGAAAGTTAACACCTCTGTGGGGAAGGGAGGGTTAGGAAAAAGATGCTCTAATTCTGGCCTTAAACGTGCTGTGGTGAAAAATATTTTCAGAAATGGCAAACTCAAGGATGTTCCCTCGTGGTGCTGCATAGCAGGAACACCATTTCGAGTGGTAAGTGCCCTTTGAATTGATTATAGATACTGTAATTTGCATTTGTCACTCTTGTTGAGTTGTTGTAGTTCCCTGCCACTATAGAGCTTCCTCTTATGCCAATATATTGATGTTCACTATGGACTGTGGTCATGCTTTCCCATGAATTTGAATTCAAACTTGATCAAAATTCTGGCTTGGTTATTGGGGTAGCAACTCATATTTAGCACTGCAGTCACTGAAACTTAGTACTGTAATGGGTTAATGTGATTCCACGCCCTGTGTGCAAACCTTTACAGAACAATGTGTCTGATTTAGGCGAAAGACTTTTGTTGTAACACTTTCTGCTATGCATTTGCTTCTTGATATTTATGATAAGTAATAGTTCTTTTACACTTCTTCTTTGACAACCAGATTTTAAGTTGTTCTGATTAACATTTGCAGGATGCTTTTCGATATCTTAGAGGAGACTGTTCCCATTGGTTTCTCACTCATTTTCATATGGACCGTAAGTTCATTTCTTTTGTAAATGTAATGAAAGTAGATGGAACTTTGTGTATCTGAGCATTTCTTCTTTGTTATGTTGCTTCGAGTTGCTTTCTTTTTTATTCGATTTAATTGCTATATTCTGTCTTTTACCTTTACAAGAACCATAACTTTGAGATTCACTGTGATTGCTTAGCTGACTGAGGCAAAGGAATTTTTCTTTGAATGATTGAGCTAGACAGTAATTTCTTTTTTTTCTCTTGGGAAGAACTAGATGGTGAATTCAGCTAGGTTCTTCGATACTATTCCAACCTTGTTCTAAAAGCACAATATGTCTTTTGCACTCGCTTGGTTTGCCGTTAAGTGAAATATTGAAATTCTAACGGCTGTGTTCTAGTTATATATCAAATATTACAGTTTTTCTATGTAGCTCATGCACGTATACTTTTCTGAGAAGAGCTTAAGCAGAAGCATCATGCTAAATACACTTGCATAGTATATTAGTGTTCTTGTTGAAGCATCATGTTACTTCCATTAAGATTGGGGGAGTGACAGGCCATAAAGTTAAATTGAAATCTGCCAGGGTAAGGCAACACTCTATGCACCCACTTACTATTACAGCTAAGTGTCTGGTACTCTCTTTCCATGATCCATCTTTAAAAATTTATAGGTCCACCATGGTATATCATATTGAAGCATCTAGTAAAGAAAACCCTGATGGATGGCCATGAGGATAGATATATATTATGCATAGTTTGTGTTGCGTTTCCTTAATGTAATAATGATCTTCCAGGGGGTGCTCTATATTTCATTGTCCAAATGAATGCCTGCGGCTGGGTTGTTGCAATAATTTAGAGGGAAGTATAGTCATTTTGTAAGCCTTGGCTTTTTGCCTTATACCATTGGGTTTCTTCTCTTATTTTTGGGCTGCAGATTATCAAGGTCTAACAAGATCCTTCTGTCATGGAAAGATTTATTGCTCCTCGATCACAGCTACGCTTGTGAATATAAAGATTGGGATCCCATGGGACAGATTGCAAATTTTACAGCTCAACCAAAAAATCAATATTGCTGGTATTGATGTGACCTGCTTGGATGCAAACCACTGTCCTGGTTCCATAATGATACTTTTTGAACCACCCAATGGTAAGGTGTGGTTCAAACTTACTTCCTAGTATTCTATATCTAATTTTTACTATTTTCCTACTATTGTATTCAAAGCTCATTGGGTCTCCTTTTTTGCGATTAGGCTATTCTACATACAGGGGATTTTCGCTTTAGTCAGGAAATGACTAGCATGCCTGTTTTGCAATCACGTCCTATCCATACTCTTATCCTTGACACAACTTACTGTAACCCCCAGGTGAGTCTACTTGAGGTGAATTGTCTTATGTGATTTCTTCCAAATAAAAAAGGATCAACTTCCTATCGGAGTTGTGGGCATTATACAAACCTGGATCCTTTGGCTTTGCTTAGTAGAGTAAGGCTTTTGGTTGGCTTGGTTACAAGCTTACAAAGCAACCAAGCATAGTTATGCAATTAGTTAATAACTAGGTTTGGATGGCTGAATCTACCTGGCTCATTCGAGTCTGCACTGTTTATGACGCTATAGACGTGGGCCTTATTTGGTCTCAGCCAATTCATTGGCTTTGAAAATCAGAATTCCATTTTCTTGGGAGTATATATTGTGTATATTGACTGATGTAAAACTGAATTGAAAAGCACACCTCTGTGTGTATTCCTATAATTTACCCTAAAAATAGTGCCTAACAATATAGAACTAATATAGAAACTGAAGTCGATTTAATCATACGGACAGTTTATATCAAGCACATTTCCACATTTGTGCTTTTAACTTTATGTTCTCGTTCACCTTTGGCACTGAGAAAAGTTGATAACAACATTGGAAGCTTTTCCTTTACTTTCACCATGCGCGCACACACACACTCTTATGATTAGAAAAGTGTGGAACCTCCCATCATTTTAATCACTATTTTTTTTTTTTTAATCATACTCATTGAAGTCTAGTGTCATTTCATGATTTATTGCAGTATGACTTTCCAAAGCAAGAGGCTGTAATTCAGTTCGTCATTGATTGCATTCAAGCTGAAGCTTTCAACCCTAAAACTCTTTTTCTGATCGGTAGCTACACAATTGGTAGACTTCACATGCCTCTCTGTCTTTTTCTCTCTGTTCCCCTCCCCTGTCTATGGATCTCCATAGTAGACTTCTACTTTTTGTTTTTGACAAGTAAAAGAAATTTAATTAATATGAAAAATAGGCATAGCCCAAGTATAGGAAGTATACAAGAGAATGCACCTAATTAGGATCTAGAAATAAATACGAAGAAATCATGGAAATTGGGACCATTAAAATCTCTAGCCCTGGCCCACATAAATAAGGTCTTAAAGAAGAAACTTAAGCTCTTCCGAAGAGCACCCTGGATCCTTAAAGTTTTGATCATTAGTAGGCTTACACATTAAATTGGATATGTTCACATGAAATTCAAATTTAGATTTCGTTTTTGCACTATTTGGTTAATGCAATCCCCTTCTCACTTTTTGTTTGCAATTTTCCTAGAGTTATCTATTTATGATCAAAGAGTATTTTCTTTCTAGGAAAGGAGCGGCTGTTCTTGGAGGTTGCTCGTGTACTCCGAAAAAAGGTTTACGTCACCACTGCAAAACTGCATATTTTAAGATGTTTGGGATTCTCAGAGGAGGACATGCAGTGGTTTACAGTGAATGAACAAGAAAGCCACATTCATGTTGTGCCAATGTGGACACTTGCGAGCTTCAAACGTCTCAAGCACATATCTGATCAATATGTGGTAAAGGAATAATATTATTACACTGTTCTTTCAATACATGGATTCAAAGTCATATAACTGGGAGAGGATTCTTACTCTCTCTGTCTGTCTGTCTGTCTCTCTCTCTCTCTCTCTCTCTCTCTCTCACTCACACACACACAAATCACATATGTTTTGTGAAAATTTCTCCAGGCCACCAGGCCCTTGCATTTTGACTATTTTAATGTACTCACTTTTTGTAAAAATGTGTTGTGCCTTCTCTTTTGAAGTGACAGTCTGACCTTGTTTAGTGGGATAGGCACTTGTTATATTTTGGAATCTTATTGATCAGGGTCAATTCAGTCTCATAGTTGCTTTCTCCCCTACTGGGTGGACATTTGGTAAAGGAAAGAAGAAGTCTCCGGGAAGAAGGTGGCAGCAGGGTACGGTTATAAGGTAAAGTTGTAATTTTTTTGACTTTGTTTTACCTATAGCCCTTAGAAAACTATCTAGATCTCTCGTGTTTCGCATGTTCTGAATGGAGTGAGGATTTTCATATGCTGCGCAAGTGTTCTGGCTCCTTGGCTGCAGGCTACGCGACTATAAACGGCAGAACGTTATGTCCACTTTCTATTTTGCATAATGCGAAGTACGGGTCTGATGCTTGTTTTAGTCTATACAATTCATTACGGAGTTATAGGGCAATTTTTTTCACAATGATTTAGTACACCCCTATAGTATCATATTTGGTAATTCTTGATTGTAGCTCTATAGGGCATAGTAATACCTGTTCTCTGTGATTGTAGCTCAAAGTTTACATTGACGTGAATTTCAGAGTATGTGATGACTGGTTGATACCAGCCAAACATGACTAATTGGAGGTTTTTGCCTCGTTTCCCAGGTATGAAGTGCCGTACAGTGAGCATTGCAGCTTTACAGAACTCAGAGATTTTTTTAAGCTTGTATCTCCTATGAATGTAATACCAAGCGTAAATAATGATGGGCCTGATTCTGCCAATGCAATGATCTCTCTCCTGTCATCTTGATGAGATTGTTACATATGCTATGTAATAAACTTAAGAGGGGAAGGGAAATTATTTCAGTAGTCCCTTGCCCAAACTTTCAACGAAGGATGAATACAAAAAAAGAGATATGTAATGAGCCCAGCTTTGACTAGTTCGAGATAGTCAATCTCCAGAAGAAGCTGAGAGAGAGACTTAGAGGAGAGTAATGTTGTCTTAATATTCTGAGTAAGGAATCTTTCCCCCTAGCTCGAGTTTATGTAGTTGGTATATTGCCTTTACAAACGACTGCGTATTACAAGTGTATGGAATTAATGAAACGACTGTGTTGCGCATATCTATTCAATTCCTACTTACACAAAATGATAACGTAATGAATAATAACATTTCAATTATTTACACGACACCGTTCCATACTCCAACTAGTAACTTGAGTAAAAAAAAAACTAGTAACTAATAAAACTGCCACTTCATACTCAAGACTTCTTCCCAACTTCTGCACAGGACTTCATGCAAACTAGCAGCAACACTCCCTTCAACCCTTCAATTGGCACCATGACATACCCTCTCCCTTTCAAAACCCCTTGCTCACAAGGTGAGGGAATTTTTGATGCAACTGCCAATAGCATGTGCTATCAATCATCAACAAAAGCACCCTTCCATTGAACCAACACTTCAACCACAACCCTACTATGAAGCTTCTTACTTTTGCGTTGCAAGATCTACTGAGGTTCAGGCATCAATCCGCCATGCATGTCAATTGGAGGTAAGGTGGAAAGTGGTGTGATATCCTCTCCTATTTTCCTCTTTAATAAAGAAACATGGAAAACAGGATGGAGAGAATCTGAGGGCAAACTTAGTCTATATGCTACCTTTCCCATCCTGTGAGTAATCCAAAATGGGACAAAATATCTAGGGGACAACTTCAAGTTTCACCTCACAGCAAGAGATTGTTGACTATAAGGCTGCAGCTTGGGATAAACCCAATCACCCACAAAAAACTCCCTTTAAGTTCTATGCTTATCATAGTGAAATTTCATTCTGTCTTGAGCCAATGTCAAATTACCCTTCAATGTTAGCAAAATCTATTCCCTACTTCTCAACACTTCATCCACTGTTGGGTTACTAGTTAGGCCAAGGATGTAAGAGTGAAGTCGAGTAGGAGGGATACCATACACAACCTCAAAGGGAGTAAGCTTTGTAAAAGAATAAAAAGTGGTATTGTACCACCACTCAACCAAGGAAAGCCAATCAACTCACAACTTAGGCTTATCACCAGTGAAAGACCTGAGAAAGTGTTCCAACCATTTTTTCCCAGCTTCAGTTTGGCCATCATTTTTAGGGTGATAGGCAGATGAATAAGACAATGACCCCTTGCAAATGAAATAATTCTCTCCAAAATGAACTTGTAAATATTGAGCCTCTATCTGACACAATTGACTTAGTCATGCCATATTGACTTAGGCATGTCATATTGACTTAGGCATGCCATGAAGCTTAAAAAATTATTTAGGAAAACTAAGGCTACCTTAGCAACTGTAAATGGGTGTTTCAAATGCATGAAATGAGCATACTTTGACAAACGATCCACCACCACCATGATCACTGAATATCCCTTAGAAAGTGGTAACCCCTCCACAAAATCCATCAAAACGTCAGTCCACACATGAGTTTGTATAGGCAAAGGCTATAGCAAGCCTGTTGGGAACACATTTCCCACCTTTTTTCTTTGACACACTTGGCATTCATGAATAAATTGCTTAACTTCAGACTTTAAACTAGGCCAATAAAAATCAACTTTAGCCCTATGCAAAGATTTGTGGAATCCTGAATGGCCAGCAGAAGGATTGCCATGGATGAAGTTTAAAATCTTGGACTTCAACTGAGAAGAGTCAGGCACATATATCCTTCCTTTTTTGAACAAGATCCCATGTTTCACACAAAAAGAAGGATGAGCAGTTGCATCCAACTGTAATGAAGTGATCACCTGTTGAGTAATCTGATCTTTCTCATAAGCAGACTTTAACTCAAGCAGCCATGTTGGTGAGGGAAATGACAAAGCAGCTAACATCCCAACTTCCTCTACTTGATCTCTTCTGGATAAAGCATCTGCCACCTTATTATCCATCCCTTTCTTGTACTCAATGGTAAACTCATACCTCAACAATTTAACAAGCCACTTTTGCTGAGAAACTGTGCCTATTTTATGCTCCAATAAGTACTTCAAGCTATGATGGTCAGTCTTTACCACAAATGCACCACCCAAAAGATATGGACGCCACTTTTTAATAGCTAGAACTAAAGCTAACAACTCTTTTTCATAAGTAGAAAGTGACAAATTATTTCCTTTAAGAGCCTGGCTAAGAAAAGCTAAAGGCTTCTGATCCTGCTTCAAAACAACACCCACCTAGTTCTACAAGCATCACATTCAATGACAAACTCATTTGAAAAGTATGGTAATGCAAGCATAGGAGGACTTGTTAATGCTACCTGGAGAGCATCAAAGGCTTCTATAGCACGATCAGACCATACAAATGCATATTTTTAAGTAATTCAGTCAAAGGAGCAACAATTTGGCCATACGCTCTTATAAATTTCCTATAGTAGCTTGTTAAACCCAAAAAACCTTGTAATGATTTGAGATTTTTTGGAAGTGGCCAAGAAACCATAGGTTCTAACTTCTTAAGGCCTGCCCTTACTCCATGCTTTGGAATGATGTGACCCAAGTACTCAGTTTCATCACAAGCATACTTACACTTGGATCTCTAAGCACGTAATTGATGTTGCTGTAAGGTTTGCAAAACTGTAGATAGATGCAGCAAATGAGATGGAAAATCCTTGCTATATACAAGGATGTCATAAAAAAATACTATGACAAACTTTCGAAGGAAGGGCTACACACTTCATTCATAAGCCCTTGGAATGTTGAAGGGGCATTAGTGAGTCCAAAAGGCATGATAAGGAACTCATAATGCCCTTCATGAGTCCTTAAAGAAGTTTTGTGTATATCCCCATTCCTCATTCGAATTTGATGATAGTCATTTGATTGAGTTGAAATATTGCATATTTTATACATCTAGAACCAATACATTTTAATTCTTTCATTACATTATTATTGGTTTTATATGGAAAAAATGATTAAGATGAATAAATCCAAGTTGTGATTTAAATTGGTTAATAGCATGATTTATGCTTAATTTTAGAACTTGTGATTTAATTGAGCAATTTTTCTTTACATCCACAACACATATTTTTTTATATTTTTTTTATTCTTATTTTTTTTATTTTATTTATCTTTATATGCATGATCAAAAGAAATGGAAGTGGGAGAGTTATTAAAAGTTACACACCGCACAAAGGAAAGACCTTTTCATTTTGAAAAGTCAGAGAATTGCACGGGCTGGAGATTTCATTTGATATTGGACTTGGATTGCTGGACGGCAACACACTAGAGGCATTAATTAATTAGTGCCGCATGGAATGAAATGACTTTAAGAGGGGGACTTTTGACTTGAACGTAGACTTTTATTTCTTTGGAGAGCATTAGAGCACCGCACACCTTCTTGAAGGTTCAGTCAAATTCATTCAGCATCACACTTATATTTTCTTTGGGCATTCAATTCAAGCGGCACACATTATTTTTTTATCAGCAAGTTAATTCATTCCTTTCAACGGCGCATATATTTTTTTCTCTGGAATTAAATCAGCGTCGCACACTATTTTCATACTGCAGCAGTGCCGTTGAAGAACTCATTGAGGGGTCCAATTGCTGCTACAGTCCAGCCTCCTCCACTGCTTTCAATTTTCATATCCATTCATTTGGCTTGCTCTTTTAATTCCCTACTTTTTATTTAATTTCAATTTGAAGTTAACGATGTATTCTTGATATTTTTGGATTAAAAGTTTGGACATTTTATTTACTGTTTATTTTATTTTATGTCAGTTATTTTTCTTGTTTCTTTAAGTTTCTATTAAATATGCATTACAATTACATTTTAGATTGATTAAAGGTTAATTAGGATTTAAGTAATTTTAGTTTATTATTTAATTTTTAGATTAATTAAAATTGTTTAGCGTAGTTGAATCTTTAATTGTTAATTTTAATTTGTTAGTCTTTTACATTCCATTTCGACACTCAAAAAATCCAAAAGTATGAATCTAGTCTATGACTAGTGCCTTTGTTTTATTTTCGTTGCACTCTCCCACTCATTGTACATACCACCACTTTGGTTTGTAAAGTTTTTCACCATTTTATACGAGTTTGGATTTAAGCAACTTTCCTCGAGGAGACGATCTAGGAATTTTATTCCTAATTATTACACGATATCCTCTTGTACTTGGGATAACCTTTGTGCTACTCATTTTTTAGTGAGTTACCATCCCTGAGATCCAATTTGGTAAACACTGAAGAGCCTGAAAGCTCATCCAACAACTCATATACCACATAGATTGGATACATATCCTTAATAGTAGCTTCATTTAAGGCCATGTAGTCCATGCACATTTTCCACGTGCCATCAGACTTTTTGACTAGTAAAACAAGAGATGAAAAGGGTGAGTGACTTGGACGAATTACACCAGAATCTAGCGATTCCTTAACAATTTTTTCAATTTCAGTTTTCTGGTGGTGGGGCTATCTATAAGGCCTAGCACTCATGGGTGTTTCTTGCTTCAAATTTATTTGATGATCATGGGATCTATGAGGTGGTAAACCCTTAGGTTTTTCAAACACCCCTTGAAACTGTCTCAACATGTCTTCAACACCATTAGATTGCATGGAAGGCTCTTCTATAATTTCACCTGAGTTTAGTTGTAACAACAGCCCTTCTTACTACACTTGGTGATTGTTGAAAATTCTCTACCATCAACCATCTCATTTTGAGAAGTTGTCATATGAGTAAGAGAAGTTACCTTCCCCTTATATTGGAATTGCATTTTTAGTTCAACAAAATCCCACAATATAGGCCCTAATGAAAAGAGCCATTGCACACCAAGAACATCATCACAGTGCCTTAAGGGCAGAGTAAGAAAGTCAATGACAAAGGTTCGCGGACATTGTGAATTACCTGGTCACTGATCGGATGCCGGAGCATTGGACAGCTTAGGACAAGCGTAAGTTTCTTGCAGAGGTAAGATTTTATTAGTTCAACACTCCTTATCTTTTTAAATATTGTGCTTATCAGTTTGTGCATCGATGTATTGTGATTGTGAGTTTACCTCTGTTTTTCACTTTTGCCATAATGGGGCTTGTGGAGGCCAATTTGCAGTTAAGAAAACTGTTGCCAAAATTTTGCAAAGTGGACTCTACTAGCCTACTATTTTTAAAGATGTGGAGTCTTTTTGCAAGGCATGTAAGCCTTGTTAGAAACTTGAAAAAATCATAGTACGTAACATGGTACCCCTTTCCCCTATTCTTACACTTGAGATATTTGATTGTTGGGGAATTGACTTATAGGACAATTCCCAAATTCATTTGGGAATTCTTATATTTTAGTTGCTGTGGATTATGTTTCATAATGGGTAGAGGTCATATCTTGTAGAAAAAATGATCATAAGTGTGACACCCCGTTTTTACTTGTATTTTCACTGAAGAAATATTTTAATTAATTAATTTTATAGTGCTTGTATTTTAAATAATCAGGTTATAATTAGTTTTTATTCGCTGTTGAATTTAAATTTACTGTTTAATTTATTTTAGCTTGTTTTTGGTTTTAAAAATTTAATAGTTGGTTTTCGCTAATTATTTTAATTATTTTAGCTTCGCGACGTGTTTAAAATGTTTTCTCAGTTTTATTTGCTTTTAAAGTTCTTTTTTTTTGAATCAGTCGTTGGACTTCCGAAGTGAGGACTGGACCTCATTTGTTTCCTTCATCTTTTCTTTTCCTTTTTTTTTTCTTTTTCTTTTTCTTCTTTTTCTTTTTCTTCTTTTTCTTTTTTCTCTTTTTTCTTTCTTTCCTCTCCTCTCCCGTGTGTCCGTCCCTCCCACGTTGCTCTCTTTCTTTCTCTCTCTCTCCTCACCCACGCAACTTCCGACCAACACCCAGACCCACCGTTCACCGGCGACGTGGCCGGCACTGCCCCTACTGGTCGACTCCCCTCCGGCCGGTGACCACCCCCTTCGATTTCCAGCCCCAACCGGCCGGCCGTTTAGCCGGAAAACCACCTTAAAGCCACACGGTTTTTGCCTCGATCCGCCGCCGTCGCTCCACCTCCGGCCACCACCTCTTCACCACTTCATCACCGGTCCCTTGCCGTCCTAACCCACCCATTTTCGGCCTCAAACGGTCATTGGAGTAGTTCCCACGAGCTCAACTCCGTTTTGCACGTTTTTTACTTCAACCGGCATTTTCGCCGCCACCCACGGCCAAAGCTCACTTCCACTAGCTTCATAAACCTCCCTAGACCATTCCCTATCAATTTGGGGTCTTGGTTCTTCCCCGTTCAAAAGTGGGTATTTTGCGACCCACGGGAACAGTGCATTTGCACTGTTACGTTGCTTTCGCATCGCCGTTTGCTTCGCGCCGAACCTTCTAAAAATCCTTTTTAGCGCTGTAAGTATTTTCCCAAGCTTCGTTTTAGATTTAATATATTATTGCCTTTACAATAATTTATTTGGTTGGTTTGCTGATTCCGGACTGAGTCCGAGGAGTTTAGGGGTCGGAGGGATGGAGGATGGAGTTACTTGAATTGTTGTTTGATGATTGGTTGTATTTGTCAAGCATTGAGTTTGCATTTTCGTGGTGTGTACATGTGCATTTTATTTTAATTGGGAAAATTCCTGTTTTATTGGCGTAAATCGATTTTTGGGTGCGTGTGTCTCACGAGCCCAAGCCGGGATGGGTTATTATCTCGGTGGAGCTTCTCTGGTCACTCGGGAGTGTAAAATACTGAGTGACGTCCCCTAAGTTGTCGTTGGACGACGGGAGCGGGACTAGGGGGTGCTTGGCTACGTACGCGCGAGAGGCGTGGAACCGGGCATCGCCCTACTCACCGACTCTGTGGCCCTTCCGTTGGCGGGGGCTAGAGGATGCTTGGCTATGTACGCGCGAGAGGCGCGGAACCGGGCATCGCTTGTTATGAAGCCAGGGCTTGCGGATGACCCCTAGGGGAGGTCATGGTGCATTCGATTAAGGAAAAATATGTAAAAGAAAGGTTTTGGGCCAAATGGGACTTTTGGCGTGTGTGGAAAAAAATATGGTTTTGGGGACATGTGCATCGGGCATAATTCATGCATATTGTTTGGGTTTAATATGTTTATATCTTGCGTTGGTTGGATTTTACTTACCTGCGGTACCATTTTTGGTGCCGTAGATTTTGATGCAGATCTTGATGATGAGGAGGTTGAGCCTGAGGAGGCGGCTCCGCCGGAGGAGTAGCTGGATGATCTTTAATTATTATATGTTTAGCGATGCTTTTATTAATATGTATTTGGTTTCGAAATGATGTCGAACTTGTAATATTTTAGTATGTATGTTTGAATCTAGTTTGTATTAACTGAGAAAAATTCTGGTACTTAATTATATGACTTGTCTAACCGCTGCGTGTTTTTAATTGTACACTTTTTGCTCGTGCACACACTTCTGGCACTTGGCGAGGGGATGTGTGACCCGTGTTGTCTTCATCCCGACGCCTCGACTTCCGCGTGGCTGTATGCGGGAGTTGGGGGCGTCACAATAAGGTTGTCATCCGTTTTTTGAAAGAATTGTTTGCACGTTTTGGCATGCCCAAGGCGATTATTAGTAATGGGGGGTTCACATTTTTGTAACAAACCTTTTCAAAAACATATGCAGAAATATGGAGTGACCCACAAAGTCTCTACTCCATATCACCCCCAGACTAATGGTCAAGCTGAGTTGGCCAATAGAGAGAACAAACTTATTCTTGAAAAAACAGTTTGTCTTACTCGGAAGGACTGGTTTGAAAACCTGGTTGATGCTCTCTGGGCTTATAGGACTGCATTCAAAACTAACTTAGGGATGTCACCTTATAGATTGGTTTATGGTCTGGCTTGTCATTTACCTATTGAGATTCAGCATCGTGCTTTATAAGCTATTAAGCAAATTAACTTTTCACTTGATGCTACCAAACGTTTAAGAAAGTTGCAGATTTCGGAGCTTGATGAAGCAAAAAGGGAGGCCTACGACAATTCTCACTTGGCAAAGGAGCGAATGAAGGCCTTGCATGACAAGAAGATCCATGACAAACATCTTGTCCCTGATCAGAAAGTGCTCCTCTATAATTCAAGGCAACATCTTTTTCCCGGGGAGCTAAAATCCCGATGGAGTGGACCATACATTGTAAAGGAGGTTCATCCTCATGGGGCGGTAGACATTGTCAATCCGAAGAGTGGCAATAGCTTCACTGTCAATGGACAAAGTCTAAAACCGTTTATGACTGCCTTTGATCCAAATGAAGAGGTCTTGCTTGTGCAAGACCCCAGGGAAGTTTTCTGATTTTGATTTATTTATTTACTTCTTCCCTTTACAGCTTTCTTTAATTGCATTTTATCTTTTATTTATATTTGTTGTTTTGCTTTCATTTTATATCACATGATTGGTTGTCCATGTTGCTTACTTATCCTTGAACACTTTGTTTTCTTTCATTCAATTCATTGAGGACCATGTCCCTCACTAGTTGGGGGTAGCGTGTGTGCATAGATTAAAAAAAATTGCATTAATATGATGTGCATTGATACATATATGATTGACACACACTTTATTTCTAGCATTTTGTGAAATTTGAGCACCTTGGTGGAGTGGTTGAGCAGAATTAGTTTGTGAAGATTTATTTTCAACCTTGAGCATAAAGCATGATTTCTGATGCATCATATTTTGTTGATATATAGTTTGAAATACCGAGCTGCTATATTTATTCAGATGAAACTTGGTAAGATTTATATAGAATGAAGGGAAAAGTTTGAAGGACATTTTGCACATATTTACACCTATAGTGTTCATCATTTACTGTCCATTGATTTAACACAGGAGAAATAAACTGCATGGCTACCAACCCATGCTATAAAAAAAATAAAAAAAAAAGGAAAGAAAAAAGAAAAAGAAAAAAAAGGATTCGAAAAGAATCGAGAAAGAAGAAGAAGAAGAAGATAAAGGCAGCTTAGTGAACTTTCATAAGTAAATGGCTAGAAATAGAAACAGTTATCCTAACTTTGTGTGTTGAGTATTCAACCTTTAAATAGAGTTAGCATGAAAACTGCTAGTCCCTTGGCCTTTGAGGTAGTTAGAATCAACAATGATTAATCTTAATGTTGAAAAATCCTATAACAAATCCTGGCTAGTAATAAGGAATACACAACCGTGTAGTTACATACACACATCTGAGTTCTGAGACATTTTTTCCAATTTTATGTGAAGGATTGCTGAGACAGCCTTGGTGGGGTATATCTCCTGGGGTTGAGTAGTTATGGATCACCTTTTACGAGAATTCGAAATTGTGTTTGATTGCTTTTGTTTAAATTTCGATCGTTATGCAACGTTCATCTCAACTAATTTTTACTATTTTATTCAAGGATTAGCAAAACGCTAATTAGGGGGTGTGATTGAGCTAAAATATTACATATCTTATACATTTAGAACCAATATATTTTATTTATTTTATTACATTATTATTGGTTTTATATGAAAAAAAAATGTTAAGATGAATAAATATGAGTTGTGATTTAAATTAGTGAATATAATGATTTTATGCTTAATTTTATAACTTGTGATTTAATTGGATAATGTTCATTCATATGCACAACACAATTTTGATATTCTATTCTTCCTTTTTTATTTGATTTTATTTATTTTTTCTTATTTCCATTTTCTTTTAGGCCCAAGGAATACAAAAATAAAAAATGAAAAAAGTCAAAAAGGCAAAAAGGCATACAGATTATTCTCAAAGAATGAATTTTGGCTTGGTATGAGATAATCTTTATGCGGGACCTATGTTATTAGTCTTTTGGCATTTGGACTTTAAGAGACACAGGACAACCATTATTCTATTGAAGAGTTTTTTACCTTGGACGGCAATTGAATTTTTTTTCTCTCGTATTCAAAGGACGCCGCACACTTTAGGAAGGCAAGAGGGCATTTTCAAGCCGCACAACATTTTTCTACTAGGGAGCATTTGAGCGCCACAGCAACCTTAATTCTTTTGGGGCATTTTTTTCATTTGGGGCTACACTCCTTCTAGCAATTCAGCACCGGATGCACTTTTATTTCTTTGGGGCATTTTTTAAGGCCGTTGAAAAACTCCTTGAGGGGTCCAATTGCTGCTACAGTCTAGCCTCCTCCACTGCTTTCAATTTTCATCACCACCCATCTGGCTTGCTCTTTTCATTCTATACTTTTTAGTTAATTTCAATTTGAAGTTTATAGTGTATTCTTGATATTTTTGGCTTAAAAGGTTGGACATTTTATTTGTTGTTTATTTTATTTTATGTCAGTTATTTTTCTCGTTTCTTTAAACATTTGTTAAATATGCATTACAATTACATTTTAGATTGATTAAAAGTTAATTAGGACTTAAATAATTTCAATTTATTATTTAATTTTTAGATTAATTAAAATTGTTTAGCGTAGTTGAATCTTTAATTGTTAATATCAATTTGTTAGTTTTTTACGTTCCATTTCGATACTATAAAAAAATTGAAAAGTATGAATCTAGTTTATGACTAGTGCCTTTTTTTTTATTTCCATTGCACTCTTCCATTCATTATACATACCACCACTTTTATTTGTGAAATTTTTTACCATTTTATACGAGTTTAGATTTAAGCAACTTTTCCTGAGGAGGTGATTTATGAGTTTTATTCCTAATTATTACACGATATCCTCCTGCAATTGGGATAGTTTTTGTGCTACTCATTTTTGAGTGAATCAGGTTACGGCCTCGCCCATGGTAGGGCGGGGTTATGACAGATGCAAGTCCAAGTAAAGACTTCTAGTGTTTTGCCCTTGGAGAATCCGAAATACACTTGATTTCTTAGTCATTTTAGGGTTTTTTTTTTTTTTACTTGGGCTAGGCCAATCCTAGAGTTTTCAGCTAGGGCTAGGACGTTTAGGGTTTTGGCTTAGACTAGGTCAATCCTAGGGTCTTTGGCTAGGGCTAAGAGATGCGATTTCCTTAGGAGTTTTGATTAGAATAGGATTTGTAACTAAACTAAAAGTTGTAACTAAACTAGGAGTTGTGTTTAAATTAGGAGTTATGGTTAAACTAGAAGTAGTGTTTGAATTAGGAATTATGCTTAGGTTAGGAGTTCTAATTTTTAAAAAAAAAAAAATTAAAGAAAAAAAACTTTGTACCAACTTGGAAGGCTTATCCCGTGTGGTCTTTGATGGGCTCGGGTCCAGTTATTGGGCTAAATCCAAATTTAATTTCTAAAACTAGAAGTCCTAATTTTAGTGTAACCCTAACTTTTCTAATTTAGAAAACTTGGAGTTCAGGGTGTTACATGCCACATTTGGAAAAATGCATCAACAATCATGAAAAGGGTGATTTATTTCTAAAGTTTTGTTTTGTTTTGTTTTTTGTTTGTTTGTTTTTTAACTTCATAAACTTTTTATTCGATACTCAACCATTATAGGATTTATCAAACAGGACATAGTTTACAATCTCAATTGACCCCTTTTCCCATACATATTCAACACCATATGAAAGTGCAAGTTTGCTAGCCTATGTGCTACCCTAGTTACCTCTCTAGAAACAAATCGAACTTTCCACAAAGGTCTTCTAACAAACATTTTTCTTGTATCCTCAATAAACTGTCCATGCCATGTCTAGCTTTCATCATTACTATTTGTTGCTTGGATGATAGTTTTTGCATCTCCTTCAAAGATTACCTTTGAGAAACTTAAACTCATCACAAAGCTCCATTGCTCTTCTTAATGCATAAGCTTCGGCTACACAAGATTGGATTGAGAGGTTGTAACTTGTTCATAAAGTCCATGACATGGTGTCTTGATTTTACAATACACTACGGCCACTTTTTCTAACTATAAAAGCATTGGCCTCGCCATTGCCCAATGCAAGTCCAAATTAAAAGCAAATGTGAGAAAAACTTGTTGCATTGACCTAGCTATAGTGGAAAAGTTTGACATATTAGCTATAGTATATGTTAGGACCTCTTCATATCTGGCAAGGGACTGTACATGGACCAAAATGTTATTTTAATATTTCTCTACCTGCCGCTCACTCCTTTCCTCTGTTTTTCTGTGTCTTCATCCCCAAATCCCTCCCTTTCACATTTCTTTTCTTTCTTTCTCCTAAAGCTCCCTTCCTTGTCTTCATCCCCTTCTATCTGTCACCCTTTTCTTGTTCAACCCATCGCTCTTCCCCAGCCCGCAAGCCCATTGCCAATACTCTAAGCCAAACCAAAAGCCGAATGAGCGTTTGATAGAAGCCTTCCAAGCTCTACTTTCCCTCGTTTCAAATATTTACAACTTCAAATTAACAAAACAACATCGTCTATGAACAAGAAATTGAGCACTGATATATGGCTGTATACAAACCTGAAGATGATTATGATTACTTGTTCAAGCTGGTTTTGATTGGTGATTCTGGAGTGGGTAAATCCAATTTGCTCTTGAGGTTTACAAGAAACGAGTTTAATCTGAATCCAAGTCTACTATTGGAGTAGAATTTGCCACCAAGAGTTTGAATATTGATGGGATGGTCTTCAAGGCTCAGATTTGGGATACTACTGGCAAAGAAAGGTGTGGGTTACTTTTTTTCCCTTTCTATATCAATATCTTGGATTCTTTCATGTGGGCTTTGAATAGGTTATCATGAAATTCATGGATTCATGATTCTTGCTTGGAAGATTTTATACTTGTACCTTGGGTTTTGATATCTATGTGAAACTTTATTGTATTAGTGAGAGCAAGAAATTTGATACTTTCTTGTACTTACTTTGTGGTTTTTATTCATGAAAAATCATGGGTTTTGAGGCCAAGAAGGCTAATTCTTTCCTCTCAGAATTTTCTGCTTATAACAACATAGATTTGCATTTTTATGTGCAATCCAATAGGTTTTAGGCTGAGAAATTTCCTTCTTAGTATATATATTACCTTAACCAAAAGCAAAAAGTACATATATTACTTTGATGTTTTTATTTTTGGGTTTGATTTTTGAATGAAATATCCTGGAGTCTTGTAAAGAAACATAATTTTGTTTCACATGAATTGAAAAAAATATATATATATACATATATATAAAGATAATCATATGAAGTGGAATATAATATTTTGTGTTGGCAATTTGTGGACTATGTTGTTGCCGTGTATTGCTCAATATTATGTTGATAGTGTGATAATGTATATAATTGCAAATTTGGACTGCTTTGCTTCAGGAAGTGTATTTGTTGTGTATTTGTATTTGCTTCAGGAAGTGTATTCGTAAAATATCTAGCTAAAACTTGATATTATAGCCAAAAGAAGAAATTCTAACTCAACTTTAGATTAGGCCATTGCCAATGCTATCCATTTATATATTCTTATTTTATTTGCTCTTCAAAAGGTCATTACGCAGATTGGTTGACTTTAATTAATCATTTCTCTTGGTCATTTCTTTTTTTCCACTTTCACCTTACCAAGCATCTTTCTTTTCGCTTGCTTTAGTGTGTAGAGGTTGGAACTAGGACTGTTCATCCGGGCCAGAACCCGGGTTAACCGGATTCCAGTTATGGTTTTCGGCCTGGATTTCAAAATCCGGATGAATCTTGGCTGGGTTTCGGATTTAAACCAAAAACCCAGATCTAAAACCCGGTACCCGGGTTTATTAAAACCTTTCACTATCCGTAATTTGTAAATGCCCTAGCCGCCCCCCTTCCCCCGAAATCACTCTCATCCTCTCTCTCTCTCTCTCTCTCTCTCTCTCTCTCTCTCTCACATTTGCTCCCCCTCTCTTTGTGCTCTACGATGGTTTTGATCGTCGGATATCATTGGGTTTTTGTGTTTCATTCGGTTTCATTTATAGCAGAAGAATTGCGTGAACATACAATCAGCCCGCCCCTTTTCTTCTTCTCTGGTAAGGGCTTGTTTCTCAATGTCCGAAAACCCAGCCACTACTTGCAGTACTAATAATCTCATGAGGCCGAGAGAGGGAGGTGTGCGAGTGAAAGATCCTTTCTGTTTGTTTGCTTTGTAGAGAGAAGAAAGAGATGAAGGGCCACCTGTTCAAATGAAGAGCTTCGATCTGACACTTTGTCTACAGGTACGTCCTCTTTCTCTTTTCTTGGACTTCCGAAGTAAAAAGAAATAGCATTTACTTCATTTGGGGATGCTATGTGTTTTTCATTTCTTTTCTTGATGATTGTTGTAGATTCGATGTAGTTGTTGATGGGTTGCCAGTTTTATTGGGACAAAATTGAAACATAAACTTTGGTCTTAGCAGCATTGTAACTAGAAGCTGACCATTTGCAGATTTGCTATATAGACAGACATATTAAATTTGGGAAATTTTCTTTTTCTTTTCTGAGAAAATGTAGGGGAAATTAGGAAAAGGGTGAGTTGCTATCTTAGATTTACTGTTATTCTCACTGATAAAATAACCATTGAGCTCAACCCAAAGTAGGACATAGAAATTATGAAATTATTTAGTTATATATATATATATATATAATAAAGGCTTCTCAATCTTAACCATTGGAAATTTTTCTCCCTGCCACTACCATTCCACCCCCCTTCTTTTTGTCCTCCTGGATTTCTATCAGAAACTTCAGTCCTGGAGCTGCTCCTTTTAAGAGGTGCTCTTTGTCCGGATTTTCATTATTCTCTTCTATCTTATGTTGTCGAAGATTAAATTCATTATGTTTTGGAAATTTATTGAAGTAACTATCAAAATGGTTATTCAATTAGCGTTTTAAATTTGAAACTTCTAAATTTCTAATTGTATTCATAAAGGATCACATTGAGGAATGATAAGGAGATGGCAAGGAAGGGAAATTGGTTTTCTAGTGTAAAGAAAGCTCTTAGCCCAGAGTCCAAGGAGAAGATTGACCAGGTTTGTAGAAATCCATTATATCTTTTGAGTACAGGATTTTTTAATGATTAAATGGGTTTCTGATAGTTTTAGCGACTGTTTACTCTGTTGCAGCCGCCATTGCTAAGGCTGCTGTTGCTCAAGCAGCTGCTGAAGTAGTTCGACTCGCTACAGTTACTCAGTTTGGAGGAAAACTGAGGGAGGAAGCGGCAGTAATCTGGATTCAAACAACATTTCACTAATTTAGATTTTCTTTTTTATAAGGGATCAGCTCAGAGTTATTTATTATGTGTGATGCTTTGAAATGTCTCTCTATGATCCTATTTGGGCTGACACGTTTAAACTTGAAATTATAGTACCATAAGTCAGTTTAGTTTACCCCGGAGAATTATTGCATGTTGACAGCTAGCGTTTTAAGGATGAGTATCTAGATCTATTCCTTAGTGAAAATAGTCATATGAAAGATGTCATGAGCATGTTCATAGGAGTACCATGTAGATTGGTGACCAGATTTGTGGAATAACTTCTAGTATCAGTACCATAACTACAACATGCAGTTCAGCACGTCCAAATTATTGACAAATACGATGCTTCCTCGAAATAGCTAGCTAGCAGTACATTTATATTAGATTTTCAGTGCATGGCATTGTATACTCTTATCCTGAAATAATTAACTTTGATTCCGGATGTTTTGAAGCTCTACTGTCTTGGATTGCGATATTCAACTCTTCCTTGAATTGAATCCTTTGATGTTTTTTTATAGCTCAAGCACTGTATTTAATGTTTGAATCATGAGTTAGCTTGAAGTTTATTGGAGAAAAACGTAGTTATCTGGTAAGTTCCTCTATTTCAATGCACCATGTATCATACAGTAAGTACTCTTAACACTAGTTCTTTCTTCTCTGTTTTTGCATCTGTATGGTATGATTGGTTTGATTTGCTGATGAAAACTGATTTCCAGATTGTGTATAATGGTTTTTCCCTTACACTTATAATTAGAAGCATACGAGGATATCCAGCTCCTCATTATTCAAACTAGAAGGCCTGTGTTTAGAGCTTTACCAAGGAATTTATCAGGAAATGGACATTGGGGAGCTGTGCTTAAGTACACCTTTTTCATAACCTGCTTTTTGTGTTTTTGGTTTTGATTTTGATACATTTATGCTTCTGGTTTTGACAATCTTGTTTTGACATACTAGGAATTCAATGTGGTGGTTGTCTTCCGTTTGGGTGGCTACAGTGAATATACTTGAAGTTTTATTTGGCGTGATTAAATCACATGGAAGACTATGTTATTGATATGTAACTCATATCTTGTAATTTATATTTTGTAATGTTATATTTAGTGGATTGCATGCATTTTAGTTTTTCATTTTTATATATTTTATTATTCTGGACAATGTTATGCTTTTTAACATTACATTTTAGAAATTTTTTCACAAAATATAAGCCTTAAAAAGAAAGAGAGTATGATTTTCAACAATTTTTTTAAAATTTCTATAATAAATATAGGCTTTTACATAAAGAGAATTATACATTTCAACATTGATTTTTCTTAAAAAATCTTTAATATCATATATGTTTTTATTTTTTAAAAAATATTATGCTTTTAAAGCCTCAGGAAAAAAAAAACCGGGTTCAATCCGGAACCCGGAATTCGGGTTTTACAAAACCCAGGTTAATCCGGGTTCCGGCCCAGATCTGACCCGGGTTAATCCGGCCCGAGTTCTAAATCCGGGTTCCGGTTTGGATATACCCGGGTTCCCGAGTTGGAACCCGGATGATCAGCCCTAGTCGGAACACCATTTTGCCTGTACTGTACTAGATAGAAAAGAGAAATAATTTTTTATCAAATGTAATTTCATGAAAATAGATTTATAAATTATCATAGTTAGATATTGCATGTTAAATTATAAAATTATTTTTATTATAAAATAAATTTAACAAATAACATAAAATCTTGTTAATTTATAAATCTATTTTTCTAAAAATCAGTAACACTTCTCGACAGACAATAAAAAATAAAAAAATCCAACTCAGCAAGTTTTGATCGAGCCGGGTCTGAAGACTCTGAAAAGCTAAAACCCGGCTCAACTGGGGGACCTATTTCGTTGCAAGTACTAATGTTTGGTATCTACTCCAAAACTGAGGATAGTTCTTGACTTATTGCTCACCTGCTTTAAAGAGTATGTTTTCTGATTTGACTCTGTTTACTCTATCGGATATATACAACTCTCGTCGTCGTGGTGGTTGTTGGTCACCTCAGTCCAAGATGGCTGCTTTGGTGGAATCTTATTTCTTTAACAAATTGAGCCTTTTGTTGTAGCGAATATTTTTGTTTTTACCACCACGTTTTCGAAAGAATTTGACTGAAAACCCCTTTTTGGTACAAAATTTTTATTTTCTTGGCATGCTGTGCAGGACTTGTATTCAACCCTACACATGGTTGGTGTGCCAGCCCATCCTAATCAATAAATTTGGCTAACATGGACCAGGAAACACCCGTCCCATGCCTTTCTCATTGAGAGCTACTTAAAATCCAAAAATTAAAAATAAAAAAAGAAGAAGAATGCGGACAATAATAGGTTGATCGTTGCAAATGCAATGCCATTTGCATGTCACAGGGTCGGCATTATAATGTGTCGTATCCGCAAGCTCATATGCCATTGGCGTGTCACGCGCTGGGCGTTGTCAGGTGACGTATCCGCATGGTTCAGGGAAAGTTAGCAAGTATGAACTAGTCAAGTCCAGGTACCTTAAATAAACGTCCAATAATAAAATTATAAAAGAACGTCTACAAATGATATTTATTTATAAAAGACAAAGTATATATCGACGTGTTACAATTAATAATTATTTCAGTTTTTGGATAAGAATGTTGGGCATTTCTCAAAACTTTATATCAAGTTTCGAGCTCGAGCTCTCAATAGTATAAGTTTCGAGCAGTACCACGTTAGTTTATGACTCGTTTTTGTGATAATATTGTTAGATGGGGTTTGCTAACAAAGAAAGTCTGAACAACTTGTTGAGTTATTAAAGACTTGGGATTAACTTTTAGCTGTGTAAAATGCTGGTGAACTAATTAACGCCTACGAATTTTTTGACCCGGCACCCAACCTTCTACCTCGGAGGCTTAGAGCTGGCTTTTAAGTTTTAAAAATTTGATATGCAGTTATTTTTATATATTCTATTGATATGATTAATTGTATATTAAAAAAATTAATACAGTCAAACACATTAATAAAATATTTAAAAGATAGTTAAAAGCGAGTATATGTATGATTACTCTCAGTTTTACATGAGTGTGCATATACACACTTCTTTTATATGTAGACTTCGAAATTAATGGAGCCTGTAAGAGTTGGTGGGTTCCGACAAATGAGTAGCTAGAATCTCATAGGTTATACTCTATTAATTGATTTACAAGACATAAAAGGAATTACAGGCAATTATGTGTATATATATATATAGGAAGAATTACAAGCAATTAGGGTAAATTAGTCCTAACTCGTCCATTATGCAAGAATAATATAAGATATTTATATCAAAATAATATATTATTTTTTTATTAAAATAATTTTAAATTTTTTTAATTTTTTAAAAATGTAATAAGATATTTTAGATTACGTTTTGCTGGATCATGCAAAAATAAATAAATAAAAGTTGAGGGGTCCATATTTGTAAACCTATTCTTTCTATAATATCATCGAATAAGAAAGCTTTTTTTTTTCTCAAATTTATTTTTCTCTCTAAAATATATATGTTTCGAACTAATTTTAATAAAATTAGTAATTTAATTAGATGTATTGTTTTTTTAATAATTTTAAATTAATTGCATATACTATTTATTTTTATTTATCAATAATACAAATAGAGGGATAATGTGATTTTATAAAAATAACTTTCATTTTATCATAACAAAATGAGATAGTAGATAATGCGGTTTCATGATGGCAGAGGTTTTTACTTTTAAAATGTAATTAGTATATAGTTACATCAATTATTCAATACTCAATAATGGCAAATTAAGCACCTCGAGCACTTAATTGCACGGTTCAGTTATTTCTGAAGTTATCATTAATTGCTGGTATTATATCTTCGAATCGACTTTATAAAATTATTATCCAAACTTTCAAACGTATAACACATTTTATGTTTCTACCTCTCACAAAATTCTAGCCAATTAGCCTTAGCGCTTAAGAGCATTGTTATTGATTATGCATATATAAAAGATACTTTTGATGAATATAAGATGAATTTAAATTTTACTTATTCTATTCACACAAGTCTCCACATTGAAATAACTATTTTTTAATTATATAACAATAAAATAATATGAAATGAATTTAATTTTGACAATTCATATCAAATCTCTACATTGAATTATCAATTTATTCATTATATAGTAATGAGTAATTAATAATTATAAAAATATTTAATTTTTTTTAATTATTAATTTATTTTATTTTATCATATTTTACTATTCTATCTATTATATGTTAATTAGTAATCATATTCTAATTAAATTATCTAAATATTTGTGGATATAGATGAAGAGAAGAGAGAGAGTGTTATAAAAAATAATAAAATATAGATTTGGTACTCCTTAAACAATAAGTATCAAATTTGGATTTTTGTTTACATATATTGTAGCTCAAAATCAAATTATTTGAGTTTATATAATCCATTGTGAGTCTCTCTTCATTCCTAATAGTTAAAAAGTACAATAACTTTACCTATAGATAATCTAATGACAGTGCTCTAAAAAGAATACCACTAACGAAATATCAATTGTAATTTTAAGGTATAAAAAACTGCAAAATATAAGATAGCAAAGAAAAGGAACTTCAGTGAGTTGAGCTAACTTAAGGTCTCAAATAAAACTAATGATATTATTATTATTATTATTATTATTATTATTTTTCTGCGAGACTGAGCAATTAGACTTGGGCTAGTTGCAAGAAGCAAACAAGAGAAAGTATAGAAATAAGAAAAAAAAAATGTAGAGGAAATAGAGAAGATAACAAGATGGTAGTAATCACTAATCATCAAGTAAAATTAAAAATTAAGAAAATAAATAAATACAAAAAAATAGTAAATAAACAGTAGAAATTATTAAGCTTTATCATTTTCCTAACAGGATGGTAGGTGAGCCACAACAACTACAGTAGGGTCAGATGGTGGGTCCCAGCAAAGTGACCTTCAACTACCCACGGTCTGGTTTTGACTTTTTTAACATAGACGAGTGACGAGCCTTTTCTGTCCACCGAATAAAGTGTATGAATTAATTACTAGGGGAAAAGGCACCTCCCCACCAAGCTCCACTTGTTACAAGGGCGGCCTGGCCGTTGAACTTTGAATTCAGACACCCACTCCCAATCAATGAAGAATTCAAGGCGTTTCAAAGCTTCTCAACTGCATCCACATTTAGTTGGTGGTAGCATTTACTATTCTCGACCTAACACCCATCTTAATCATATCTATATATACATTTGTCTCCCTTCTCACACCATTCAAAACAGATAATAATACCATTCGCCATGGCCAGTGAACGAGATCTCCTATCCACAGAGATTGTCAACCGTGGGATTGAATCTTCCGGTCCGAATGCCGGATCCCCAACCTTTTCTGTCAGGGTTCGGCGACGCCTGCCTGACTTCCTTCAGTCCGTTAATCTCAAGTATGTGAAATTGGGCTACCACTATCTCATAAACCATGCTATATATTTGGCCACCATACCGGTGCTGGTGCTTGTGTTTAGTGCGGAGGTTGGAAGTCTCAGTAGAGAAGAGCTGTGGAGGAAGCTCTGGGAAGATGCACGATACGATCTTGCAACTGTGCTTGGTTTCTTTGGGGTGTTTGTATTCACACTTTCGGTTTACTTCATGTCCCGTCCACGCTCCATCTACCTTGTCGATTTTGCATGTTATCAGCCCCAAGAGGATCTCAAGGTCAGTACTAATTAATTTCTGATTTTTAATTGGGATAGCCAAGAAAAAAAAAACTCGTTAATTATCCCGTCACGATACATGTATTTCATTTGTGCCCATAAGCTTATTCTAGTTGTATTTTTTCCTGTTTTCACGGTCAATTTGGGATTCTTTTTAGTTACTAATTAGCCGTGGATATGAATCATACTAAAAGATTTTTTTTTTTTTTTTTACGAGACTTGAATCTAAAATTGTAACGGGGATCACATTGAAACTTGAGTTTATGCCCGCAGGTGTCAAAGGAGCAGTTCATTGAGCTCGCACGAAAATCAGGCAAGTTTGACGACGCAAGCCTGGAATTCCAGAAGAGAATTTTACAGTCATCAGGCATAGGCGACGAAACCTACATCCCAAAGTCACTTATCATGTCGACGGAAAACTGCGCAACCATGAAAGAAGGCCGAGCTGAGGCTTCGGCCGTGATGTTTGGGGCCCTTGACGAGCTGTTCGAGAAAACCAGGGTGCGTCCCAAGGATATAGGAGTCCTGGTAGTGAACTGCAGCATCTTTAACCCAACCCCATCGCTGTCGGCTATGATAATAAACCACTACAAGATGAGGGGAAACATATTGAGCTACAACCTTGGTGGGATGGGGTGCAGTGCCGGGATCATAGCGGTGGACTTGGCGAGAGACATGCTTCAGTCCAGCCCAAACAACTGTGCTGTGGTTGTGAGCACTGAGATGGCGGGCTATAACTGGTACCAGGGCCGTGACAGATCTATGCTCATACCCAATTGTTTCTTCCGCATGGGTTGCTCCGCCGTCCTCCTCTCCAACCGTCGCCGTGACTACCACCGGGCCAAGTACCGCCTTGAGCACATAGTTCGTACCCATAAAGGAGCCGATGACCGCAGCTTCGGGTTTGCTAGCTTATTTTGCTTTGTTCAATATATTTTATTTTCCTCTTAATTTCTTCCTCACAATTTATCTCTGGTACGTGCAATAGTATGATGTGTTAGCTCTAGGAAAACGAAAATTGATGAACACATCTTGTCTGCTTTGGTTTTTTTTTTTCATCGTGTATTTATGTCGTAATTTATTGGCTATAATTTTTTCAGTCGTACTTGCTATAATGTGGGGTGTTAGCGCTACGAAAATACTAATTAAATGGAGTTATGTCCCACTTAGATTTAGGTTGTTTAAAATTTTTGGTATTCCAAGCAACAATCACAATTTAATATGGGGTGCTAGCCTTAGGAAAATACTAACCGAGCTTAATTACCTGTGGCTCGATCATAATTTTGACTGATTTAAGTTGAAAGAAGTACTAAACGATTGAAAGTAACTTTTTGATGAAATGGGTTGGCTTCCTTTAGGGAGGAGGGACTCGTGATTAATAAGCCCAAACTACCAAACTCTGCCGCTTATTAGACCCACTAAAAAATCATAGAAATTGGGAAATTTACAGGCCATGTTCAAGCTGTACCTTACTTTTTCTTTTGGATTGCGGCCGTAACTGTGTTTGGCGTCAATTTACTTTGTGGTAGTTGTTTATTATCATTAACAGTGGCGAGGTTGTACTAAACACCAATCACTCGGGTATCTAGGTTGACTTTTAATAAGGTGCCACTGTCATTTGCTGTCAATGACAAGTAGAAATCTAATGTTTTGTAAAAGACAACCTGCCTGGTTGTCACGTATAAAGAACCATAACATTTTATTTCTTATGGCAATGCGACAGGAGCATTTACCAGGAGGAAGATGAACAACGATTTAAAGGGCTAAGGGTGAGCAAAGACCTAATGGAAATAGGCGGTGATGCTCTCAAAACAAACATCACCACGCTCGGTCCTTTGGTGCTACCCTTCTCCGAGCAGCTCCTCTTCTTTGCGACTTTGGTTTGGAGGCATTTATTCGGTGGTAACGCTGGGCCGGGTTTGCAGCCTTCATCATCCCAATCCAAGAAGCCGTACATTCCTGACTATAAGCTGGCATTCGAGCACTTCTGCGTGCATGCGGCAAGTAAGAATGTGCTCGACGAGCTACAGAGAAACCTGGAGCTCAGTGAGAAGAACATGGAAGCCTCTAGGATGACATTGCACCGCTTTGGCAACACCTCCAGCAGCAGCATATGGTACGAGTTGGCATATTTAGAAGCTAAGGAGAGGGTGAGGAGAGGTGACCGTGTTTGGCAACTCGCATTCGGATCTGGTTTCAAGTGCAACAGCGTAGTCTGGCGGTCCATGCGCCGTGTTAAGAAACCGAATAGGAATCCCTGGCTCGATTGCATTGACAGGTACCCTGTGCCCTTCTCTCTGTAGAGCTCTAGCTTTGGGAGGGACACCTTGTCCGTGCTTGATGCGATCATCTCAAGCAGGAATCAATGATAATGATGGATGATTCATTTCAGTCCTTTTTTTAATTCTTGTGGGGGCTCTTTTCTCGAAATGGTATATTATAGGCAATCTGGCATAAGACATTTTCTCTGTGAAATTTGGAGTAAAAGTTTGAACAATAGTAATTTATATCCAATTATAATATTATAAATTCATTTTGGTTCGTCTTTCATCCTACCTGTCCTGTCACTATTGTGAATGGCTGGTTGCTGCTAGCGGTTGAAGATTAAATTTAAGATAAGGATATTTACAACCGTAAATTGTGCTATTATCACGTTTTGAAAAAATTAAATAAACCATGTTATCTACATGAAAAAAAAAAGTAAATTTTTTAATAATAAATTTCACTTTTTATTTTTAAAGCGATTAGTAGTATTTATGCATGCCATAGTTATTCATAAAATTACTCTAAATTTAAATCACATGAAGGGGCAAATACAGGTTTTAAAGCTTGCACTCGTAAGATACCAACTAATCGTCTTCGTGGCCGATCGATCAGGAGATAGATGAAGCTTAGCAAATGTGACTACATGAAACGTGTTTGCAACTCTTTTTTCTCTCCTTTATGAGATTTTCTTTCATTACCAAAATAGAAATTAATATTTGACTTGGTTGTGCAAATTAATGTTCCTTTTTTGTTTCATAATTGTCAAAATGTTTTCCAAACAACAATATTTAAGTAACTTGCGACTATGGTCTACATTTAAATCAGAACATAATTGTAATTTTATCTTTATTTTTTGAGAAAATCTTCCGACAGGCGTAACCTTTTCCTCTTTAAAAACGGCATCCAATTGTAATGTGTCACGTACACATTTTATGATCCAACCTTATGACTGCACTAGAGAGTAACAATCAATTTTCCATCTCGCTCTCTCTCTCTCATTCCCTCCCTCACTTCGAGCTCCAGTTTTTCATCTCCCCTCCCTCTCTCTCTCTCCCACCTCTCTCTCTCACTCCCTCCATCAGCACCATTTGACAAGATAGCAAAACAAACCCATTTGTAAAGTTATCTCCTCTCATCTTAAAATTCACTTGCAGATAACAGATCGTAAGCTCTATACGCCAAAATACCCACTTTTCCATTGGATAAAAAATCAAATAAATTCCAAACTCTAGCCCCAAATTAAAGAATCGTGATTTCACTACACAACAAAAGCACAAACTAGAAAAAAAATTATCAAAATTCAATTTCAACAGTATCATATCGTAAGCACAAAATGTTCCAATTAACTGTAGGAAAACACGGTGAAGGTGAGTAAAGTCTAAACAATATTGAGGACAAGGGCATGATTAAAATGTGGAAAATTCGACTGCCATAACTCACAAATAAAAAGAAAAATGAGGAGGGGTGGGAGAGACCAACCTTGTAAAGATTGACGAGATTTGATTAAAAAAAAAAGGGAGTTGCCCGTTTGGGGCTTTGAGAGTAAAGTGGAACTGAAACAAAGAAGGAATATGCAGTTTTGATCACTCGCAAACACTATATCAGACGAGCTGGAGTTTCGCAGGGCAGGAGGGCTGCGATAGACAGGGGAGTTTCGCCGGGCTGGGTATGTGCGGCGGTGCGGAGTGCAAGGGAGGTGTGGCGCAAAAGAGTGCAAGTGTCTTCGGTGGCTGAAGCGGTAGTTGGGTATTTTATTTCGCTATCGTGTGTAATGTGGTTCATAAAATTTAGATGTAGATGACTAACGTGTCCATTTATTATTTGTTGCCGTTGAGTGAGCGAGAACGGCGTAACCGTCCAGAAGAGGCTCTGTTATTTTTTTACTTATTTAATGTGGTTGCCGTATAGCATTTTTATTCCTTTAATATTTAGCTTGTATAAATAGGCTATTGTACATGGACTTTATTCATTCAATACATTTTGCACGTTTGTCTCTCTAGAAGCCTCTTCTTCTTTTCATCTTCTTGCTCTATTAGTGTTTCTATTCTCTAAGTGTATTCTACACTTTACATGGTATTAGACGTTTTATCTTCTTAAATCATTTTTTTTCCATGGCTCCCGTTGCTAAATCTATTTTTGAGGATACAACTTCTCCTTATTTCCTTCATCCGAGCGACAGTCCTGTGTCCTTTTGGTCACTCAGCCTCTTCTCGAAGAAAATTATAACGCATGGTCTCGATCGATGACCATGGCTCTTTCTGCGAAGAATAAACTCGAATTTATTGATCGCTCTGTCCCTAAATACATTTTACACATTTTCTCTCCAGAAGCCTTTTCTTCTTTTCATCTTCTTGCTCTGCTAGGGTTTCTATTCTCTGAGTGTATTCTCAACTTTACAATAACAATACAAAAGTGTTGGTGAAATTACACAATAATATAATGAAAATTACAATTAAGTTAAAATTGAAACGAAGCCAGTTTGGACTGAGACACGAAAATCTCACTTTCTTTAAGGAGATTCAAGTCCTCTGTGGTATACAAAATCTCAGATCCACTAGTGAAGCAGAACTTTTCTTGACTTGACTCCTCCAAGATACAACAACCTAACTGATCGTTATATAGCCCGAACCAACTCTGCACAAGTGGTTGAGCCTACAAGTCCACTCAAAGAACACATCTCTATTGTTTGGAAAATCTCTAAAAAATATACACACAATTTTCCTTTCTCTTTTTCTCAAAATGAACAACACATTGCATGCTTACGTCCAACAGAGAAATAGCATCACTCTTAATTCGAAACTATAATATGGACGCCAACCTCAATTAATTTTAAAAACAAATTAGCCATTTTTCTAGAGATTCGGAAAACCAAGGCCAAAATAGAATTGACATCCGAATTAATATAGAGATAAAAAAAAAAGGGGGGCTTCCATCCATACGATAACCGTGCAACAAATGAATGAATAAATTGATGTTCTAATTTAAGAAACGTCAAAAGCAATCATCACCCAAATTTAAATGAAAAAAACCGACTGTAGGAACTTTAAGATCAGACTATTAACAAGAGTCAGTAAAAACGTAAAAAGGTTAATGGACTTTTAAAAGACGTTAGTAACAATCATCAATAAAACAGAACTTGATAGATAAATATTATTTATTAAAAAACTATTAACATTCCCTCTGTAACAGCCCGCTAAAATTATCAGTTTTGGATTATTTCCCGACAGCAATCACATCTCTCTTGTCTTTACCCTCATCTGGAATCACGCGTATAGATTATCTTTTCCGTAAATCACGTAATTTGTTCTTCACCGACAGCTGTAAAATCATGAGTCTTCCAAGACCACGCCTAGCCTTTCTCAAGCCCAAACTACCACTTTATGTGGTGGACAGCCACCGTACGCCGCCACGTACGTTCCTCCGACGCATGTTCGTGACGAACAACGAGCGACGCACGGGTTATCCCGTCGATGGTATAACCTTCTATCTCTAGTTATTTTACGTTTAAAATAGTTGGTTGGTTTGTGGATTGTGTAGTTGTATTTGTGGAATTCGTTGCGTAGTTGTGAAGCGAAGTGTGGTTGTGAAGTGTTGCGTTTGATTGTGTATTTTGTGGACTGTGCTGTGAAGTATAGGCGTGAGATGGATGCCGTAGATGTGATACGGCGGGTTGTGTGAAGAGAATACGCGTGTAGCGTACTCTGTGTAATGCAGCGACGCGCCGCGCGACGTGCGCTGTAATGATGTGTGTCGTAGAAGGAAGGGAGTACGCATGTAGTGTACTCCGTGTTGTATGGCGATGCATCGTGTTGATGAGTGTTGTAGCGAAGGAAGTACGCGTAGTGCGTACTCCGTGTCGCGTAGCGATGCACTGTGAGACGTGTATCGCAGTGATGGGTTTTGTAGTGTGGATGGAAGAGAGTTCACGTGAGTGTACTCTGTATTAAGTCGTGAAACACCGGATGGCGTGTCACGAAGGGTTGGATGGCGTAACAGAGAAGTGTAGAGCATGGTGTAGTGTTGGGAAACTGTATGACAGTGTCCCGAAGCAGTGGTGTTATGGATTATAGTCTGGGGTGACTGGTGTCATCTTGTGGTTGACTATGGCTAAGAGTATATGGATTGAGAAAGGAATTGTTTGTTGGTTATTATTGATAATTTTAATGAACTTGTTTTAGTGCAAAGGCTTTATGAAGTCAAATTATCTCTTCTGAGTATAGTGAAACCTCAAGTTGCCGTGGTGTTGCAAGTGCTCATAATATGACAATTGAGTTCAGAAGTGAAAATCTTAAGGACTTGAGTGTTCCTCTTCCAGCTGTTGTGCAGTTCCTCGTGTTTCGCGCCCTTTTCTCATAGAACGCGACGATCGAGGTAAGTTAGCCTCTAACTTACTATCAGTTTATTGTGTATGTGTGATGGGTAAGGGAACTACAATTTATGTATGTATGTTATCGTATATGCCATGTCATGATATGTCATTATATGTTCATCTGTTACGTATGATTTAATATCTCATGAATAATTATCTGTTACATAATCTTTTCTGTCATACAATATGTATGTTATAAGTATGCCATGTTAAGTATGCCATGAAATGTTATGATTAAATCATATGGTGCCATTTACAAGTATACGCCATGTTAGAAAAGTATATGATATTAATTAATATCTCATGCATTAAGAAAGATAAGATATGTTATGTTACGTATAATACGTGGGGCCACAACAACTGTGGAGTACGTATTATATTTTATGTTACTTATAATGCGTGGGGCCACAACAACTGTGGAGTACGTATTATATTTTATGTTACTTATAATGCGTGGGGCCACAACAACTGTGGAGTACGTATTATATTTATGTTACTTATAATGCGTGGGGCCACAACAACTGTGGAGTACGTATTATATTTATGTTACTTATAATGCGTGGAGTACGTATTATATTTATGTTACTTATAATGCGTGGGGCCACAACAACTGTGGAGTACGTATTATATTTATGTTACTTATAATGCGTGGGGCCACAACAACTGTGGAGTACGTATTATATTTTATGTTACTTATAATGCGTGGGGCCACAACAACTGTGGAGTACGTATTATATTTATGTTACTTATAATGCGTGGGGCCACAACAACTGTGGAGTACGTATTATATTTATGTTACTTATAATGCGTGGGGCCACAACAACTGTGGAGTACGTATTATATTTATGTTACTTATAATGCGTGGGGCCACAACAACTGTGGAGTACGTATTATATTTATGTTACTTATAATGCGTGGGGCCACAACAACTGTGGAGTACGTATTATATTTATGTTACTTATAATGCGTGGAGTACGTATTATATTTATGTTACTTATAATGCGTGGGGCCACAACAACTGTGGAGTACGTATTATATTTTATGTTACATGAAGTATGGGGCCACAACAACTGTGGAGCATACACTACATGAGACACAGCAATTGTGACATGTAGAATACGTGGGGCCACAACAACTGTGGAGTACGTATTATATTTTATGTTATGTGTATTCATGGGGCCACAACAACTGTGGAGCATGAAGTATGGGGCCACAACAACTGTGGAGCATACACTACATGAGACACAGCAATTGTGACATGTAGAATACGTGGGGCCACAACAACTGTGGAGTACGTATTATGTTTTATGTTACTTGAATACGTAGGGCCACAACAACTGTGGAGTACGTATTAACGCACGTTATTAATCAAGACAATTGAATAAGATTTCAAGTTTATGTTAAGTCCAGTTTCAGATCAAATACATGATAAGTCAAGTTTTAGATCAAGTCCATGTTATGTTATACTCACGTACATGTTATGTTCAAGTTTATGTTATTTTCAAGTTCTTATTTATGTTATGCAGGTTTACGTTCATGCTATATTTCAAGTCCATGTTATGTTTCATGTTCATGTTATGTTGTTTGTTCATGTTATGTTTTAAGCTTAAGTTCATGCCATTTAAGTCAAGTTCAGTTCACGCTTAAGTTCTGGTTAAGTCATGCTATATGTCAAGTTATACTATGTTTATGTATGACTATAATTATGCATTTATGCTTTTACTGCCATGCATGCATTTTTAACCTGTGTGTGAGTTTTATGTTAACTTACTGAGATTTGTAATCAAATCTCACTGTGGTAGTCCCAACTACCATTCCCCCCGAATGGTAGATCTTGTTACAGGACCCAAAGGAGAATTGGAATCTGACCAACTGAATACGGTCGACTAGGCCACGGTGCGATGTTGATGATGGTATAGTATTTAACTTAGGTTAATACTTGTACTTTTGGAGTTGTATCTCAAGTATTCTTTTGATCACAACCATTTTAGACTAGTGTGGTGATCACGGCTTTTTAGTATGCCTTTATGTATGAAATATGTTTCAAGTATTTGGGATATTTTTGGTTTGGTGCATAGTTTTGCTAAAGAGAAAAATTATCCGCTGCGAATATTGCATAATGCTAGATGCATGTTAGGAACATTGCATCTTATCTGTCATGAACGGGGGCAGGTAACCTTGTGTTGCATGTCTCGACGCTTCAAATGTTCGTTTAATCCCAAGCGGAATTTGGGGGCGTCACACCCTCACTACTTTTTTAATAATAAAAATAATATAATAAGAAAGATACTTCCAGAAAAAGAAAGATCATTATGCAAACTGAAAGTGTGCTCTGCATTGAACCTTCACTTAGTGACACTACAAGAGAAGTGGGCTTTTGTGACCAAAATTTAGTGACCAAAAGGACTATTTTCGACCAAAACCATAGGAAATAGTCATTTTGGTCACAAAAGCTCACTTCTCTTGTAGTGTGAAATAACAACCTTTGCTCCAGAGTCAGTAATGGTCTCAGACTTGAACTATAAATGCTTAAGGGAAATAAAGAATTATTACTCACACATAGCAATCCAGGTACTGACATGAGCTTTATTAGCCAGCACATTACGACCTTGTACTAATCCCGCACTACAAGAAAAAGGTCTTTTTCCAGCGATTTTATGTTTGACAAAAATAAAATTGTTGCAAAAAACCTTTATTTCCAACGATTTTGATGTCGTTGCAAATGTTTTTACATCAAAGTTTGAAATTAGTCTTTTGCGGCAATTTTTTACTTTTTACGATAACTATAATTCGCTACAATATTCAAATTTTTTTCCCAGCGATTTTTTTACTTGTTGCGATGGAAAATTGATGCAATAATAATAAAAAAAACCATTTTACAACGATGTAAATTTAATCGTAAAAACTCAATTTTAATTACTTGGCGTGAAACGCCTTATACTTCACTTTTTTTTTTCTCTCCCCTCTCTCTTCCCCCTAGTGTCGTTCTGCTTCTCTCCCTCGATATCTACCATTCACGCCTCCACGCAGCTACCACTACACGCCGCTAGCTGTTGACCGACCATCACCGTCCACCATTGCTAGCCAACCCAACCAAGCCCCTCTCTCGTGGCTTCTCTCTCTCCCGCAGATTTTCCTCTCTCTCACCGTCGATCTGCTCTCCCTCGAACGGATCTCCCTCAAGCTTCTCGTACAAGCCCTGCACTGCCTTCTTCCACTGCGCAACAACACCACAAGTTAGCCCTCCAGCCGCAACACCACCCCCATGCTCCACGCCTCCTCTTCAATGCCCTAAACCAACCCAAAATAGAGTAACCCTCTACTTTTGTTTACCAGCATATAGGAAAGTAGCTTTTGTCTCCAATTAAGCAAAATTCTTAGTGCCTTGATGGTGGGTTTGGTAGATAGTTGTAAATATAACTCATTAATCTAGCTGCTATTTTGGTTTCTCGGATGTTTATACTCATTGTTAGATTCATTTTCCTATTTATATATTATTTTTGTTCTTCCCTGATTTTGAATTATTGGTATACCAAAACGCTTGCCAGCTGGTCTACATCTATCAGCATCCATCGATCACCTTGTGAAATTCTTGTACTTGATTAGGTAAGAAAATGGTCTGTAATTTTTATGGGGTTTTATTTCTTTAACTTTGATTGAGTTTCATGACATGTGGAATCTTTGCTAATAGCCTAATTTAAAATTTAGTGTATTTTTGCTGCCTTTAGCAACTATATCAACTTCATTATTTTGTTTACAGAGTTTTTATCTCATTTAGAATGTAAATGAAAATACTCTGATTATGTATTACTTATTCAAAATGAAATCTTTCATACTTTTGTATTGATACTTGAAACACTCTTATATTGATCTGTCACATTGTAACATAAATACTCTATCAAATTATGATGCTTGCTTGCAATTTTTCCTATTTTATTATTATTCATTAGTGGTATGGTAGATATCACATTGGTATATTGCATTCTTGAAACAAAAATTCTGAAGTTTCGTGTTGATACTTTTAATAATTAGTTTTCCTTTGCAACAAGTTCATTGTCGATGTATTGTTTCGATTCACGCATTTAGTTTCTTGGATCGGGGAGGGATTGAATGCATGAAGTGTGTAAGGAAAAGTGTCCTTTGGGTGCAGATATATTTTTCTTACTTTATGATTCTTTTTTTTTTCATTAGCTGTTTGTAGTGCCACATTTTGTATACTGTCCAATTTGTTGTCTTGGTGTTTTTGCTGATATATCATTATTATGACTATCAACTCACTAAAAATTATAAGATTTTTGTCTGCTGCTACATCTTTTGTCACATATTTTTACCAGCTTTAACTTCCATTTTGTGATCCACCAACATGCAATTTACTTTTAAAAAAAAAAATCCAAAAGTTTTCTCTAAGTAAAATGAAGGTAAGGCAGCATTTGGTTGTGCTTCCTTAAATGATTCTTTTAAAAACACTATGTTTTGTTATGGCAAAACAAGGTAGGCTTATGCATTGATTTCTGAAAGTTTTTTGAGCTGGAGCTTGTGAATGATTGCTTATGAAGTATAACCAAATGTGGCCTTTATAATGACTCAACTGATTTTACATATTTAAGTTTCTATGTTGCTTGTTGGCAATTCCTCAGGATAGAATATTTTATATTTATATATCTTTGGAACTAAGTCCTATTATACAAAATCTAAGACAACGCATGCAGTTAATGTTCAATGGATAAGAGTTCTTTAGTGTGTCCTTTACTTCAATGGCAACTGCAGTGTGTGCCTATTAAGAAGTGTGCGGCAAACTATTTGCCTTGAGGAACTGTTTTAGGTTTTAATGTGGTTTTTCATTATCCATAAGGATCCTAGAACAAATTCATGTGTTGTGCTAAGCAAAGTTTCTTGTTGGCTGGAATTAGTTGTGCAATGACATTCTCTAGTATTGTCCATGGTTTTGGTGAGTGAAGTTTTGCATAATTTGAGCCACTTGAGAAGACTGTAAGACTTAGAACACTCTTTTTTTGTTAATTCAAATGACTGAAATAAAAGTCCATATTTGCCATTTTCATATGTCAAGCTTCTTGGATAATCTGGACTGTGAAAGCATTGATTTAAGTAGTACATTTGAGTGGATTATGATGATCTTGCATTGGTACTAAGTGCCATATGGTTGCGTCAAAGTTGTATGAAAATCCTGAAGAAATCAAACAGTTGCATCCCAGGTAAATTTTCTCCAACGAAGTGTTTGGAGTGAGCTAAGATCACTCTATGTTGCAAGAGTCTCATGCTTTTTTAATTGTGGATTCACTGCTTAAATATGTAGTTGAAGTTAGATTTTCACACTTGTTTTCTTTTATTCAACTTGTCAGAAATTTTAACACAATGCTATCTATCACCCAACACCTTTAAAACATAATTTATGTTCTGAGTTTCACCTTCCTTTTCTCACATCTTTCTTCTATACCATTGTGTATTTGAGTGGATAATCATAAGGAAGGAAAATAGGATCTGTAAATAGGATTAAACCCACCTGCTAGAGCTCAAAATACATTAGAAATTTGTGATGTTTTCTATTTGTGCTACAACAATTTCCCCTTCATATTTAGTTTATATCTTCACTCTACAAGGTTGGAACTTTGGCTTAAATTTCGTTTGTAAGAAGACTAAGTTCATTTGTCAAAGGATTGACAACCATATTTTTTCTTGTTTGTTCTTGCACTTCTAAAACTTTTTGTAACATGGTTTTGTGTGCCTGATCTCTACAGCAGGGAAGTTAAAGAAACCTACTCGAAATGCTCACACCAACTGTAACAGCCCGCTAAAATTTAGTCTTATCTCCTCACCCTTCTCTTTCTTTTTCGCACATATTAGACAGCACGACAATCAGTTTTGGATTCTTTCCTGACAGCAGTCACTATCTCTCTTGTCTCTACCCTCACCTGAAATCACATGCATAATTATCTTTTTCCGTAAATCACGTTACTTTGTTCTTCACCGACAACTGTAAAATCATGGACAGATTTATCCTAAGCGTTGTACCTCGATGGCGTATTCCGGATCTTATCCACCGAATTTCAAAGTATTAGATAAGCTTGTTTTTAAAATAGCACAATTATAATAATTTAATGAGCTCTGAAAATATTATAATTGTGGATAATTACTTAGATTAAATATTTTAGTTGTTTTAAGATATTAAGAGGTTTATTTTTACGTTGAAAACTTTTATTTAAATTAAATGGTTTTATCCTCTTTGAGTGATTAAAGATACTTTATCATTTTAATAATGATGAAGAAATATTATTTTATAAACCTTAGTTTATAAAATAATAATCTATCTTAATTCCTCTCAGTGTTTATTCAAGTGTTTTATGCACTTTGATTAATTAATGATACTTTATCATTTTATACAATGATGAAGAAAATATTATTTTATAAACCTTAGTTTATAAAATAATATTCTATATTAATTTCTCTCAGTGTTGTAATTAAGTATTTTATTAATTTAAATGATTTTATCATCTTCGATTAATTAACGGTACTTTATCATTTTAAATAATGATGAGGAAATATTATTTTATAAATTTTAGTTTATAAAATAATATTCTACCTTAATTCATCGTAGTGTTTTATTTAAAGTGTTTTATTTAAAATAAAACACTTACGCGTTTTCAAATCAGTGTTTTAACTCACCGTTGGTTTATTTGAGGATCCCGAAGCGTAGGATTGAAGTTAATTACCTAGGCCCCTACCCTTTTTCCTTCACTTTTTCCTTTTTCCTTTTTCTTCTCTCTCTTTCCTCTCTCTCTCTCTCCCCATGCTCTTCCCTTCCCCATTTCTCCTTACCGTCGCCGCCCCTTTGACCGCCCGTTTCTCCGCCGTCCGGTGGAGGTGTCGTACACCACCCCCGCCATTCTCTTCCAATCCCACCAAAGTTCATCCCCTCCAATTTTCAGAGCCATCGGACCAGCCGTTAGCCGCCACGAGCCCCCGGAAGTTGCTGCCCTTGTCCTGTTTTCTCCCCTGTTGCCGATTTCTTTCTCCGCCCAGAACCGCCGCTCGCCGGCGGCGTGGACTACACCACCCACCCAGATTTCTTCCCCTCTCACCGGTGAACATCCGCACCAAGTTTCACCTCCATCCGAGCCACCGTTAGCCACCACTCTCGCCTCCAAACAAATGGGTTTTTAAGGCTTTTCACCATTTTGGACCACCATACACGGCCAAATCAGCCACCAAGCACCACCATTGGATTCACCACATCAAGGGCTTCCTCCCCATGTCTTTCTTTTTCCCAAACTCTCACTTTTTCTCATATGGGTTTCTCAAAACACCCGTTCGGTTGCACCACCGTGCGCCGCCGTACACGGCCACCCGTGGTGTTTCACCACCACCATCTTGTTCCTCTCATCCTCATGAACCTCTCCAAGAAATTTCATGGCCAACGGAGCTTCGTAGAGCTCACACTCTCCCGCACTCTCCAAGGCCAAAAATGGTTTCAAACGGCCGATCTGCCGCCGTTAGCCACCGTCCGACCACCACCTCGCCACCACAGCTCCACCACATGTTCCTCTACCTTTCCCTAGCTTTCCATGAAGTTCTATGGCTTTTCGCTACCTCGCGTCTCCTCCGCTCACCGTTCGGAGTTACTGTTCACGGCGTGATGCCGCCGTGCTCCGCCACCTTTGACCATCACAAGGCGACCGTGAGTCTTCCAAGACCACGCCTAGCCTTTCTCAAGCCCAAACTACCACTTTATGTGGTGGACAGACACCGTACCGCCACGTATGCTCCTCCGACGCATGTTCGTGACGAGCAGCGAGCGACGCACGGGTTATCCCGTCGATGGTATAACCCTCTATCTTTAGTTATTTATGTTTAACATAGTTGATTTGGTTGGCTGTAGACTGTGTAGTTAGTGTTTGTGGAGTTCGCTGCGTAGTTGTGAAACGAAGTGTGGTTGTGAAGTGTTAGGCTTGATTTTGTAGTTTTGTGGACTGTGCTGTGAAGTATAGGCGTGAGATGGATGCCGTAGATGTGATACGGCGGGTTGTGTGAAGAGAATACGCGTGTAGCGTATTCTGTGTAATGCAGCGACGCGCCGCGCGACGTGCGCTGTAGTGATGTGGGTCGTAGAAGGAAGGGAGTACGCATGTAGTGTACTCCGTGTGGTATGGCGATGCATCGTGTGATGTGCATCGTGTTGATGAGTGTTGTAGCGAAGGAAGTACGCGTAGCGCGTACTCCGTGTCGCGTAGCGATGCACCGTGAGACGTGTATCGCAGTGATGGGTTTTGTAGTGTGAATGGAAGAGAGTTCACGTGAGTGTACTCTGTACTAAGTCGTGATACACCGGATGGCGTGTCACGAAGGGTTGGATGGCGTAGCAGAGAAGTGTGGAGCGTATGGTGTAATGTTGGGAAACTGTATGACAGTGTCCCGAAGCAGTGATGATATGGATTATAGTCCGGGATGACTGGTGTCATCTTGTGGTTGACTATGGCTAAGAGTATATGGATTGAGAAATGAGTTGTTTGTTTGGTTGTTATTGATAATTTTAATGAACTTGTTTTAGTGCAAAGGCTTTCTGAAGTCAATTTATCTCTTCCGAGTATAGTGAAACCTCAAGTTGGCCGTGGTGTTGCAAGTGCTTACAATATGGCAATTGAGTTCAGAAGTGAAAATCTTAAGGACTTGAGTGTTCCTCTTCCAGCTGTTGTGCAGTTCCTCGTGTCTCGCGCTCTATTCTCATAGAACGCGACGATCGAGGTAAGTTAGCCTCTAACTTACTATCAGTTTATTGTGTATGTGTGATGGGTAAGAGAACTACAATTTATGTATGTATGTTATCGTATATGCCATGTCATGCTATGTCATTACATGTTTATCTGTTACGTATGATTTAATCTCTCATGAATAATTATCTGTTACATAATCTTTTCTGTCATACAATGATGTATGTTATAAGTATGCCATGTTAAGTATGCCATATGATACATGTATGCCATGAAATGTTTATGATTAAATCATATTATGCCATTTACAAGTATACGCCATGTTAGAAAAGTATATGATATTAAATAATATCACATGCATTAAGAAAGATAAGACATGTTATGTTATAATAATGCGTGGGGCCACAACAACTGTGGAGTACGTATTATATTTATGTTATTTATAATGCGTGGGGCCACAACAACTGTGGAGTACGTATTATATTTTATGTTATTTATAATGCGTGGGGCCACAACAACTGTGGAGTACGTATTATATTTTATGTTACTTATAATGCGTGGGGCCACAACAACTGTGGAGTACGTATTATATTTATGTTACTTATAATGCGTGGGGCCACAACAACTGTGGAGTACGTATTATATTTATGTTATGTTACTTATAATGCGTGGGGCCACAACAACTGTGGAGTACGTATTATATTTATGTTACTTATAATGCGTGGGGCCACAACAACTGTGGAGTACGTATTATATTTATGTTATGTTACTTATAATGCGTGGGGCCACAACAACTGTGGAGTACGTATTATATTTATGTTACTTATAATGCGTGGGGCCACAACAACTGTGGAGTACGTATTATATTTATGTTATGTTACTTATAATGCGTGGGGCCACAACAACTGTGGAGTACGTATTATATTTATGTTACTTATAATGCGTGGGGCCACAACAACTGTGGAGTACGTATTATATTTTATGTTACATGAAGTATGGGGCCACAACAACTGTGGAGCATACACTACATGAGACACAGCAATTGTGACATGTAGAATACGTGGGGCCACAACAACTGTGGAGTACGTATTATATTTTATGTTATGTGAATTCATGGGGCCACAACAACTGTGGAGCATGAAGTATGGGGCCACAACAACTGTGGAGCATACACTACATGAGACACAGCAATTGTGACATGTAGAATACGTGGGGCCACAACAACTGTGGAGTACGTATTATGTTTTATGTTACTTGAATACGTGGGGCCACAACAACTGTGGAGTACGTATTAATGCACGTTATTAATCAAGACAATTAAATAAGATTCCAAGTTTATGTTAAGTCAAGTTTCAGATCAAGTTCATGTTATGTTATGCTCACGTACATGTTATGTTCATGTTCATGTTATGTTCCAAGTTCATGTTCACATCATGTTATGTTCACGTTTATGATACGTTCAAGCTCACGTTCATGTTATGTTATGTTCATGTCCATGTTATGTTTCACGTTCATGTTATGTTGATTGTTCATGTTATGTTTTAAGCTTAAGTTCATGCCATGTTAAGTCAAGTTCAGTTCACGCTTAAGTTCTGGTTAAGTCATGCTATATGTCAAGTTATACTATGTTTATGTATGACTATAATTATGCATTTATGCTTTTACTGCCATGCATGCATTTTTAACCTGTGTATAAGTTTTATGTTAACTTACTGAGATTTGTAATCAAATCTCACTGTGGTAGTCCCAACTACCATTCCCCCCGAATGGTAGATCTTGTTACAGGACCCAAAGGAGAATTGGAATCTGACCAACTGAATACGGTCGACTAGGCCACGGTGCGATGTTGATGATGGTATAGTATTTAACTCAGGTTAATACTTGTACTTTTGGAGTTGTATTTCAAGTATTCTTTTGATCACAACCATTTTGGACTAGTGTGGTGATCACGACTTTTTAGTATGCCTTTATGTATGAAATATGTTTCAAGTATTTGGGAAAATTTTTAGTTTGGTGCATAGTATTGTTAAAGAAAAAAATTATCAGCTGCGAATATTGCATAATGCTAGATGCATGTTAGGAACATTGCATCTTATATGTCATGAACGGGGGCAGGTAACCTTGTGTTGCATGTCTCGACGCTTCAAATGTTCGTTCAATCCCAAGCAGAATTTGGGGGCGTCACACCAACCATGCAGCAAAAGTAAGTATTCTATATATTTGTGTTCCCTGGATTTCATATGCCTGGAATTGAAATACATTGATGTATGGATAATACGTCCAAAAAAGGTTTCACCTTCCCTGTTTTTAGCCATATGTTTTTTTTTTCATGTTCTCTCCTATTTCTATCCAATACCTCTTCTGACACATCATTTTTAGTATTTATCTATAAATGAATAGCTTCAGCTATTCCAGCCATTTGGAGTCAGTACTAAGCTTGTGATGCTTCGTGGGAAGACATTAGGTCGTGAATTGGCCACTACGATATGCGTTTGTTTGTTTTTCTGTTTGATAACTTGAGATAAATCTTGGATCTGATACATTTTTATGCCTTCCATGCTTGCAGGCTCTTATCCATGCAAGATATTCCTTTAGCAGACAATGCTCTGCAATTCTATGTCAATGTTCAGTCAAGCATAAGGTATACATGAATTGTTTGCTTTTGTTTATGCAAATCTTGTGGGGAAGACATTACATTTTTATAAAGAAATTATATTCTATGCATGTGAACCAGTTCATGTATAATGTATTTCTAGTTTTTTTTTTTTTTTTTCAAGAGAGCATAAATTGTACTGCAAAATTTTCTCCAATTACATTTAATCTATGTATGTAAGCAACATGCTTTTTACAACTTGAAGTTCACCTAACATTTTTCATTATCCCTTGTGTATATGTTTACCCCTGCATTAGTTAGGGACTGAGTTTTTTGTGATTCTTTGGTTCTTTCTTAACACCATACACTAGCAATGCTATCATGGCATTTTTGTGGGGCAAATGGGGGAGAACATACCATCTTTAGTTATTGATCCAAGCAACATGGGCCAATGGCCTTTGGGCCAAATGACTGGTGTATTAGATATAGAGGAGGAAAATAAGAAAGAAAGGNGGGGGGGGGGGGGGTCTTGACTTTCAAGAAGCATAAATGAGGCCTTTAATTATCATTGATTGACCCATTACATGAGACATGCACTGTGTACAACCACCTGTACATGGATTGCAATTAAGAAAAGTTATAAAGGGGCACATATATATTGCATAGGTTGTAGATTATTGTAATCACATAGGTCTAGTGACCACCCATTTAACTTAGCAAAGGAAATTATCCAAGCATCCCCAAGTCTTTGCTATTTCTGCAGTGATTGAAGAGGATTGAAAGAGAGTCATGACACAAACTGTCTATTAGAATAAATAGCCCAAAAACTATCAAGTCCAATGTGAGCTAGAGTTGTACATATAGGCACTCCATATGAAGTAAACCATGGTCAAATGTAAACTGTTAGAATGGAGACACTTGCCTTTGGCATTTATGGACTTATCAGTTGTCTTCAATTGTTGCATTTTAATTGGTTAAAGTTGTTACAGATCAATAACAGATGCTAAATGGATTCTATATGCTTGGACTTTGCTCATGAGACTTGGTGTTCTATACGCTACAACCTGGTTTTTTCTACATGGATTTTGATCTAATTTCCAAAAGCCTTGAAGAGGGAGGAGAACCAGGAAAGAAAGAAATACCTAAAGGTGTATTAAGGTAGAGTTTCCCTGTTCTTTCTATACTGTTCTTGCAATCATCCTATAAGTTCCATAATCTAGTAACATGTTACATAATCTATTGCACAATAATAAATAATTGAATATGCTAGAAATATAAGTTCTACAGTTTTTTCTACATGGTTTGATTTCTTGTGACACCCATCTCCTTGATGGTGTTTTCCCAATTGTAGGATATTTTCTATTTTTTTTCCTTAATACCTCATGGTTTATATTTTGGATGATACATGTTGATTTATTTTATAATTTAGGCCAAACAACTTATGCCAAACTTTAATACAATTCATGATCTTCTAGCACAAGTGAAAAAAAATTACTACTGAATGTTAATTTTGTAATTGAGTATTTCTAGAAATAGTTCTAAAATCGTTGCAATTGCTCTTTTCCAGCGACTTTTGCCCTTTGGAAAAAACTTTAAATGCAACAAAGGAAGCAATCGTTGCTTCTGATATTGAGTATTTGTAGCAATTTTGGATATTTGCAACGTTACAATTAAGTTGGGAAAAAAAATTTTGCAATGATTTTTCTACATTTGTTGGAAATAAGCAAGAATCTATTCCAGCGATTTTATACTTTTGGAATGATGTAAATTGCTACAATTGATCATTTTCAACGATTTATCTTTAAAAGGATCAGGACATTTTCAGCGATGTTTTGCGCATTTGCAGCGGAAAAAAATTTCTGCTAATAGAATTTTTAGCGAAGATTTTTTTTTTCTATTGCTGCTTTGACCAAAAGTGACGCGTTAATTGCGTCGAACGTGCAACGAATTTGAAATCGTTGGAAATTGTCAAATGTAGCTATTTTGGGGGGTTTTTGTAATGATTTTGAGCGCCGGAAAACGCCTGATTTCTTGTAGTACCAATTTCATGAGTGTATTTGAGAATAAACCCGATTCTCATAGAGAGCGGCCCCACTCCTACACTCACATAGGTGAAATCTATCAAGGGTGCTCATGTAATTCTTACACCCTACTCATAAGAGTTACAGAATTTCATTAAGAGTTTCTCCAAAAACTCATCCTCCACAACATTACAGGATAAATGCACTCACATCATAGGAATGAGAAATAAAATAAATAGTGCTTTTCTTATGACCATCATATGATTTATTTTTTTTATTGAACTCGGTTCTCAAGATCTCTAGTTCCAAGTTGGGTATCTTCATACATGGCTCATGAATTTATAGGTTTTAGTCACATTCCCCTCGATGTATTCCAGATCATTTCTCTTATCAAGGTATTGGTTAGTGGATTTGCAAGTCACAAGACTTAATATAATCCACATTAATAACACCATCAGTAAAAAAAACTCACAGTGCCATGTTTTTCCTCTAAGGATTTGGATTTACCGTTACAATAATGGTTTTGTACTCTACCAATTATAGCAGTACTATCACAACAAATTAATATGAATGAAACTGATTTTTTCGATAAAGAATAAATCTCTCAACTAATTTGCTTCTTTATTGAAGTCAAAGCAGTTCAACTCCATAGTTAACTTGGGAAAAATACAGCAGCCAAAGCATACAAGAAAGCTCTTAAATCCTAAAACGCCTTAAGAAATAACACTACAGCCAAAACAGTCCAAAGATTAACACCATATATGTTTTAAACAAATCCAATAAAGATAATAGATGCACCCGGCATAAATATAAAACCGATTGGATAAATTGCATCTAAATGCACTAAAACAAATAACACCTAAATATTAATAACGCTCGGCTTTATTCAAAAAAACTTAAAATAAACTGAAGAACGACGTACAAGCCAAAATCCTTTGAAAAAAATTTCTAAAAACTTGACCGGCCCCCACTAATTTTTGGATTTAAAACCAAATTTTCTTTTCATGTAAAAATAATACACCTCACTCAAAAATCCCTTTATTCCAATATGAAAATAAAATAGACTGCTATTTTTTTTTATTCCACATGTAAGAAAAACAGAAGACGATGTGGTTTCATTGAGAATTGAAAAGTGCATTGTGACTATAGAATCAACCATCCAGTCCTTCAAGCCCATTTTTCAAATCTCCACAATCATGATCGCATTTTTAATATTAGACAAAAAACCTTTGTCAAATTTGGAAATTAATCATAATCTACTTGCGATTGCAACATATATATTATTAATATCACATAAACATGCATGCCAAAAAAATATTTAAAGAACAATGCATATAAAGAGAAATATTCTATGTCTTATTCACAATACTCAATTAAAACGTTCCATCACAAGCATAGCCTTTGCCCACAAAAACTCCATTTTTTGTGATTACATATTGATCCGATTCCATAGTTTGTTTGAAGCCCACTTTGTTGAGTAAAAAACTCGACATCAAATTCCTCCTCATAGACGGTATATAAGGTACATCTTTGAGCATCAATATACGTTCAGAGGTGAATTTCAGCTCGACCTCACCACTCCCAATGACCTTGGTTTTACTCGAATCACCAAGCATAATAGTTCAAAGGGAGTAAAATTTTTTAACCAATCTTTTGTAAGAGTTTTATTAAAACTCTATGTCTCACACACCCATCTCAATAAAGTTTGAAATAGCTCAAACTTATCAGATAAAAGATGAGTGATAACGGGATAAGAATACTCCTAAGAGATAAGATTAAAACTCTATCTCTAATTATAGTCAGATACAAACTCTGAGATTTCTTGATGGTCAGAAATCTATAAATAGCACTGAGGAGTTAAAGGGTTCTCACCTACAACATTAGAGTGCCTTTTGACATCGTGAGACACTTGTGAGGCAAAGTTGCTAGGGTGATCATTTCCTCATAGTCAGATCTATTTCTTCATCGAACTGATGGAGAAAGGACGTATTATTCGTACTTTTATTATTGTAGATCATATAAAATCGAAGATCTGTTTATTAATGTTCATGTTAAAATATCTAACATGTGGTATCAGAGCATGGTTATAGATTTTTTTATGATCTCAATAAAATATTCAGTGAATATGTATTGTCGTGTATTGTGATTTCATTATACCGGAAAAGATTAAAAATAACATACCGGCAATTCGGTTTTCTTTATTCCGTACTGTACATCTCCTTACTTGTTTTATTTTCACTTCCTCGTGTATTGTTTAAAGTATTACATATTTTAGATTTCATGAACTGTACTTATTGTATCTGAAATGAGAAAGAAGGGGTTGAGGAAAGGCCACCGTGTGGCTTCGGCAGTGTGCAGCATGAGGGGCTATTAGTCTTCAACGCCCTGAATGGTTGCTGCCCTGAAGACGGCACTAGGAGGAGAGTGGAAGTCCTCCGCGGTGCTTTGTAATAGCAGCAGAGGGCTGTCAAGCCCACTGGCCGCGGCTGTTACAAGAACAAATTTAAAAAAAAAAAAAATTTGAAGGAGAGGCCGGCGGCGTGAGGAGGCTGTTATCCTCCTCGCTGGCGTCTATAAAGGTGGCAATGGGTTTTCAAACCCACTGGCCACAGTTCTCTATTTAAAAAAAAAAAATTTTGGAGAGGAGGGGTGTGGACCTCGGCGGCGGGTGGAGGCTGGGCATGCCTTGCCGTTCTCCTCCTCGCCGGCGAGGACCACCATGATACACCGTAACACCTGCATGCGTGCGTGCGTAACATTGAGGCACTGCATCTGAAATTCTGAGATGGTGCGGCACTGTGAAATGTAATCTAAAGCAATATGAGCTTTTATCCTTAGGGTTACATGTTATAAAGACTAAAGGCTAAAGGATGTGGGCTATGTGCTATGGGCTTGGCCCAAACCAATTACTTGTTATTTGTTTAAATTCTTCAGCAGATAGGTAAAATGATTGGGCCTGACTTCTGGCCCAGCCCGTGGGAAATGAGTGTTTTGCTCTAACAGGCTGAAGGTTTTGGGTTGTGAAGCAATTGGGCTTGTCCAAGTCCAAGAAAAGAGAAACAAACGAGCCTGTACAGTACATCCGGCCCAAGTCAACACATTCAGTTGACTTGGGTCTCGGTCCGGTTTTGAACTGGTCCGAGTCTGACCCGGTCCGGACCGGTTATATTAAAATATTATTTTAATATTATTTATTTTATTTTATTTTATTTTTTATACATGTTATTATTGTTATTTACATGTATAAAAATTTTATTAATGCTAAATTTATATGCATGTTATTATTATTAAATACATGTATTAAATTTTATTAAATGTTATATGCATGTTATTATTGTTAAATACATGCATTAAATCTTATGTACATGTTATTATTATTAAATACATGTATGAATTGTTTATTTTTGGTTCTTATTATCATGCTATATATAATTGTTTATCCAATATGGACAAATGATTAATATCAAAAATTAAAGAAAAACTTGGTTGCCCAAAGGTACAAGATTTTCTTAAATTTTTGGTGAATAATCATTAAAATCCATAGTAAGGTGGATATGATAGAGTGGACAATTATGTGTATCAAAATCTACTCCCAAAGGAGGGTTTTGGTGACACTACTAGTTCATCTATCAAAAAGAAAAGTTGGAGGGAACAATTTGTATGTCAGAGTTTACTCCCAAAGGAGAATTCTGATGATACACTTAGTTCATCCACAGAATTTAATATTGGTGAGAACACTTTGTGTATTAAGATCTACTCCCAAAGGAGGGTCTTGATGACACTATTAGTTCATCCATAATTATTTAAATTCTGATTATTGTTTATAAGTGTCTAACTCAAAGCATTATGTGACAAATATTTTCTTGCAGTAAATGTACCGACATCATTACATTCACAAACTTCATCAGTTCCTGTTTTGAATGGCTCTAATTTTTCTGAGTGGGTTGAGCGAGTCAGATTCACCTTAGGGGTCCTAGACTTGGACTCATCCCTTACAAGTCCAAAACCTCCACCCCTCACTGAAAAGAGTAACAAGGATGAGAAAGAGTCATTTAAACAGTGGGAGAAATCAAACAGGCTGAGTCTAATGTTCATGAAAATGACCATTTCTGAAAATATCAAAAATTCACTCCCTAATGTTGAGGATGCCCAAAATTTTTTGAAAAATGCTGAGGAGAGATTTAAGTCTGCAGATAAGTCTTTAGCAGGAACACTGATGGCTAGACTTACCACCATGAAATATGATGGAGCAAAGGAATGCAAGAGCATATCCTTGAAATGACAAATATTGCGCCAGATTACAAACCCTGGGAATAAAAGTNTTGATGGTCAGAAATCTATAAATAGCACTGAGGAGTTAAAGGGTTCTCACCTACAACATTAGAGTGCCTTTTGACATCGTGAGACACTTGTGAGGCAAAGTTGCTAGGGTGATCATTTCCTCATAGTCAGATCTATTTCTTCATCGAACTGATGGAGAAAGGAACGTATTATTCGTTACTATTTATTATTGTAGATCATATAAAATCGAAGATCTGTTTATTAATGTTCATGTTAAAATATCTAACATGTGGTATCAGAGCATGGTTATAGATTTTTTTATGATCTCAATAAAATATTCAGTGAATATGTATTGTCGTGTATTGTGATTTCATTATACCGGAAAAGATTAAAAATAACATACCGGCAATTCGGTTTTCTTTATTCCGTACTGTACATCTCCTTACTTGTTTTATTTTCACTTCCTCGTGTATTGTTTAAAGTATTACATATTTTAGATTTCATGAACTGTACTTATTGTATCTGAAATGAGAAAGAAGGGGTTGAGGAAAGGCCACCGTGTGGCTTCGGCAGTGTGCAGCATGAGGGGCTATTAGTCTTCAACGCCCTGAATGGTTGCTGCCCTGAAGACGGCACTAGGAGGAGAGTGGAAGTCCTCCGCGGTGCTTTGTAATAGCAGCAGAGGGCTGTCAAGCCCACTGGCCGCGGCTGTTACAAGAACAAATTTAAAAAAAAAAAAAATTTGAAGGAGAGGCCGGCGGCGTGAGGAGGCTGTTATCCTCCTCGCTGGCGTCTATAAAGGTGGCAATGGGTTTTCAAACCCACTGGCCACAGTTCTCTATTTAAAAAAAAAAAAATTTTGGAGAGGAGGGGTGTGGACCTCGGCGGCGGGTGGAGGCTGGGCATGCCTTGCCGTTCTCCTCCTCGCCGGCGAGGACCACCATGATACACCGTAACACCTGCATGCGTGCGTGCGTAACATTGAGGCACTGCATCTGAAATTCTGAGATGGTGCGGCACTGTGAAATGTAATCTAAAGCAATATGAGCTTTTATCCTTAGGGTTACATGTTATAAAGACTAAAGGCTAAAGGATGTGGGCTATGTGCTATGGGCTTGGCCCAAACCAATTACTTGTTATTTGTTTAAATTCTTCAGCAGATAGGTAAAATGATTGGGCCTGACTTCTGGCCCAGCCCGTGGGAAATGAGTGTTTTGCTCTAACAGGCTGAAGGTTTTGGGTTGTGAAGCAATTGGGCTTGTCCAAGTCCAAGAAAAGAGAAACAAACGAGCCTGTACAGTACATCCGGCCCAAGTCAACACATTCAGTTGACTTGGGTCTCGGTCCGGTTTTGAACTGGTCCGAGTCTGACCCGGTCCGGACCGGTTATATTAAAATATTATTTTAATATTATTTATTTTATTTTATTTTAATTTTATATACATGTTATATTGTTATTTACATGTATAAAAATTTTATTAATGCTAAATTTATATGCATGTTATTATTATTAAATACATGTATTAAATTTTATTAAATGTTATATGCATGTTATTATTGTTAAATACATGCATTAAATCTTATGTACATGTTATTATTATTAAATACATGTATGAATTGTTTATTTTTGGTTCTTATTATCATGCTATATATAATTGTTTATCCAATATGGACAAATGATTAATATCAAAAATTAAAGAAAAACTTGGTTGCCCAATGGTACAAGATTTTCTTAAATTTTTGGTGAATAATCATTAAAATCCATAGTAAGGTGGATATGATAGAGTGGACAATTATGTGTATCAAAATCTACTCCCAAAGGAGGGTTTTGGTGACATTACTAGTTCATCTATCAAAAAGTAAAGTTGGAGGGAGCAATTTGTATGTCAGAGTTTACTCCCAAAGGAGAATTCTGATGATACATTTAGTTCATCCACAGAATTTAATATTGGTGAGAACACTTTGTGTATTAAGATCTACTCCCAAAGGAGGGTCTTGATGACACTATTAGTTCATCCATAATTATTTAAATTCTGATTATTGTTTATAAGTGTCTAACTCAAAGCATTATGTGACAAATATTTTCTTGCAGTAAATGTACCGACATCATTACATTCACAAACTTCATCAGTTCCTGTTTTGAATGGCTCTAATTTTTCTGAGTGGGTTGAGCGAGTCAGATTCACCTTAGGGCTCCTAGACTTGGACTCATCCCTTACAAATCCAAAACTTCCACCCCTCACTGAAAAGTGTAATAAGGATGAGAAAGAGTCATTTAAACAGTGGGAGAAATCAAACAAGCTGAGTCTAATGTTCATGAAAATGACCATTTTTGAAAATATAAAAAATTCAATCCCTAATGTTGAGGATGCCCAAAATTTTTTGAAAAATGCTGAGGAGAGATTTAAGTCTGCAAATAAGTCTTTAGCAGGAACACTGTTGGCTAGACTTACCACCATGAAATATGATGGAGCCAAAGGAATGCAAGAGCATATCCTTGAAATGACAAATATTGCCGCCAGATTACAAACCCTGGGAATGAAAGTAGAGGAGTCCTTTATTGTTCAGTTTATCCTGAACTCATTGCCACCTCAGTACGGTCCATTCCAGATGCATTATAATTCTATTAAGGATAAATGGAATGTGAATGAGCTAGCAAGTATGGTAGTTCAGGAGGAAGTAAGACTGAAACAACAAGGGCATTACTCTGCTAATTTTGTGACTAAAGAAGCTGGAAAGAAAAAGCACCATTATATTAAAAAGAAACGAATTAGACCACCAAGAGGAAAGGAGCATGGAAAAGTTAATCAGGTTCAACATAATAGTACCAAATGCTACTGGTGTGGGAAAAATGGACACATGAAATCTGAGTGTCAGAAACGTAAGGCTTGGTTTGAAAAGAAGGGTAAGTCTCTTGCCCTTGTATGTTTTGAATCAAACCTTGTAAATGTTCCTACTAATTCTTGGTGGCTTGATTCAGGTGCTAATGTTCATGTTTCTATAACCATGCAGGGATACCTTACAAGCCAAACACCAAGCCCCAGTGAGCGATTCATTTTTATGGGAAATGAGAATAAGGCTGAAGTTTTGGCCATAGGGACTTTCGTTTAGTTTTGAGTACTGGTCATTGTTTAGACCTTCATAACACAGTTTTTGTGCCTTCTGTGAGGCGTAATTTGATTTCCCTTTCTAGACTGGACATTGATGGTTATTCCTTTTCTTTTCATAATGGTAGTTTTAATTTGTTTAGAAACTCTTTATCTATTGGTTCTGGGTTTCTTTCCAATGGTCTTTATCGACTTTGTCTCGATAATTCATTTGTTCATAATACCTATACCCATAACCATGAAATGTGTATTGGAACGAAAAGAAATATGATGGATGAACATTCTTATGACTTGTGGCATAAGAGATTGGGGCACATCTCCAAAGAAAGGTTAGAGAGATATGTAAAAGAAGGGATACTTCCGCATTTAGATTTTACTAATCTTGAAGTATGTGTGGATTGCATTAAAGGAAAGCAAACCAAACATACTAAGAAAGGTGCCACAAGAAGTAAAGAGCTTCTTGAAATAATTCACACAGATATATGTGGACCATTCTCCACTGAATGTTTTGGTGGAGAAAAGTATTTTATCACCTTTATAGATGATTTTTCACGGTTTGGATATATCTATCTGCTACATGAGAAATCTCAAGCTGTTTCAGTCCTTGACGTATTTCTCATGGAGGTGGAAAGGCAGTTAGATAGAAAGGTGAAAATCATCAGGTCGGATAAAGGTGGAGAATACTATGGAAAGTATAACGAATCACGTCGTAACCCTGGCCCATTCGCCAAACTTCTTGAACAGAGTGGCATTGTTGTACAATACACGATGTCAGGGACGCCATAGCAGAACGGTGTTACTGAAAGGCGTAATCGGACCTTATTGGATATGGTCAGAAGTATGATAAGCAATTCTACCTTACCCAAGTCATTGTGGGGTGAAGACATTAAAACGGCAACTTATATCTTAAACCGGGTTCCTACTAAGTCAGTTCCAAAAACTCCTTTTGAGCTATGGACTGGTAGGACACCAAGTTTAAGACACATGCATGTTTGGGGTTGCCCAGCAGAAGCAAGACTTTACAACCCACATGAAAAGAAATTGGATCCTAGAACAGTAAGTGGGTACTTTATTGGGTACCCAGAGAGATCCAAAGGGTATAGATTTTACTGTCCTAATCACAGTCCGAGAATAGTGGAAACAGGGAATGCCAAATTCATTGAACTTGGCGAAATCAGTGGAAAAACAAAACCTAGAGATGTGATCATTGAGGAAGTACGAGTAGATGTCCCTATACCTACATCCTCAGAAAAGATAATGGTTCCTCTAATTGATCATCACAATGATACATTGGAACAAGAAAATGATCACCCATCTCAGAATGATAATACCAGTGATGAACCAAGTTCAGAGTCACCAGAACAGATAGTCTTATGCAGATCTCAGAGAGATCGGAGACTTGCTATTTTAGTTGACTATGTGGTATATCTCCAGGAATCTGAATTTGACATTGGGACAAGTGAAGATCCACTAACGTTTTCACAAGCCATAGAGAGATGTGATTCTAGTAAATGGATCGATGCCATGAAAGAAGAGTTGAAATCCATGGATAAAAATCAAGTTTGGGATCTCGTTGAGTTGCGTGAAGGGTGTAAAAGAGTCGGGTGTAAATGGGTCTTTAAGACCAAACGCGACTCTAAAGGCAATGTTGAACGACATAAGGCCAGACTTGTTGCTAAGGGTTTCACCCAGAAAGAAGGCATTGATTACAAAGAGACATTTTCTCCAGTATCTAAAAAGGACTCTTTCAGAATCATTATGGCATTGGTGGCTCATTTTGATTTAGAGTTACACCAGATGGATGTGAAAACAGCTTTTCTAAATGGAAGTTTGGATGAAGTGGTCTACATGGAGCAGCCAGAGGGCTACTCAGAAAAGGGCAAAGATCACCTAGTATGTAGGCTTAAGAAATCAATATACGGGCTTAAACAAGCTTCCCGACAATGGTACTTAAAGCTCAACGATACCATTACTGCCTTTGGATTTAAGGAGAACATCGTTGATCGATGTATATACCTAAAGGTTAGTGGGAGTAAGTTTATATTTTTGATTCTGTATGTTGATGATATCTTGTTGGCTAGTAGTGATCTTGGCTTACTTTATGAAACTAAGGGTTTTCTATCTAAGAACTTTGAAATGAAAGATATGGGTGAGGCGTCCTTTGTAATCGGAGTTGAAATCCTTCGGGATCGAAAACAAGGATTGTTGGGATTGTCTCAGAAAAATTACACAGAAAGAGTTCTTGAGAGATTTGGCATGAAAAGTTGCTTATCACTTGATACTCCGATATCAAAAGGTCATAAGTTTATGTAACAGCCCGCAAGAAATTCAATGGTGAAATTTCTATAGACATTAGAAACCTCGTGAAAACCCCATAAGTTTTTACGAATCGGCTAATCGCATAAGTTCTAGTCTGTCAACATAGTTAGTATTATCACTCATTATGGTGCCAGAAATGCGATTTTATTTGTTTGAGGTAGTTAGAAGTGTTAGATTACATTATAGTTTACGCCACTAGACTCAGTTGAATATTTAGGATTTTTCAATACTAAGTTTATTCTGCTTTTTTTTTCGGAGTGAATAGTAACCTCGATAAGCGTACTAAGTGCAGTGTTTTCAAAATCACAATGTGAAATGTCCAAATTAGGTTAGAGAAGTTTTATTTAAACACTTGGCAAGATCTTAACCACACATAATGAATAGTATTAGATACTTGGCACAAAGAGAAACCATTAGATGGATTTGTGAAGGAAATCAATGTGTGAGATCATGCCACCTAAGCAAAACAGTTTTTTTTCATCTGATCAACCAAATTGAGTTAGATGAAGAGGGTTTCAACCCTAGTAAAACCCTAAATGGTTGGAATCCTTTTGAAACCCCAAAAACTTGGTTGAAACCGAAACCCTAAACGGTTTCCCCAAACCCTAAAGTTGGCATTCAAACCCTTTTTGATCCAATTTCTAGTATTGTGTTTAATCACTTGATTAAATCACTTTCACATGCTATTAATTTCTCAAATTCCTATTATGACATCTTTATCCAACATTTTAAACCTTAGAAATTTGATTGGGCCAAGAAAAATTGGATTTGGGCTTGATAGCATCTCAAACCCTAACCAAACCCCCTTTAAACCCCAAATTGAAGCCCACTTGGTTGAGGCCCACTAAGGCCCACTAAAGCCCACGAATTTTGGCCACCTTGGCATAGCTTCTTGGAGAAATTTCCTCCCCCACTTGGCAGACCATTCATTGCATCAAGTTGCACTCATTAATATGGAGGAACCCACCCCATCAAGTCCCATGTCTCATAGCCTTTGTAAGTTGTCTTTTGCCCCCCACTATCCTCTACATTATGTCACATGTCTACACCTCCACTCAATGATCATTAAGGTCCAAATATTCTCCCTACAGAAGTCTTGAGTCGTGCAAGACACACTTACTTCACTTTAATCATTTCTTCACCCCGTTCTTAGAGAGAAACCCAAAAGAGCTCTCTCGGGCAGATTTCTGGGTCTTTTTGCGTGGAGTTTTTCGACCCTTTGTAAGTATTTTCACACGATGACTCCTTCATAAAAGTTGTTCCTCTTTGAGTCTAGTTTCCGTAGATGTATTTTTCGTATCATTCCATGGTCATTTGGTCGGTCAAAAGTATTTTTAACCATGGAAAGGTCATTCTGGGCGTGAATCTGGAGAGTGTGTTATGTTTTGGAGTTTTTGACCAAGCTAATGGATATATCTTGGTCCGAAAATTTTATGGAGTGTTCTTAGAATGTGTTTAAGAGTTTTCATTGAGGTTTTGTTGCATGAATAAAGATTTTGATGATAGATTTTATTAGATCTAGAAACATGAAAACTGGAAGTGACAAAACAGTTTTTATTTGGATAAAGTTTGAATATTTTGAGGTTTGATCTTACTCTAAAGGCTTTGATATTTTTATATGATGATCCTAAGTCTCTTATTTTCATGTTAGGATGTTATTTTGGAGATATTTAGTATTAGTTTCAAAGATATGATTTTTCTATGCAAGAGAATTTCGGTTAGGCCTAAGATTTGATGTTTTTAGGTTAGATCCATGTTTTATTGGGTTTTAGCCATGTGATTTTAATTTTGATGGTTGGATATTCTTTAGGACACGTTTTTAAACCATGTGATACTTTATTTCAAAGATCTCACCTTCTTAAGCCATTGATCAAGAGATTTATCAAAGCTAGTTAAGAAAAAGTTTCTGTTTTTGGACTAAGTGTAAAATCAAAAACTCCAAGTGTTATTTTTGTGATTTTGGTGACTTTAGTTTGATGATTTAAAGCATGGTTTATCTGAGGATGATGTTATGAATATGTTAGAAGTAAGATTAGATTTTTTGGAATTCTTGGAGATGTTTTGATTTAAGGACAAAGCTTGTGATTCAAGTGTTTTGATCTTTTTACAAAAAAGTTTGGTGTTGATTATTAGCTTTTTCTAAATGGATGTTTCAAGTATGGTTTTAAACTTAGGATTGGAAGATGTTTGTTGTAAAATTTTGGTTTAAGCATGAGTTTTGAAGTTGGAAGGAATTGTAACAAAAATCAAGAGAAATGGCCTATGGATGTTTCGGCCATAGTGTGTTTTCCATAGTGTTGTTTTGTTTTAAATTTTTTTCTGAGTTGATATTTGAGTTTAGAACAAAATTTACATGAGGAATGTAAATTTTGGAAATTTTTGGAGTTAGGATATGAAATCCTTAAGTTATGGGTAAAATGGTCGTTTTCCCACATGTAGAGGGTAAAATGATAATTTTACTCTAAGATAACTTGTTTCCATGTTTCTAATTGTTAGTAATTAAATTTCTAACTTTTAGAATGACCTTTTACAGTTTCTCGTATATCGCACTTTATTCTCGTAGAACGTGACAATCGAGGTAAGTTAGCCTCTAACTTACTATCAGTTTATTGTGTATGTGTGATGGGTAAGAGAACTACAATTTATGTATGTATGTTATCGTATATGCCATGTCATGCTATGTCATTACATGTTTATCTGCTACGTATGATTTAATCTCTCATGAATAATTATCTGTTACATAATCTTTTCTATCATACAATGATGTATGTTATAAGTATGCCATGTTAAGTATGCCATGAAATGTTATGATTAAATCATATTGTGTCATTTACAAGTATACGCCATGTTAGAAAAGTATATGATATTAATTAATATCTCATGCATTAAGAAAGATAAGACATGTTATGTTACGTATAATACGTGGGGCCACAACAACTGTGGAGTACGTATTATATTTTATGTTACGTGAATACGTGGGGCCACAACAACTGTGGAGTACGTATTATATTTAATGTTACGTATATACGTGGGGCCACAACAACTGTGGAGTACGTATTATATTTTTATGTTACGTGTATACGTGGGGCCACAACAACTGTGGAGTACGTATTATTTTTTATGTTACGTGTATACGTGGGGCCACAACAACTGTGGAGTACGTATTATATTTTATGTTACGTGTATACGTGGGGCCACAACAACTGTGGAGTACGTATTATATTTTATGTTACGTGTATACGTGGGGCCACAACAACTGTGGAGTACGTATTATATTTTATGTTACGTGTATACGTGGGGCCACAACAACTGTGGAGTACGTATTATATTTTATGTTACGTGTATACGTGGGGCCACAACAACTGTGGAGTACGTATTATATTTTATGTTACGTGTATACGTGGGGCCACAACAACTGTGGAGTACGTATTATATTTTATGTTACGTGTATACGTGGGGCCACAACAACTGTGGAGTACGTATTATATTTTATGTTACGTGTATACATGGGGCCACAACAACTGTGGAGCATGAAGTATGGGGCCACAACAACTGTGGAGCATACACTACGTGAGACACAGCAATTGTGACACGTAGAATACGTGGGGCCACAACAACTGTGGAGTACGTATTAAGTCAAGTTTCAGATCAAGTGCATGATAAGTCAAGTTTCAGATCAAGTTCATGTTTTGTTATGTACACGTACATGTTATGTTCATGATCAAGTTATGTTCCAAGTTCATGTTCACATCATGTTAAGTTCACGTTTACAGTATGTCTCAAGTTCACGTTTATGTCATGATATGTTCAAGTTTATGTTATTTTCAAGTTCATATTTATGTTATGCATGTTTACGTTCATGCTACATTTCAAGTCCATGTTATGTTTTAAACTCAAGTTCATGTCATGTTAAGTCAAGTTCAGTTCACGTTTAAGTTCTGGTTATGTCATGTTATATGTCAAGTTATGCTATGCTTATGTACGACTTTACTTATGCATTTATGCTTTTACTGCCATGCATGCATCTTTAACCTGTGTGTGAGTTTTATGTTAACTTACTGAGATTTGTAATCAAATCTCACTGTGGTAGTCCCAACTACCATTCCCCCCGAATGGTAGATCTTGTTACAGGACCCAAAGAAGAATTGGAATCTGACCATCTGAATACGGTCATCTAGGCTACGGTGCGATGTTGATGATGGTATAGTATTTAACTTAGGTTAATGCTTGTACTTTTGGAGTTGTATCTCAAGTATTCTTTTGATCACAACCATTTTGGACTAGTGTAGTGATCACGGCTTTTTAGTATGTTTTTATGTATGAAATATGTTTCAAGTATTTGGGATATTTTTAGTTTGGTGCATAGTATTGCTAAAGAAAAAAAAAAAATATCCGCTGCGAATATTGCATAATGCTAGATGCATGTTAGGAACATTGCATCTTATATGTCATGAACGGGGGCAGGTAACCTTGTGTTGCATGTCTCGACGCTTCAAATGTCCGTTCAATCCCAAGCGGAATTTGGGGGCGTCACAGGTGGTATCAGAGCAATACGTCTCTGGGTTATAAATCCACATGTCCTTAGGAAATGCACCAAATACTAGGCTTGAGATTTTAGTATTCATTAGGCTTGAATTTCTTCGAGATCATGTGCAGAAAAGCGATATAGTATTAGAGTTCACAAACACATGATCAGTTAGCAGATATATTCACAAAACCTTTACCAGAAGATAGATTATATATGATTAGAAGAGAAATAGGTATGAAGCATGTTACGAATATCTCTTAAAGGATAAACCAGAGTTCATAAATATAGAGAGATTTAAAAAAAAAAAAAAAAGCTTCTACATAAACTTGAGGTTCTTAGCCTCATGTTGGAGACGCTCATTCTCTTCATACAATATCATGTCATCCCTATTCATGGGAGCTGGCAAGCGGAATGAAGAATCCAATAGAGTTTTCAGCTGTTTATTCTGCTGCCGAAGGATTCCTTCCCTGGTGTGAGACTCTTGAACAATTCGTTGAAGTACAACAATTTGTTCTTTAAGCCTTTCAACCTCATGGTTTTTGGCTTGTACCCGCTGGGAAAAAGCAATAATAGAGGATGAGTAGCGAGTCCCAAGACTCACCAAGTCGTAGACAGCATCGGAGTCTGACTTATTAGCCATACTAGTATTTTCTTGCTGCAGCATGGCACCTATGGCAGCTGCAGAAAGGACAGGAGGTTGAGGTGCTGAATACCTCATGGTTGGATCTAGAGAAATGTTAGAAGAGTGAGCCATGGAGAAAAGAATTGAAAACTTAAGGCGAGAATGTTGAAGGAATGCAGAGGAGTTATAGAGATGAGAATAAGTTTTGATGCATATTGGATTGAGTTGAAGACTGATTTTATAGAGATAACATAAAGAAGAAGACAAACTTTTATCTCTTCAAATCTTATTTAGTCAAAAGAAATACAAGATCTGCTGGACACGCTTTGTCAAAAGTTTCTTTCTAAGCCAGCTAGATTAACAGTAGTTTGTCCCTATTTCTCTAGAAAACGATGAACCTCTGCTGTTAGCTGCCGATGTTGACCCTGTATCTGAATCCTTTCTCGTTCCAGCTCTTCTATTCGTGGTTGCAGATCATGAGCATACCAATCTGCAAATTTCTTCAACTCTTGGTTTTCTTGCTGTAGCCTTTTATTTTCTCTATCCTTATTAGCAAGCTTCTGTTGTAACTCAGATATTTGGATGTTAAGATGATCAATCTCACTTACCCTCGCCAGTAACCTCCGAGACATGATCGTAACAGAGGCAGCATATTGACTACTGAGCTTCCATGATTCTGTAATAATCTCAGAATCAGTCCTACTAGAAGAACAGTTCGCTGCTCCTATCGTAGTATTGACGACCTCAGGAGAGAAGATTGATGGTTGATGCGTCAAGGGTTCCTGATTCAAGTCTGGAACATTAGTGGAAGAGTTTTGCCCAGCCATTATTTTGTTATGGAAAAACAAAACACAGGTCAAGAAGCGATGTTTTTTCTTTCCGATGGATGAAGATGATCCTGTTTCTTTATAGAAACTCAAAGCCTTCAATCACGGTTGTCATCAACATCAGGCGTTTGTTCAAATCACTAGCCGTATTAAATTCATAGAGTAGGCCCCGAGACTTTGCAGCACTTGTCGGGTCACGGACGGTTCTTTTTTTTTTAAACTATCTACAGTGTTTTAAGCGTGTTTTATGTTTGTACTTGCGTCGATTTCGAGGACGAAATCTTTTTTTTAGGAGGGGAGGATGTAACAGCCCGCTAGAAATTCAATGGTGGAATTTCTATAGACATTAGAAATCTCGTGAAAACCCCATAAGTTTTTACGAATCGGCTAATCGCATAAGTTCTAGTATGTCAACATAATTAGTTTTATCACTCACTATGGTGCCAGAAATGTGATTTTATTTGTTTGAGGTAGTTAGAAGTGTCAGATTACGTTATAGTTTACGCCACTAGACTCAGTTGAATATTTAGGATTTTTCAGTACTAAGTTTATTATGCACTTTTTCGGAGTGAATAGTAACCTCGATAAGCGTACTAAGTGCAGTGGTTTCAAAATCACAGTGTGAAATGTCCAAATTAGGTTAGAGAAGTTTTATTTGGACACTTGGCAAGATCTTAACCACACATAATGAATAGTATTAGATACTTGGCACAAAGAGAAACCATTAGATGGATTTGTGAAGGAAATCAATGTGTGAGATCATGCCACCTAAGCAAAACAGTTTTTTTTCATCTGATCAACCAAATTGAGTTAGATGAAGAGGGTTTCAACCCTAGTAAAACCCTAAATGGTTGGAATCCTTTTGAAACCCCAAAAACTTGGTTGAAACCGAAACCCTAAACGGTTTCCCCAAACCCTAAAGTTGGCATTCAAACCCTTTTTGATCCAATTTCTAGTATTGTGTTTAATCACTTGATTAAATCACTTTCACATGCTATTAATTTCTCAAATTCCTATTATGACATCTTTATCCAACATTTTAAACCTTAGAAATTTGATTGGGCCAAGAAAAATTGGATTTGGGCTTGATAGCATCTCAAACCCTAACCAAACCCCCTTTAAACCCCAAATTGAAGCCCACTTGGTTGAGGCCCACTAAGGCCCACTAAAGCCCACGAATTTTGGCCACCTTGGCATAGCTTCTTGGAGAAATTTCCTCCCCCACTTGGCAGACCATTCATTGCATCAAGTTGCACTCATTAATATGGAGGAACCCACCCCATCAAGTCCCATGTCTCATAGCCTTTGTAAGTTGTCTTTTGCCCCCCACTATCCTCTACATTATGTCACATGTCTACACCTCCACTCAATGATCATTAAGGTCCAAATATTCTCCCTACAGAAGTCTTGAGTCGTGCAAGACACACTTACTTCACTTTAATCATTTCTTCACCCCGTTCTTAGAGAGAAACCCAAAAGAGCTCTCTCGGGCAGATTTCTGGGTCTTTTTGCGTGGAGTTTTTCGACCCTTTGTAAGTATTTTCACACGATGACTCCTTCATAAAAGTTGTTCCTCTTTGAGTCTAGTTTCCGTAGATGTATTTTTCGTATCATTCCATGGTCATTTGGTCGGTCAAAAGTATTTTTAACCATGGAAAGGTCATTCTGGGCGTGAATCTGGAGAGTGTGTTATGTTTTGGAGTTTTTGACCAAGCTAATGGATATATCTTGGTCCGAAAATTTTATGGAGTGTTCTTAGAATGTGTTTAAGAGTTTTCATTGAGGTTTTGTTGCATGAATAAAGATTTTGATGATAGATTTTATTAGATCTAGAAACATGAAAACTGGAAGTGACAAAACAGTTTTTATTTGGATAAAGTTTGAATATTTTGAGGTTTGATCTTACTCTAAAGGCTTTGATATTTTTATATGATGATCCTAAGTCTCTTATTTTCATGTTAGGATGTTATTTTGGAGATATTTAGTATTAGTTTCAAAGATATGATTTTTCTATGCAAGAGAATTTCGGTTAGGCCTAAGATTTGATGTTTTTAGGTTAGATCCATGTTTTATTGGGTTTTAGCCATGTGATTTTAATTTTGATGGTTGGATATTCTTTAGGACACGTTTTTAAACCATGTGATACTTTATTTCAAAGATCTCACCTTCTTAAGCCATTGATCAAGAGATTTATCAAAGCTAGTTAAGAAAAAGTTTCTGTTTTTGGACTAAGTGTAAAATCAAAAACTCCAAGTGTTATTTTTGTGATTTTGGTGACTTTAGTTTGATGATTTAAAGCATGGTTTATCTGAGGATGATGTTATGAATATGTTAGAAGTAAGATTAGATTTTTTGGAATTCTTGGAGATGTTTTGATTTAAGGACAAAGCTTGTGATTCAAGTGTTTTGATCTTTTTACAAAAAAGTTTGGTGTTGATTATTAGCTTTTTCTAAATGGATGTTTCAAGTATGGTTTTAAACTTAGGATTGGAAGATGTTTGTTGTAAAATTTTGGTTTAAGCATGAGTTTTGAAGTTGGAAGGAATTGTAACAAAAATCAAGAGAAATGGCCTATGGATGTTTCGGCCATAGTGTGTTTTCCATAGTGTTGTTTTGTTTTAAATTTTTTTCTGAGTTGATATTTGAGTTTAGAACAAAATTTACATGAGGAATGTAAATTTTGGAAATTTTTGGAGTTAGGATATGAAATCCTTAAGTTATGGGTAAAATGGTCGTTTTCCCACATGTAGAGGGTAAAATGATAATTTTACTCTAAGATAACTTGTTTCCATGTTTCTAATTGTTAGTAATTAAATTTCTAACTTTTAGAATGACCTTTTACAGTTTCTCGTATATCGCACTTTATTCTCGTAGAACGTGACAATCGAGGTAAGTTAGCCTCTAACTTACTATCAGTTTATTGTGTATGTGTGATGGGTAAGAGAACTACAATTTATGTATGTATGTTATCGTATATGCCATGTCATGCTATGTCATTACATGTTTATCTGCTACGTATGATTTAATCTCTCATGAATAATTATCTGTTACATAATCTTTTCTATCATACAATGATGTATGTTATAAGTATGCCATGTTAAGTATGCCATGAAATGTTATGATTAAATCATATTGTGTCATTTACAAGTATACGCCATGTTAGAAAAGTATATGATATTAATTAATATCTCATGCATTAAGAAAGATAAGACATGTTATGTTACGTATAATACGTGGGGCCACAACAACTGTGGAGTACGTATTATATTTTATGTTACGTGAATACGTGGGGCCACAACAACTGTGGAGTACGTATTATATTTAATGTTACGTATATACGTGGGGCCACAACAACTGTGGAGTACGTATTATATTTTTATGTTACGTGTATACGTGGGGCCACAACAACTGTGGAGTACGTATTATATTTTCTGTTACGTGTATACGTGGGGCCACAACAACTGTGGAGTACGTATTATATTTTATGTTACGTGTATTCATGGGGCCACAACAACTGTGGAGCATGAAGTATGGGGCCACAACAACTGTGGAGCATACACTACGTGAGACACAGCAATTGTGACACGTAGAATACGTGGGGCCACAACAACTGTGGAGTACGTATTAAGTCAAGTTTCAGATCAAGTGCATGATAAGTCAAGTTTCAGATCAAGTTCATGTTTTGTTATGTACACGTACATGTTATGTTCATGATCAAGTTATGTTCCAAGTTCATGTTCACATCATGTTAAGTTCACGTTTACAGTATGTCTCAAGTTCACGTTTATGTCATGATATGTTCAAGTTTATGTTATTTTCAAGTTCATATTTATGTTATGCATGTTTACGTTCATGCTACATTTCAAGTCCATGTTATGTTTTAAACTCAAGTTCATGTCATGTTAAGTCAAGTTCAGTTCACGTTTAAGTTCTGGTTATGTCATGTTATATGTCAAGTTATGCTATGCTTATGTACGACTTTACTTATGCATTTATGCTTTTACTGCCATGCATGCATCTTTAACCTGTGTGTGAGTTTTATGTTAACTTACTGAGATTTGTAATCAAATCTCACTGTGGTAGTCCCAACTACCATTCCCCCCGAATGGTAGATCTTGTTACAGGACCCAAAGAAGAATTGGAATCTGACCATCTGAATACGGTCATCTAGGCTACGGTGCGATGTTGATGATGGTATAGTATTTAACTTAGGTTACTACTTGTACTTTTGGAGTTGTATCTCAAGTATTCTTTTGATCACAACCATTTTGGACTAGTGTAGTGATCACGGCTTTTTAGTATGTTTTTATGTATGAAATATGTTTCAAGTATTTGGAATATTTTTAGTTTGGTACATAGTATTGCTAAAGAAAAAAAAATTATCCGCTGCGAATATTGCATAATGCTAGATGCATGTTAGGAACATTGCATCTTATATGTCATGAACGGGGGCAGGTAACCTTGTGTTGCATGTCTCGACGCTTCAAATGTCCGTTCAATCCCAAGCGGAATTTGGGGGCGTCACAGTTTAGCCTATCACAATGTCCTAAAACTGAGTGGGAGCGTAAAGAGATGGCAAAAATTCCCTATGCTTCGGTTGTGGGGAGCTTGATATATGCACAGATTTGCACGAGACTAGACGTTAGTTTCGCAGTTGGCATGCTTGGGCGTTACCAGAGTAACCCAGGGATGTCTCATTGGAAAGCAGCAAAGAGGGTATTGCGATATCTGCAAGGAACTAAGGATTACCAGCTTACCTTTAGGAGAACTGATGACTTAGAGGTAACTAGATACTCAGACTCTGATTTTGCCGGTTGTTATGATAGTAGGAAATCTACTTCTGGATATGTTTTCCTACTAGCCGGTGGAGCGATCTCATGGAAAAGTATGAAGCAAACTATCACTACTTCATCAACAATGGAGGCTGAGTTTGTGGCATGCTTTGAGGCCACAGTGCATGGTTTATGGCTGAGGAACTTTATCTCAGGGCTTGGAGTTGTCGACTCTATAGACAGGCCGCTGAGAATTTATTGTGATAATTCCTCTGCAGTATTTTTCTTCAAAAATGATAGGTATTCTAAAGGTGCTAAACACATGGAGCTCAAATACCTAAGTGTCAAGGAGGAAGTACAGAAACAAATAGTGTCCATAGAACATATCAGTACTACGCTTATGATAGCAGACCCATTAACAAAGGGTCTAGTAGCGAAGCAGTTTAAAGAGCATGTTGACAGAATGGGTCTTATGATGTAAACATGTTATTGAGGTCGTAGATGTTTTATTTTATTTTGGACACTTAATGATAGCTATTATGATTGTTTTGTTTCTGTTTTCTTGTCTTTCCATTTCTTTGTACATTGAATAGTTTTGAAGAATGATGACAAGATAATGTCTGCAACAGACATGAATTGGAACCCAAGGCATCACGGTATTAGCCTTAATTATCCCAATTAAAGATCATGTTAAATTGGTTGCTGGTGTTGTGGTACATGGAAGGGAATTTGTTGATTATATAACAAAGGACCGCCATGACTCGCATCAATAGTTGATTTGACATTGATATTACAGAACTCATGTAATGTACTTTGAGCTATGAAAGTTTCAGGAAATGAATTTGCACAGTATGGTTAATTTCCTATAATAAACCCATGAACGGAAAATATTATTTTATGGGCGTACGGGCCAAGTGGGAGAATGTAAGAGTTTTATTAAAACACTATGTCCCACACACCCATCTCAATAAAGTTTGAAATAGCTCAAACTTATCAGATAAAAGATGAGTGATAACGAGATAAGAATACTTCTAAGAGATAAGATTAAAACTCTATCTCTAATTATAGTCAGATACAAACTCTGAGATTTTTTGATGGTCAGAAATCTATAAATAGCACTGAGGAGTTAAAGGGTTCTCACCTACAACATTAGAGTGCCTTTTGCCATCGTGAGACACTTGTGAGGCAAAGTTGCTAGGGTGATCCTTTCCTCATAGTCAGATCTATTTCTTCATCGAACTGATGAAGAAAAGTACGTATTATTCGTTACTATTTATTATTGTAGATCATATAAAATCGAAGATCCGTTTATTAATGTTCATGTTAAAATATCTAACATCTTTATCATAGCAGACATGCCAATTGGCACTAGAATCTGCCCACCACCCTTCAACAAATTCAACCACGTTAATGTTTGTAATCATAGCTACAAAAGGTTCTTCAGTTACGTTAACTTGAGGATTATTTTCTTGCTTATGAAACTTACAAATTCAAGCAAAGTGCCCACTTTCGCCACAGACAAAACAAGCTTGACTTTGTGGAGGGGGTCCTTGGTTCTTATCCTCTTCTACATGATTAACATCTCCAAGGAAGTTTCCTTTGTTTATGGCACATCGACTTTTGAAACTCTCTCCACGAAGATGGTAGCTTGTCGATGATGTCACAAACAATTAGATTGTCTCTAATCTTGATGCCTTTGGATCTAACTTTTGCTACAACCATTTGAAAATCTTGGGCTTGCTCCATGATGGACTTTCCATCAATCATTTGATATCGAAAGAAACGACTTGCAGCATATTTTTTCACTCTGGCTTCTTCCATATCTTATTTACTCTGTAAAGCTTTCCAAATTTTCTTTGCAGAAGTGTAAGTAGTATTGTAGTATTCATAAAATTGATCAACAAGACAATTTAAAAGATAGCATCAACAGTTATACTCGTCTTTGGTATATTCTTCAATCTTTTCTTTGTGAGTCATGTTCTCAGTAGTGATCTTGCAAGGATTCTTTGCAGTGAGAACATAAGAGACATTGAGCACTTCTATCTCTTGAAATGGGCTCCTTTGAAACAGAAGGGCTTGTTAAGATCTCAAAAGCTTTCCATGGATTTTTCAGTTGTAGGCTCCATGTTGAATCTCCTTAAAATTGTTGGTAAAATTACACCATAATGTAATGAAAATTACAATAAAGTTATAATTGAAACGAAACCAGTTTGGACTAAGGCATGGAAATCTCACTTTCTTTAAGGAGATTTAAGCCCTCTATGGTATACAAAATCTCAGATTCAACGATGCAACAGAACTCTTCTTGACTTGACTCCTCCAGGATACAACAGCCCAACTAATCGTTGTGTATAGCCTGAACTAACTCTGCACAAGTGGTTGAGCCCAAAGCTCCACTCAAAGAACACCTCTCTATTGTTTGGAAAATCTCTAAAAAATATACACACAATTTTCCTTTCTCTCTTTCTCAAAATGAACAACACACTGCATGCTTACGTCAAATAGAGAAATAACATCACTCTTAATTCAAAACTATACAATGGACGCCAACCTCAATTTATTTTAAAAACAAATTAGCCGTTTTTCTAGAGATTCGGAAAACCAAGGCCATAAAAGAATTGACATCTGAATTAATATAGAGAGAAAAAAAAATAGCTTCCATCCATACGATAACTGTGCAACAAATGAAAGAATAAATTGATGTTTTAATTTAAGAAATGTCAAAAGCAATCATCACCCAAATTTAAATGTAAAAACCAACTGTAGGAACTTAAGAGACTATTAACAAGAGTTAGTAAAAATGTATAAACGTTAATGGACTTTTAAAAGATGTTAGTAACTGTTAAGGACGTGTCACACTTCCCCTCCGTAACCGTTTGTCCACGTACCGTTAAGAGGCTCTAGTGTGATCCACTTGAAAAAACTCTGATGCCAAACTCAGCAAATGTAACTAGAGAATTCAGAAATCAAAAAGAGAGTTCGATCCCTTAGCATCAAGGGTTACTTGATATATATAGGCCCATGCACAATACTTATCTTATTCAGAATTTATCGGTGTAGATCATCACTCAACACTTTGAATGATCATGCAACTGCATGAGGTCTCTATCCTTCCGTGAAAGATGGTGTGGTGCATGTATAATTTCGATTCACTTTGGACTCCTTTATTCCCTTCATTTAGCTTAAGGCCTTTCCTATGAGCTTTTCCCTCTTTGGGCTTTTACTATAGAGTGGGCCCTTTGGTTTAAATAGGCCCTTCAGCTACCTCGATAATTCTCTTCGCCCTTTGGCATAGGGAATTTATATTGGTTAATCCTGGCGCCTTGTAAATGTTGTGAGCCTCACTGTGGGCCTCCTCTTTGCTTCCTAAGCTTACATCTTTCGACGGTTTACCGTGGACCTAGGCGTGTAGAAAGCAAGTAACTATGGGTACAAGCCTAGCCCATCCATGACCCTTAGGTGCCCACAGGCCTTTCATATTCTTTTCCCGCACCGTTCTACTTTTTCAAAAATCGAGGAGCCCCCATGATTTCCAACTGTCGTGGCAGAAAGGAAGGGGAGTTTTCGTGCGACAGTTACTTTTCTGCTTTAGTGTCAGGTCATGATGTCTACGTCCGTTGGTGTTCCGTATTTGCTCTTCTCTAAATACCCCTTCTTTGCCTCTTCTAATTTTTCCTCCGCTACCCTTTCTTTCTCTCTGCTTCCTTTCTTCCCTCTACTTCTTGCCTACTTTGTCTTCCTTATTTTTCTTGCTTCCTTTCTCTCCTTTAGTTTTAATGGCTAACCAAGGTGAAGGCTTTGTAAATCCCTTCCAAATCTCTGAAGGTACAACCTTTGATGGATACGAGTGGTGCTTAAGCCTCTGAGAAAAGCATTTTCCCAAGATTTGGGAGAAATATCGTATCTGCGAAACTGCTATGATGGAGGTTCCATCATCTGGATGTTGTGATGACGAGGGTTTTGTTGGTAAGGTGGCCATAATTTTATCCCTTTTATCGCACGAGTTGAGGCTCCCCTTTTGCCGCCCTTTTCATGGCATCCTGGACTTTCTTAATTTGGTACCGACTCAACTACACCCCTTTGGGTTGAGGGCATATCTCTGTGCTTACATCATCTTTCGTATGGTCTTAGAGCCCATCGATGACCCCTATCCCTACTTGACCGCCTGGTAATTTTTTGCTTTTTACAATCTGAGGGGTGCCACCAAGGGCAACGTTGTCAGCTTTCACAAGAAAGATAATGGGCAGATGTTGTCCCGCTTCGAGACTTGTTATTCCAACGCAAAGGCTTGGACATTCAAATTCTTTCTTATTACTGGTCAGGGCTGGGAGTTTCCCACCGAAGAAGATATCTTCAAAGATTTTCTAGTCAGGGCGATCTGGCGCCCTCTACCCGATGATAAGAGCTTGTGGAATACCATGGAGCCTCTATCTCGCTGGAAACTAGCCTGAATTGAAACCGTTCATTCTTGGGCTGAAGCCCATCCTGATGATCTCTAGGCTGAATTTTTGTTGACGCTTGTTTATATCGATAGGTTCTTGATGTGTCCCAACAGATCCTATGTTCAGGGCACTTATTCATGATTTTGGCCACTATTCCCCCTCCTCTACTGAAACTCTCTGAAAAGAGCAAGAGGTGTGGCCACGACGCTGAGGGGAAGAAAGAGAAAAAGAGGCGATCTGAGAAGGAGACTGCCAAGAAAAGGGAGAAAAGGAGCAAGAAGAAGAACGAGAATCAACTCTAGTGAAAAAGGACTCGTTACGAAGATTCTTCTCCCCTTTTGCCTCCCCAAAAGAAATTCTTGGTGCCTTCAGAGGGAGCCTAGGTCCAAACGCCTTTGGAGGGCATTCAAGTTTGCTTGCCTGCACAGCCAGCCGCCACTGTGCTTTCTACGCCGCAGTTACAGGAGACTGCCACACCATTGGGGGATGAACGGGTTCAGATGTCCACCCAGCTAGCTATTGCTGCTCTCCTATCACCCCGCTTGTCCTCACCCAGCCATGTTCATTCGGTCTGAGGGATGTTGAGGGTTTAGCTAGCTTAGCCCTCTTTGACTTAGATGCTTCCTTCTAAGTCATGCCCGCCCCGCAGGCTCTCCTTCTGGCATTTGACCCTGCATTCAAATTTACTGCTTTAGAGGGTCCAGTGAGGGAAGGTGAGTTGGACGTTGTAGTGATTGCTACCCTCAAACACGTGATCCCTCAATCTTGACTCAATCACCGGTTTGAGGGCTCGCCCACCTCCTTTGTCTGGTGTTGTTCATGGAGAGGTGGCCAATGCCTTGTCCACATTCAAGGTGGATGGAGCTTCCCCACTCCAAGAGGGTAACCATGCCACTGCAGCAGTGTGCACCCCCTCAAGCCATGATGATGCAGGTGACAAGGCCGAGTCAAAGCAAACTGCCCCAGAGACCCCACCAGCCACTGTCTCTGGGGGAAACACTCCTTCATTAGTTGGTAGTGGTGGTGAAGGGCTTTCTCTTCCTCCCCTCCCCACCTCATCCTTTGGGGGAGATATTGACTCCTTCTTCGAGGAGAAGTGGGGCAATTTTTTGTAAGAGGATGCCCACCTAATTGAGGCCGACTGGGCTTACAAAATGTCCCCCCTTCTGCTTGTACGCCTTGGAGGTCCATCAGAAAAGGTGGCGGCTTCACCTCTGAAGCTTGCGGAGGCATCCTCACTTGAGGTGGTTTCTAGCCTTGGGGAGATCGTTGGGGGTGACACTAGTGGCGGTGCCTCTTCTACAACTGCTGGCTCCCATGTTGAGGCCATCGCTCAAATGGCTAATCGCTTAAGGGATTGGTTTTCTGAGGTATAACGTAGCTTGTTTTTCTTCCTTTTTTTGTGCTTACACCATTTCTCACTTTAGTTGTTTCCCTTTCCTTTTGTAGGGCATTAACGATTTGGCCACATGGATTGTGGTAGACCATGCCCGTCTTGAGGAGGAGGTCAGGGAGTGACACAAACTATGCTATGTTGCTAAGCGCGCTTCTGAAAAATGGCGAGTTGATAGGGCTGAGTTGGAAGCCCTAACTACGAACATGAAAGAGCTGGAGATCCTATTGGAGCAATCTGAAGGTTACTCCCACTCACTGCAGGGCGACCTAGATATGTGTGAGGGGGAAATCTTTAAGCTCTGCGAAGCTGCTCGCCTTACCCAAGAGGCTAAAGTTAGGGATGACTTTTCCCTGACTCTTCTTCAATCTGAAAGGGACTTGGCCAAGCTCCAGCTTTCAGAGCCTCAGAGAAATTTTGAGGCTGAGAAGGCCCACCTAAACTCTGAGCTTCTCACCCGCAACGGGAAGCTAATCTCCAGTTGTGAAGAACTGGCTCGCTCACAAGAGAGCTGTAGCGAGCTGTTTCGGGTGTTGGCGGTCGCCGTGGAGAAGGCCTACCTTATCACCCTTGACCTTTCAGAGGCGAAGGGGTCCCTGGTAGAACTCAGGGAACGCCACGAGCAGTACAAGAACAGCCGTAAAAACCTTGATGAGGATCTTAGGTAGGCGAACTTTGCTCTTGTGGCCAAACACCAAAAGGTTAACTGAGAATATGGATGAGCTGGCTGTTGCTCAGGCGAAGATCGCACAGCTTCGTGCTTAGTTGGCTCACGTTCCAGCTACCAAGGATCATGCATTCGCTTTCGGCCATGGCTCTGGCATTCTGAGGCGTAGGAACCGCCTTCTAGCTGACCCTAGCACAATCTCAAAACTCTGGATCGAGGTTTATTTTCTCTTGAGGAAAATGTTTGCTGTCGAGTTGACATTTTTGGGTGTGATAGCATGCCTGACGATTTTCTACGCATACCTCCATTGCCACCTCCCGACGACGCTCCTTAGCTTCCTGGCCTGCCTCCTCCTATTTTTATGGAAATTCTTGTACTCTTCATATGTTGTAACATAGACAAAATCTTGGTACTTTACCTGTTGTAATATTATTTCATTAATGGACTTTGCTTACAACAATGAGTGTCTTAATACTCTTGTTATTGCACATCTTTTTTCCTTGGTTTCCTTGTTTATGCTTAGACCATTCTGTCTTTTTGCTTGTTCTTGGTTAATTTGTAGTGACTTCCACAAGCCTTTTCATGGCACCACAAGTTGCCAAGGCTTGCTTTTTGAGTCTAGGGGTGGCGGGGTCTAAGGACCTTTGTGCCCCTTTTTCATGGCACCACAAGCTACTAATCTTGTTTCAGGTGTTCAGAGGTGGTGTGGTCTAAGGATCTTCGTGCCCTTTTTTCTTGGCACCACAAGCTCCTAAGGCTTGTTTAAGGTGTTTAGAGGCGACGTGGTCTAAGGACCTCCGCACCCCTTTTTTATGGCACCACAAGCTACTAAGGCTTGTTTCAGTTGTTTAGAGGTGGCGTGGTCTAAGGACCTCTGTGCCCCTTTTTCATGGCACCACAAGCTACTAAAGCTTGTTTTAGGTGTTTAGAGATGGTGTGGTCTAAGGACCTCTGCGTCCCATTTTCATCAGAACAGTTACAAATAACGTCGAGCATAGTAGTTTTTAAGCATTGACAAATGAACGCAAATAATTTCACCACATGAATAAAAGCATGTATTATTGTAAACATAGAAGAAATGAATTTGACAAACATGACAATGCTATAAACGCTATTGATAAAATTTCCTTAAGTGCTCTGTGTTCCAAGGATGTGGTAGTTCCTTGCCTTGGTTGTCTTTCAAACGGTATGATCCAAGCCTGTTGTTGGCTATTATAAGATAAGAGCTTTCCCATCGGGGCCCCATTTTTCCTTTGCTTTGGGTAGTCACTCACGCATTTTTTAAAACCAGGTCTCCTACTTTAAAAGTCTTGGGCCTCATCCTCTTATTGAAGTACTGCTCAGTTTTTTCTTTTTCTTGCAACATTCTAGCTTCTGCTATCTCTTTTTCTTTTTCTAACAAGTTGAGGTACTCTTCAATCTTTTTATCATTTTGGGCGGCCGAGAATTAGCTAGTTCTGTAGCTAGAGAGCCCTACCTCGACTAGCGGGATTGCCTCACACCCATACACCAGTATGAACAGGGATTCCCCTGTTGGAGTTTTGACTGACGTTCTATATGCCCAAAGTACCTCAGGCAACTCATCCGCCCAATCTCCCTTCTTCTCCACAACCTTCTTTAGGATTGAGAGTAATGACTTGTTTGTTGCTTTTGCTTGCCCGTTTGTTTGGGGGTGACTTGGCGAGGAGTACTTTGCCTTGATCTTCAACTCAACACACCACCCTTTATAGTGGTCAAAATCAAATTGGCGTCCATTATCTATCACTATGCTCTACGGTACTCCGAATCTACAAATGACATTTTTCCACAAGAACCTTGTTACAACCTTGTCACCAATGGTTCTACCTCTGCCTACTTCATGAAGTAATCCACAGCAACTATCATGAATTTCACTCCCCCTTTTCCTTATGGGAAAGGTCCCACTAGGTCTGCACTCCACTGGGTGAACGACCATGGCGCAGTCACAGATGTTAACTCCTTTGGGAGGGGGGGGGGCATGCAGTATCGGTGCATATGTCTGGGACCTGACACACTTCCTGGTGAACTCCTAAGCATCCCTTAAAGCATTGTGCCAATAATATCCTGCCCTGACTGCTTATCTAGCTAGGGCCCTTCCTCTGGAATGATTTCCCCATATTCCTTCATGTATCTCTACTAATACATATTATGCCTCTTGTGTGGAAATGCATCGCAGCAATGGGGTGGAGAAACCCCTCTTATAAAGGACTCCGTCTATGAGCAGGAATCTTGTTGCTTTACTTCTCATCCTCCTCGCCTCTTCCTTTGCTCTAGGTAGCTTCCCTTCTTCCAAGTACTCAACCACCCCGCTTGCCCAATCTAGGATGTTGGAGCCCAGGACGCCTACTTTTGTGCCGACGGCTAGAACTTCGATGACTCTTCTCTTAACTTGCCATGGGAGGGGCATCTCATCCATTCCTGACGTTGTTCATGCCAATTTATCTGCGACTTCATTGCCCGCCCTTGTATTTGAGTTATAGTGAAATATGAGAAGAGATCCCGCACCTCCCAAACTCTTGCTAGATATTTTTTCAACTACTCACTTTTTGTGGTATAGAGGCCCAGCACCTTATTTACCACTACCTGCGAATCTGATTTTGCCTCTATTTCGGTTGCCCCTACCTTGGCAACTATAGAAAGTCCCGCTATAAGTGCTTCATACTCAGCTTCGTTGTTTGTCACTTTGAATGCTAGTGTGGCCATGTAATATTGTTCCTAGCCGTCAGGGCTTAACAGATGTATTCCCAGGCCTCTGGGATGAGCCATCTATGAAAAGTTCCCATAGCTTTCCCACTAGGGCTACCGTGTCTTTGTGGGGGAAACATGAGAACTCTGCCACAAAGTCTGCTAGTGCTTGACCCTTAACTGTCCTTCTTAGTTCAAACTTTAGGTCAAACTCACTCAACTCGATTGCCCATCCTATTAGTCTTCCTGTGCTGTCTGGCTTCCTCAGGGTTTTTGCTAACGGAGCTTCTGTAAGCACCCTTATTGTGCAGGCTTGGAAGTACGGACGGAGTTTTCTAGCCACCGTCACCAAGGTAGTGGCTAGCATTTCCATCTGAGGGTATCTTGCTTCTGCTCCTCTAAGAGCCCAACTTACATAGTACATGGGATGTTGTGCAATCCCTTCTTCTTTTACCAGGACGGTGGACACGACATCCGGGGATACTACTAGGTATGCATTGAGCACATCACCCTTCTCTGGTCGCTTTAAGAGGGGCGGACTAGCCAGGTATTGCTTCAACTTCACGAACGTCTCATCACACTCTTCGTTCCAAGGATGCACTTTCTGCAGTATTTGAAGAAAAGGGAGGTACTTGTCTGTTGACCTAGCTATGAATTTTCCTAGGGCGGCCATTCTGCCCGCCAGTCACTGAGTTTCATTTAGACTTCTCGGCAGTTTCATGCTGAGTATGGCCTCTATCTTTTCTGGGGAGGCTTCAATTCCTCTCTCAGACACAATGAAACCCAAGAACTTCCCCGACTGGACTCCAAAGGCACACTTTATTGGGTTCAACCTCATTTTATATTGGCGTAAGATTCCCAACGCCATTCGCAAATCGTCAAGGTGTTGGGTGGGCTCTTTGTTTTTTACCAACAAGTCATCTACATAAATCTCCATGGACTTCCCGATTTGTTCTTTAAACATCCGATTTACCAACCTCTAGTAGGTTGCCCCTGCATTCTTCAACCCAAAGGGCATGACCTGGTAGCAATACAATCCTTGATCTGTTATGAACGGGGTTTTTTCCTCATCTACTAAATGTATCTGTATCTGGTTGTAACCCGAGTATGCATCCATGAAGCTCAACATACGATGTCTTGCCATTGCATCCACGATAATGTAGATGCGTTGTAACGGGAAGTTGTCCTTTGGGCAAGCTTAATTCAAATCTGTGAAGTCCTCGCACATCCTTCATTTTCCATTTGCCTTTTTCACCAGAATCACATTGGACAGCCACTTTGGACAGTGGGCCTCCCTAATAAAACCTGTTGCGAGCAACCTTTCTACCTCTTCGCTAATGGTGGCGTACTTCTCCGTACTGAACAATCTTCTTTTCTGGTGAAAAAATTTGTGCGTTGGGTCTACGCTCAAGTAGTGTTCAATGACTTCGTTGTCTATACCAGGCATTCCTTCTTGGCTCTACGTGAAGACATCCCTGTGTTCTATCAACAACTGCTTCAGGGCCTCCCTGTCCACTGGCGGGACTTGTGTCCCAATGCTTGTCGTAGTTCCTGGGTGGTCCACATATAACGTCACAAGCTCCAATGGTTCATTGGCTTTAGCATGCTATTGACTCTGATCATCCCTGACCTCCACATCCTTTTCTGAAGTCACCTTCAATGGTGGTGCAAAGGGTGGTGTGGATGCCTTGTGCTTTGTTACAACACAGACTTCATTTCGGACCTTTCTTAGCTCTTGCACATAGCACTCTCGGGCTAGAGCCTGTTAGCCCCGTGCTTCCCCTACTCCATTATCGGTTGGGAACTTCATCTTAAGGTGGCATGTGGACATCACTGCCCTGAGGTGGTTGAGTGTTGGTCTTCCCAATATGGCGTTGTAAGAAGAGGGAGCTCTTACCACCAAGAAATTGGTCATGGTGGTTTCCATTCGTGTTCTAGTCCTAGCGGTTACCGGGAGGTTGAAAGCTCCTACGAGCTGGATGGTGTCTCCCGAGAAACCCTTCAATAGTGTTGGAGAGAGCCTTAACTTGCTAACATCAATGCCCATTTTGATGAATGCCTCCCAAAACAGTATATCGGCTGAACTTCCATTATCCACTAGCACCCTCCTAGTCGTATAATTAGCTATCACAAGTGTGATCACCAAAGCATCATTGTGTGGGAACAGTACTCCTTCTCTATCCGCCTCTCCGAAAGATATTACCATCCGATCATTGCTAAGCTTTTCCTACTTGGGAGCTCTACCTGCTACAAATACTTCTTCATATCTTGCCTTTCGTGCATACGCCTTTCGATTGGATGTAGAAACTCCACCCCTAGCAAAACCTCCCACTATGGTCCTTATTTCCCCTATGGGCACCCTGTTCCTGCCACCCCTTGGGGGTGCCCTGCCTCCCTCATTCTGGCAACCACCAGCTCAGTGCCTTCATTCTGGACTACTACTTCATCTAGTCTCTTGCTTAGATTCCTAGCGCCTTCTGGGCTTTGACTTTTCTGCCATCATTCGTTCCAATTTGCCTATTCCTGCAAGTTCAACCACTCTCTTCTTCCTGTCTAATGATATTTGCAGTAGTGACTACCTGTCTTGAGAGGGCGGCGATCTTCCCTCTCCTTCTCTTCTTCTTGTACATTTAAATTACTATGTACCAGTTTAGGATTGTGATCTAGCCGCCTTTCCCATGCTCTTTCTTGCCTACTTGCCTTGGCCTTCTTGTCAACCTGCCCGCTCCTCCGCTTGATCTTCTTATCCTCCTTACAAGGATCCACCAAAGCTTGCAGCGTGTCCTCTACATTAACAAAATCATCCGCCCTATCCATGAATTCCCTGAGGGTGGAAGGAGTCTTTCGGGCCAACTCCGCTATAAAGGGACTGTGTGGCCATACTCCTCCTAGAATGGCGGCCAGAGTAATTTTCTCATCCTGGTCATCTGTTGTCAACCACTCTTTGTTGAAGCGGGTAAGGTAAGCTTTCAGGTTCTCATCTTCTTTTTGCTTGATTGTTAACAAGTAGACCGCTGGGCATCGATGCATCCTGCTAAGCATAAAATGGGTTAGGAACTGCTTTGCCAATTCTTCGAAACTATCTATCGACTTTGGCCTAAGAGTCTCGAACCATCCCCTTACCGTACCCTTCAAGGTCAAAGGGAAAGCCCGGCATCCAATCTCGCCTGGGAAACTGTGAAGCGTGATGTGGGCTTTGAAGTTTTCCAAATGATCTAATGGATCTTTGGATCCATCATACATGTCTACTTGGGGAACTTTGAATTTTGGCAGGAGTGGCATGGCCATAATTCATGCACTATATGGTAGATCTGTCTGGTGCAATAGACTTACCACTGAGGAAGATCCCCCCATCCTCTTCGCCATCTCCTCGTACTTTCCTGCCAGTTCCTTCAATTCGTCATGCATCATCTCCTTCTCCATTTGCACCGTATTTGCCTTAGTATTGCAATTTGCCTCCCCCTCGCCCTGCTCACTATGAGCAGGCATAGCAGTGTCACCAGATTCAGCATTTTTCCTTTGCAGGTCATCGTTTTCTTTTTGTAGATTTTCATGGCTTCCAACGCCTTCCTCAATCTCTCCTTTGTTGTTGCTAATCACGCCTCCATAGATGGCGGCAATGTACCACTGTTCGACTTGCTATGGAACGTGTTACAATTGGCATGTGAGAACCACGCTAAATAATTATAGATCCCACAGACAGCGCCAATGTTAAGGATGTGTCCCACTTCCCCTCTACAACCATTCGTCCGTGTACTGTTAAGAGGCTCCGGTGTGATCCACCTGGAAAAATTCTGATGAAGTTAGCAAATGCAACTAGATAATTTAGAAATCAAAAAGAGAGTTCGACCCCTTACTATCAAGGGTTACCTAATATTTATAGGTCCATGCACAATACTTATCTTATTCAGAATTTATCGGTGCAAATCATCACTCAACATTTTGAATGATCATGCAACTGCATGAGGTTTCTATCCTTCCGTGAAAGATGGTGTGTGCATGTATAATTTCGATTCACTTTGAACTCCTTTATGCCCTTCAATCAGCTCAAGGCCTTTCCTATAGGCTTTTACGATAGAGTGGGCCCTTATGTTTAAATAGGCCCTCCAGTAACAATCATCACTAAAAAAGAACATAATAGATAAATATTATTTATTAAAAAAATACTAACAAAAAGTCACCATATGCAGCCCGAAAAAACAACAACAAAAAAAAGAGGGTCCAGGGACATATTTAAAGGCTGTTCAATACGGACGAATGTCTAAGGTGAAAGTTCAATATTAGATCACCTTGTTAATGTAATACGATAATATATATAAGAAATAGTGACTCTTAAGTTTAAAATATTATTTTTTAAGCTTAAAACAAAAAAGTAAAAAGAATCACAGTAGATAGATACATTTATAATTTGAAAAATTTTATACATCACACTACCATTTTAATTTCATCCCACTAAGTATGATGTGACATATTTATCACTATTGAATGATCATTTATTGGATATTTCTTTATCATCTAATGGTGTTGAATGTGCCACATCTTACTTAATAAGATAAAATTAAAATAAGAGTGTGGTATATAGTATTACTCTTATAATTTAAATGAATTAAATTATAAATGCAATAATAGCATATGCGATTACGAGCAAGAAATAGCGGAGTGAGATGAAAGTTGTAAAATAGCAAAATGTTTTTCTTTTTCTTCTTCTTCTGACTTGAGATAGTTAGTTTGACAATTGATGTTAAAAGATTTTATCTAAACTAGGGCTAAGCAACTGGTTACTAGACCGGGTACTCGGGTATACCCATGCCTGCGGCCCAGTCCGGGTATACTTGGGTTTTGACCCAGGTTGGAACCTGGATTAATCCCGATTTTTACAACCTGAAAATCAAAATTCCAGCCTACCCCCCCCCCCCCCCCCCTTTTTTTTCCAAAATAACAAAACCCTATATTATTAAATTTTTTCATGAAAAAAAAAATTGCTAAAAGTCTATATATTCTATTACACTTTTTCAAGAAAACATATCAAAATTACATGGATATCATCAAAATTACATGTAATAGCATCAAATTTATCTATATTGACTATTGAGTGAAGGCATGAAATCCACTACTGGATATGGGTGCATTTCTTCAATCCATTGAGACCTCTCTACTGGACTTGAACTAGGCCTAAAATCCACAAAACCTCTCTCAAAATTGCATCCTGCTAACTCTACTTCCAACATGAAATTAAAGCAAAAGTGGTTTAAAAAATTGAGGGCAGTAATAGTTTAATTTCTATAAAAAAAACCCCAATTATAAGATTTGAAAACTCTCCCTACACCAAATTTTGTAGCTCACTTGCTTTACTTTTAGATGATAGAGCCTTTTGTCTCCATTCTTGCACTTATTGGAAGAACTTGCAATATCTTTGCACATAATGATTTAGCACCACCAAAACTAGCTCATCAACACACTCAAGATTCTCAACCACCACTAAGGAAACACTTGGAATTTTCAGATAACATACCTGTTGTTTGTATTCACCTATCACTAGAAAACTAGCAGCAGCAATAACAACCACATCTATAACAACTAGCAACAATAAATATGACCCTAAAAAATGATAATTATTTGATATTGTTAAAAACAGAAAAACAACTCCATTGCCAAAATTAAAAATGAATGCACAAATCTCTTACCTCCATTGAAGATGAATATATTCTCTCTCATAACATGTTCTAAATAGTTCAACATGAATGGGAATGGAGACTCACATCAACCTTAGTTGAAGATGAGGCTAAATGATCATCTAAAAAAATATTAAAAATTAAGTTAGATAGATAATAAACTGAGTTAGATAGATATTAAAAAAATATTTCATGTTTCAAACTTACCTTTAAGGTCCATCAACTGTATGTATTCTTCCAACTCCCGAATATTGATTGGTTTGGTCCTTAACCAATTTTGGGTGCAAATGAGGGCTTCAAGAATTTTTGGAGACAATGAACTCCTAAAAGGATTCAATATACGTTCTCCAGTACTGAATGCGAACTCTGAGGCAACAGTGGAAATGGGGATGGCTATGTGCTACCTCAACAAGAATAGGATAATTGGTGGCATTAACTCTCCACCAATCTAAGATATCAAAATCGAGTGAGTCGTCTATACACGTCTCAAACAAATACCTATCTAGCTCCGATCTAAATTTCATAACAACCCACTCCTTAAGGAATCTGGTGAACATAATCTTAAATTTAACTGGAGAGAGTTGACGTTAGGGGGAGAATTTACGGAAAGCAGGAGGAGTTGCTACGTAACAGAAGAGTGAGCTGGAACGTTCGGATAAGTGAACGGGGTTCATTTTCGTATGAGTGAAACTGGAACGAAGAAAAGAAAAAGAGAGAGCAAACCGAAATACGAGTGATTTACGGAGAAGGGGAGAAAAAACGCAGCAGCTGGTCAAGCATCTGGTTTTTACGACAAAGAGGAAAGAAGAAAAAAGGAAACACACTTGGTTCAACATTTACGGAAAGGGAAGCTGAAGGGAGAAAAACGGAGGTGAAGGGGAGATGGGTGAAGTTTCGGAAAGCTGGAAAAAAAAATATAAAAACAGAAGAACTTCGTCTGGGCGAGGTACGATCTTTTTCTTTTCTTCGTTCCAGTTTCACTCATACGAAAATGAACCCCGTTCACTTATCCGAACGTTCCAGCTCACTCTTCTGTTACGTAGCAACTCCTCCTGCTTTCCGTAAATTCTCCCCCTAACGTCAACTCTCTCCAGTTCCCTTTCCGTTTATTCCACAAGCCAGGAGAAAAAAAAATCACCGAAAGCTCTCTTGTCTCCCACTCAAATCAATCCAATTTCTGCCCGTCTCTCTCAATTTTCTCACGTCACTCTCCCATTAATCCAGCCGACACTCTCCTTTAATCAAGCATCCTCTTTAACGTCCAGCTAGAAACACATTTCCGTAAATGTTGACCCATGCACCAGCGTACGTCCAGCTATCTCTCCCCATTCATGCATTATAGACTTCCACATGAAAAGTCAAGCACCTACTTCAATTGCAGCACGTCTCCGTTTTTCTCATTTTTCGGCTCCATCTTTGTTGTTGAAACGTGCCTCTCATTTCAGCTTTCCTTCATACACGTCCATTTCTTCGTTCGGCTTCTAGCTCTCTTACGTCAAAGAAAAACTCAACTTCGCCGTTCACCTCAACATTTTATCTTTTTCAGCTCTCTCCTTTAAAAAACTCGTAAAGCATGCGCTTTTGGTCAGAGCTGGATCTTGTAAATTTTATTTATGCTGCAAATAAAGAAATAACACTCGAAATAAAAAAAAAATAGATTATTAAAAATATATTATATATGTGAGGAAGTATTGTCCAATTAAATCATAGTTATAAAATTAAGCATAAACATGATATTAATCAATTAAAAATAACAACTCGAATTTATGCTTATTAACTATTTTTCCATCTAAAACCAATAATAATGTCACGAAGCAGTTGAAATAAATTGGTTTTAAATAGCTAAAATATGCAATTTTTCAGCTCAAACAA
>QGSO01000332.1:546694-620554 GCA_011037825.1 Carya cathayensis | reverse complement strand
AAAAAAAAAAAAAAACTCCACTCTCTGGAAAATCCCCACCAGTTCTTACCTATCAGTCGTCTCCGAGAGCAAACCGAAATACGAGTGATTTACGGAGAAGGGGAGAAAAAACGCAGCAGCTGGTCAAGCATCTGGTTTTTACGACAAAGAGGAAAGAAGAAAAAAGGAAACACACTTGGGTCAACATTTACGGAAAGGGAAGCTGAAGGGAGAAAAACGGAGGTGAAGGGGAGATGGGTGAAGTTTTGGAAAGCTGGAAAAAAAAATATAAAAACAGAAGAACTTCGTCTGGGCGAGGTACGACTGATAGGGAAGAACTGGTGGGGGGCTTCCCCTCCTGGCTGGAGTGAGACTGGCTGGGAGAGGGAAGAGCTGAACGGACGAAAAGAAAGTTTGGACGAAAAGGGGAGCGAGACGGAAGGGAAACGCAGCAACTTCGTTAGCAGAGGATCCGTGAGCTCGCTTCTTTCCAGGAAGCTTGAACTGAAGTACCCAGACCACCTCTCAAGTCGACTTCGCACCATGAAGATGATAAGCCCCACTCACGACAGTTCACAGCCACGTTGGACTGCTCACCCATGAAGCCACCCGAAAACGGAAAAAGTGGAGTTTTACGTAAAAATAAAGGGAAGGAGAGCTGAAAGGAGTAGGGTGGTTTTACTGAGTGAGCTGGGAACGGACGGATGGTGTGAGACTTGAAGGGAGTTTATATTTGCTCTGTTTTTGAGAGGGAAAAACAGAGACTTTCGGGTGAGAGAGGAGAACTGAAGTGGAGGCCGAACAGAGCACTTTTCATGCTGAGAACTGGGCTACGAACTGAGCTACTGACTTAGAGAGAGAGGTTGGGGCGTTTGGTCTGACTTTCGGGTGGAGAGAGGAACGACAAGAGGTTGCTGGACACTCTTGTTCTTTTACGTTGAAGCTGAATTTCGGTGAAGCTTTGGTTTTGGATGTGAAAAGAAGAACTTACAGTAGCTTGAAGGAGTGAGAAATGTGAGAGCACTGCACGGGCATTTCGAGTGGGAGCTTCTCTTTTGCTTGATCAAGGAACGGTTGACGACGTGGGGTACGGGAGAGAGAGTTTGACCGAACGGACAGGGAGTTTTATTTTCATTTGGGGTTGTCATCTTTTCTTCACTTTTGCTTTATGTTTTAGATTATTTTTTTAGTGTTAATTTGTGTATTTTATTTTTCTTATGGAGAATATTTTTATAATTTCTATAGATCTTGTGTTAAACATAGTTGGCTAAATTTTCATACTAAGGTTAGAGGTGAAGTTTAATGCTTTGAAAATTGTTTTCGGATCGTCGACAAATTTATTTTGCGAGCTTGATCGATTGAATGATTTTATTATTGGATATTTTGGTTATCTATATATTTTTCTTGATTTATTGTGATTTCCGAATACAGTGAATGCTTGAGAAATCCCTGTGATAGTCAAATAGTTTTGTAAAGTGTTTTAATCATCGATCGCTCATGCTCAATCATTAGTAATTATTTTCTTGATCTTAAATGCTAAATCTTCCAATTAAACGGAATCATTATTCTAGTTTAATTGAAGTAATTCGATCGAAAATAATATTTTAAATTATTAAACGGATCCTCGAAACCTTAGTCTTTTTCCGTATCAACACAGCTTATCAATTTAGTATTTTATTTTCATTTGTTTGAGAGAATTTTTCACATAAGTCAATCCCTGTGGATTCGATCCTGTAAGGTACTACATTTAAGTAATTCGATCGAAAATAATATTTTAAATTATTAAACGGATCCTCGAAACCTTAGTCTTTTTCCGTATCAACACAGCTTATCAATTTAGTATTTTTTTTTTCATTTGTTTGAGAGAATTTTTCACATAAGTCAATCCCTGTGGATTCGATCCTGTAAGGTACTACAACACCTGTATACTTGCAGGTAAAACTGCACTAAATTTTGGTTCATTAATTTGAGTTAAAGTTTAGGCGCAACAAACTCCTCCCTCTAGCGACACGAAATTTGTTATACTTCTCAATCAAGTAGCTTAAAAGGAGTTTAACATTGTCCTCTATCTTATCCGCCAACTCATACACTCTGCACCCTTTCAACCATAAGTTCATTGCCATTATTTTATATCGTGAATTAAGCACAAAAGCAACATATATCATGAAGTTAAACCTATTTGTGCTACCCCAATACTTGTCATACTTGTTTCTCATATTTATGCCCATAGTACTAGTGATAATATCATCACTCAAGCACATATCATTTAATGCATCTTCAATTGTGCAAAGTTGCTCAAAATATACATTAGTCGTCACATACAAAAAACCAAAAATGCTCAATGTAACATCATGAACAATTTTCAGCAACTCCAAAAGAATCCATGCATTTTTCCAATCATAACTCGTGGGGTTCAAGAATTGTTCATCCACAAACACATATTGTTCAAGAGCTTGTTTATGTTTTTCAGCGGTACTCAACATCAAATATGTGGAGTTCCATCTAGTAGGAACATCCAAGCAAATCATCCGCCCATTGATTTTTTCCTTTACCACACAAGCCTTGAACTTGGCAAATCTTGACGGCAAGGATTTCACATACCTAACGGCATCCTTAATCTTTGATACAAAATCATAAATATCCTTCAAGCCATCTATAACAATAAAAAAAAGGCATTAGTTAGCACAAGGGGATAGAAACACAAAATTATATCATGCTTGTGTTAATCAAAGGAGGAAAAAGAACTATATTAACAAGATTGTGGATAGGGAAGGCATTTTACTGCAGTCTAAGGAGGATATTGCTACCGGGTTTTGGAACTATTTTTCTCATGTTTATAAGTCTTCTAATCCTTCAAACAAGTCTGTTCAATAGTGTTTAAGGGGAGTGCGAAGGAGAGTTACATTTGATATGAGGCAGCAGCTGGATAGAGCATTTACAAGAGAAGAGGTTGAAGTGACCGTGAAGCATATGTCACCTTTCAAGTCCCCTGGGACTGATGGTTTCAGTGCAGGTTTTTTTCAAGATCATTGGGAGATTGTTGGGAATGAGGTGGTTCACGTTGTACTTGATTTTCTTAGAAGTGGGGAGATGCTGCTAGGTTTGAATCACACATATATATTGCTTTGATTCCCAAGGTTGACTCTCCTAAATCTTTTCATGAATGTAGGCCTATTAGCCTTTGTAATGTGTGGTATAAGATCATCTCTAAAGTATTGGCTAATAGACTTAAGGTTGTTTTGTCAAAAATAATCTCATGGAATCAAAGTGTTTTTGTACCTGGGAGGTTAATGTCATATAACATTATGGTGGCCTATGAACTTCTTCATTCAATGCAGTCTAGACAAAAGGGTAGAGAAGGTAGCATGGCCATTAAATTAGATATGTCCAAGGCTTATGATAGGGTGGAATGTTTTTTTCGGGGCCATGTTAGTGAAGTTGGGTTTTAGTGAAAGTTGGACAAAGCTGGTTATGACACGTGTCAAATCTGTGAGTGATTAATGGGGCCCCAGGTGATGTTATTTTACCAACAAGAGGGTTGAGGCAAGGGGACCCACTATCCCCTTACCTTTTCATAATCTGTGCTGAGGGAATAAGCATGTTGCTGCATCAAGCCCAAGAGAGGGGTCTTTTAAGAGGAGTAGCAGTGTCAAAGGGAGGCATAAGGATCAACCACCCTTTATTTGCTGATGATTGTGTGATTTTTTATAGGTCCAAAATGGAAGAATGGTTTAGTATACTTCATCTTTTAAAACAGTATGAAGATGCCTTCGGACAAACATTAAATAGACAGAAAACAACAATCCTTTTCAGTTCCAATACGAAAGTAGCTACAAAGGAATGCATCTCTCAACATGCTGATGGTGTGACCTGTGACAACTACAATAAGTATTTGGATTTGCCTACTATAGTAGGAAAATCTAAATATAATAGTTTTCGAGGGTTGAAAGAGAAGATATGGAAGAGGATTTCAAGCTGGAAAACAAAATTACTGTCTACTACAGGAAAGAAGATTTTAATTAAAAGTGTATTGCAAGCTATACCTATATACACCATAAGTGTATTTCGGTTACCTAAGCTTTTACTTAAAGATATCGAATCTATGATAGAAATTTTTGATGGAGTCATAAAAAGGAAGGGAAGGGGGATTTATTGGAAGAGTTGGAGTAAGCTTGGCTCAGCTAAGAATATGGGAGGGTTTGGTTTTAGAGACTTAAACTGCTTTAATAGGGCTCTCATAGCAAAACAAGGGTGGAAGATTATCAAAGATCCTGGCTCTTTGGTTGCTCGTATTTATAAAGAGAAGTACTTTCCCACAAGTCAATTTTTTGATGCAAAGTTGGGTTATTGCCCTTCATAGATATGGAGGAGTCTATAGTTTGTTATGGACTTGGTAAGGGCAGGCTTGGTGTGGAGGGTGGGAAACGGGAAGAGTATTAGAATATGGAAGGATAAATGGGTTCCTATTCCTACTATATATCAGATTTAGTCCCCTGCTGTTATGTTGGATTTTAATGCTACAGTGGATACTTTAATTGATGAGGAACATAAGATATGGAAAAAATACATTATTTATGTTATTCTTTGACTAGAGGAGGCTTTTAGAATTTGCTACAACCCTATAAGCTCAATGGGTTCTGAGGATAAAATAATTCGGGGATTATCAGAGAAGGGTATTTTTTCTGTGGAAAGTGCATATTTTGCTGATTTGATTAAAAAGAGAGCAATGAAGGGGGAATCATATGGTGGAGGTCACAATGATATGATATGGAGGAAAGTGTGGAGTTTATCTACTATAGGCAAGGTTAAATAACTGGTTTGGAAAGCTCTCAATGATATTTTGCCTACTAAAGATAAACTATATAAGAGGTTCTTAGTGGATAGCTCTTTGTGTCCAATATCTTTTCAAGAAGAGGAAATTGTTATTCACACTTTGTGGGAGTGTCCTGCTACTGCTAATATGTAGGGGGAGTCTTGCAGTGTGGTTAAGAAGTGGAAGAGGAGTTATGGTGGTTTTGTTTCCTTGTGGTCTGATCTTATCTCTAGATTGGACGATAATAAACAGGATTTTGTAGCTACTGTTTTTTATTGGTTATGGAGGAGAAGAAATGAGATGGTCTTTAATGAGAAATTTAAAGCTCCTACTATTGTGTGTCAATTGGCTACAAACGATTTTGAGGCTTACAAGCAAGTTCAGCTCACAGGTTGTGAAGCTCAGGACAGGTTGCAGAATGAGATTGATTTGTAGATGTGGAGACCACCAGTCGAAAATTTCTACAAGGTCAATGTGGATACATCTTTCGATAAAGAGGATTCAAGGATGGGAATAGGTATAGTAGTAAGAGATGGTAGGGGTGTTTTGGTGACTGTTTTAGCAGCTCCTAAGGCTTTTGTACATTCTGCTACCACAGCTGAGGGATTTGTATTGTTGAGAGCTATAAAATTGTGTGATGAATTGGGATTGAGGTAGGTGCAGTTCGAAGGAGATGCAAAGATAGTTGTGGATGCTGTGAATGGTATAACTACAGATTTATTTTGGTTGGGGCAGATAATTGAAGATATTAAGTTGTGTTTGTCAAAACATCCAAGATGGATTGTGTCTTTCTATACCAAAAATGGCAACAAAGCAGCTCATGTGGTGGCTAAATGAGGCTTGTCTCTAGGATCTAAACATGTAAGGATGGAGGATGGACCAGTTGAGGTTCTTCCTATTATTTTTTCTAATAAGCGCTGTATTGATTGAGTTTTCAATGAATGGAAGTTTCATTTAAAAAAAAAAAATACTAGTATTATATTAAATCACTATAACTTGTAATAGTTATACTAAAACTGAAAAATTGGATCGAATCGGACCGAAATCGATAAAATCGGAAATACCAGTTTAGGAAAGTAATCGGTGCATAATCGATTTTTAACAATACAAAACAATGTAACTTGTTCAGTTTAAAAAATTGTACAAAATGGACTGAACCAGACTAGTTACACCCCTAGTTATGGGCATATTGCATTGACATGTTGTACATGCTGGTAGTGCACCTAGTGTGTCTTCTTTACATATGGATTCCACAACTTACGGCCACAGGAGAAATTGAAATCTACTTTGATTTGCTAACTCTAACTCACGGGGGTCAACAGTGGGTACCGACCTATGACAAGTGAAAGATAAGTTCATGTTTATGTTATTTACGTATGCCTATTTTTCAAGAAACCTTATGTTTATTATGTTCACTGTATGATGTGTTGCTTATTGAGTATTCGACTCATTTTTGTATGTTTTTATATTTTTAAACCACCCCCGGTGATGACATTTATGAGGATGGGAATGTAGGACAAGACTTGGCCTAGGGAGGCAAGGCAGAGGCCTAGATCATGTACATAGATTTTAAGTTATGATTTTTATGGCACGGGCTACGAGAAATTTTATTAAATGTTTTTGTGTACTCTCTTTTATGATATTAGTATTTTAATAAATAATTATTTTATTTATAGAATTTTTGTTCCTGGCGCTTCATTTACGTTCTGCTTGGCCCTTTGAAATTTTCATCTCAAAATCAAAATTCTCATCTTATCATTATAATTTTGCAAATTCTCATACAAAATATAATAAATAATTTAACTTTTTCTTAACTTTTTCAAATCTCAAAACAATAATAATATTAAAATATAATATTTTAATATTTTATCTTAAAATTCAAAATTCTCATCTGAAAATTCTTAGTGGCCAAGCACAACCCAATAAAAAAGAAATATATTTTTCTTTTAAAATCAAGGTTCAGTAGTAGCAGTCCGGTTTCCAAGAAATTTTAAAAGTTACATTTTTATTAATCATGGGAAGCGGTGTGTTACACTCTCATTATTCGCTTTATAGCCCACATACTCGTATCAACTGCATAAAAAACCTCAATTGGACCATGCTTAACCTTGGACTTAAGACAAAAATAGGACCTTAATTTCTTACAAAGCCAAGCACTATACACCCATCAAAACTCTTAAACAGCCTTATGTTATTTTTTGATTCATTAGCATAATAACTTTAATGAAGCCCAGAACGGAAAATGAACTTCAACCATTCAGGTTTACACAAGTTATCAAGACCGGAGGTTCACCCAAGATGGGGTTTTTCCGACAGCTTTATTAAACCGACATCCCCACATGTTATGGGCTTTAAAACAGAAACTATTTCATCTTTTATGCATCAACTAGCCACCCAAAATAAAAATCAGTAACCTCTAGAGTTATACATCAAAACATATGTACAAGTCACAACCCGAGGTCTACCTCCAGATTTATCAAGACTCCCTTTATTCTGCTTGGCCGATCATTATCAAAACACGTTATGAGCTTAAAAACAGAGCGTACTTCAAAGTTTACTCCCTGCTCGTCGACCACTATTTGAAAGAGCTCAGTTTTACATTAAAATGCCACAGGTTAACATCTCCGAGGTTTAACTCTTCATGGATTTAAAGATTACGATGTACCCAAATTAACCATGTACAAAATCTTCCACAATCCGAGCATTATAAGAACAATAACCAGAACTAAAAGAGTGGAAACACTTATGTACACCCCACTCCCCCATGGTTAAGAAGGACGTCATTTTTAGAAACCTCGAAAAATCAGTGTATTACTACTGACCTTGACTTAAAAGTAATTTTCTTTTACTCTAAATGAAGCGTTATGTACAAAGATTTCTTATATAATAAATAAAGTCATTCTGTAATAAAATACTAAAATTATAAAAGAGAGTGTCTGGAATCATTTATTAAAAATTTTCAAACTTTGTACAATAAAAATCATAACTTAAAATCTCTGTACATGATCTAGGCATCTGCCAAATCTCCCTGTGTCAAGTCCCATCTCTATCTTTATAAATGTTCTCACATAAGGTGGTTTAAAAATATAAAAAAACTAAAATAAGAAACCCATCATAATGTAAACGTATTTAACAGAAGGTTTTTCATAAAATATTTCATACTAAAACTTAAAATCATGACTATTCATACATGAGCTTATGACATGCTTGACTTATCTTGACTTATCTCACTTATCTTACTTATCATATTGGCCCATACACTTAACCATGTATGCAAGATTATGCACGGGCCCCACATCTTGTGGCCACAAGGGGAATCGCTAATAGTATTATAGCATATTATGGTGGACCACGCTTAGCTTCGTGGCTTGCACATCCATCCATAAAATCGCATTAGTACTATACATCTGAATAACCATTTTATTAATTGTTCTAAGTTTATCTTACGCTTGATCTTATGAGAATTTACGTGTCTTATGCAATGTGAGATGCATAATATGTATAATACATACATAATTATAATATGTGGAATGAAACATGATCATGAATTATGATGAAACGTGTATGCAGACATGACATGCGTGGTATATAAATATTGGCTTCTAAAGAACTATCTTTAGTAATAATATATATAACTAACTGACATGTGCTAATCTTAATTTTATAATTAAGCTACTTACCTCGTAGTATTGCTTCTAAATTTTTCCTTTGTAATTAGTCACCTATATGAAGTACTAACGTCGTTAGCTTTCTAAGAATACATGCTATAATACTTTATCTAATTAAATAGATATTGTGGAAGTAATTTTGGTAACATAATTAAACTTTTTAAACTTATGATATTTAAAACTAAGCCCATATTAAAATAAGTCCATCATAAGTAGGCGTGAAGAAGTTTCAGTTTGGAACGTCTTGACCAAAACTGTGAGTGGTCAGTTTCAGTCTAGTCACGACTCACAGTTTCGGTCTAGTCACGAGGTCTGTGATTTTTGGATCCGATCGAATCGAATTAGTGTATAAATTTTTAAAATATTATATATATTATTTTATATAGTAGTTGTATGAGTTAATTATGTAATTTTCATCTAATCTATTATCATTGACCATATAAAATATTAAATAATATATGCTATCGATTAATAATGTATCATAAATCATACTATAATATATGTAGATACATAATACATTCATACATAGTCTGCTATTTACACTTAATTAAAGTAATTAGGTAATCTTTTTTTAAATACCTAAGTTGCAAGCAAGCATGAATATAATCTATGTACATTTATATTATTTGATATTTATTAATTATATATAAAATGTTAGAATTTTAATTTTTAATATAGAACATTATTAATAATTATGCATACTAAAATCTACGTTAGTAAGTAGTAACTGTCAATATTATAAACATAATTATAGTTAAATATTTTTTTAATGAGTTAGTTACACAATCCACGTTAATAATTCATTTAATTTTAATTTTAGTAATTTAAATAATTTTTTTATCAATTTATTTTTTTAAAAAAAGAAGGAACAAAATAAACAAAATAACTCCAGATCGAATGTACCAAATCAATAGCTAACAATCTAATCTGGTTCATTAGGGATCGGTCCAGTCCACTATGAGTGATCAGTCTAGTCTACTATGGGAAAACAATGGACCAATTGAAAGTTTCGGTCCATTATCGCCTGAATCAGATCGGACCGATTTGCACCCCTAATCATAATTAAAGCCCATATCTTAAAATAATTTCACTTCCGGTCATGAATTACATGTCAAGGGAAGTAACGTGTCACGTGGTTATTTTATTAAAAGGTTGGATGATATTTATTGTAATAACTTTCAATCTAACGTGCTTTACAGAAAAAGCAAGGCAAATTTCAACTTGGAACAATAAAGTGCTAACTGAAGGAAGAGAAAGGGCAGCAAGGTAATTGAGCTCCCAATTTTTTTTTTTTTTGTAATACTACATGGTAAAGTTACCGACAATCTCATTGCGAAGGAGAATGTTGTCAAATTTTAAATATACTCCCAATTACACAAGTCGTATTGAAATATAGTTTTAACAAGAATGAGGTCGAATACACAAGGACTTGTAAAAATCTAAGAAGCTAATAAAATATAAATCAAATAAATTCTAATTTAATTCAGAAAGATGAGTTGTAAAATAAAACAAGAAGTTAAGAACTAAACAATCAGTTAATCAAAGTAAGAAATAATTAATTTAATAAACTAATCATAATAAAAAGAACTAAAATAAATTCTAAATATGCAAAGTAATCTAAAAAACGAATAAACGATCAGAATAAACTATCAATGGTGAATGAACTAAAGTTTTGGAATCTAGCTCATTAATTCATAATAATATATTTATGAAAATTGATTCTTTCCGAACATTTATATGATAATCTAGAAATCAATCTTGTTATCATGCTCATGAAAATAAACTCAAAAATTTGAATGTAAATAAATATTAAAACAATATTTAAAAGAAACTAAAGAAATAAAAATTATAGTGTTCTCAAAACGTAAACATAGCTGTAAAACAAGAGGTAGAATCCCAGTTTTTCTTTCTTTTCGTATGCTCTTGCGGTGCAGCTTGATTTGTTTTCGTCTTGCGTTTCTTCTAGAACCTCTTTCTAATAGTGATAAGTGTCACAACACCTTCATCTTACAAGCAACCCTTCTTGCATGCATGACACATGGCAAGAAGGGGGTTATCTCCTAGGGTAGGCGTGCATGACCAAACCCTAGACTCTCTCTCTCTCTCTCTCTGCCCCCTCTCTTTCCTCAATTTAGTCTAGATTCATTAAGCCTTAGTTGTAGGTTCCAATGGATGACAAGTGGCGTTCAAGAATTGAGTTAGGCATGTGCCCTAGTTCTATTGGGCTTCAAAACTCTAATCTCCCCTATAGAGGCCGAATCACTCATGGGCTTGGGCCTTCCTCAAGGCCTTAGATGCCTAATGTTCCAAACGTAGTTTCTAATTGGGTTACTCCACCTTGCTTAGCTCAAAATAATAATATACCAAAAGTAACTAGAGGCTTGGCTAAAATCTTGGTCATCACAAAGTGCCACAGTCTAATGGGTAAAACAAGTCTAACTATCTCCCTAAAATAATAAAATTATAATAATAATTCTCATGCTGAAAAAAAATATGCAAAGCCCAAAATTATATGATTATTCCAAGAGGCAATTAAGGGTTAATCCTAATGAGTAATTAGGCAAGGTGTTACAGGTCCTGTTGTACAATTCCATAAGGGGAAATCAGAACTTAGGTGTTGCAATGACATGACCATCACTTCCGCGTTATAGGGTAGGCCCATGCTAGTGAGCAGTTGGTCCACTAATGACGGCATTCCCATCTTTTTTTCCATCTCTTTGTATTTCCCTTTGAAGTTATGTAGCTTGTTCTACATGTTTCTTCTTTCTTCCTTTGCGTTACCTCCCCCTCTTGCATTTTTGAATTCTATGTGCTCACTATTGCTTGGCGCTGCATCATTTTCTAGTCCATTGGTGCCTACTCTAAATGTCTCCTTTTCCTTTCAAAGGGTCACCACCTTGGTAATTAGTCTTCCTGCCTCCATCATCGCGAACTTTGCTTCCATGCTTACCGATGGTGCTTCTTCCTGCCCCTGATTTTTTTGAGAATGGGTTTTCGTGTTAATGACGTGTTCCATACACCTTTGGGCCAGGTCCTTAGTGGTCCAGGTCTTCTGTTTCCAGGGCTTGCAACAACGAAGAAGGGATCAGGAAAGGCGGGCATAGGGTGGCCTGGGGAACCTCTGATGCCTAAGTTAACCTGGATTTGCTAAGCAGTGGGGGAATTAAGGAGATGATGAGCATTAATGTATTTTAAGCTTAAGTATTCAATCCTCTTACTTGGTAGCCAAAGGTTCCTTTTATACTCGCCTCGAAGAGTCAGGTGGCCATGCCCTGTGACATGGGAGAAGGGGAAATCCTCCCGGAACTCCTTCCAACATGCTGTCATTAATGCAGCGTGGCCCTATAGAATCAATCATTTAATGCGGCGTGGTTATTTGGTGAGCCCATTTAATGCGGCATGGTCTCTTGGCTTGGCTGGGTAGTTCAGTCTCTTCCCCTTGGCATGCTTCATTTTCCTTCCTTTAGCTTGGTTTCCTGCGCTTCTTCTGCAATGTCCCATCTCAATGCAGGCAGCTATGCCCGACCTACGCGAGTCATGGGTCAATTTTGAACCACTGGGAAATCCCTCGTGGGCTTGGGCTAGGCCACCTTAGGCTACCAGGGGTATGGGGGACATGCTTGATGTTGGGCTCAGGTTGGCCTCCTTGGACTTTGAGGCCCCTAACAAAAATCCCCCCAACAGTCACTCCTCCAATTCTCATCAGGTTAACCGATGGGAATTTTCTTTACTCCTGCTTAGTACTTCCAATTACTCGTCTCGCCATTGAATGAAAACATTAGGGGTTTGATGATTCGACGTGCCCAACTCTGATTCTTCCGTTGCTTTTCCCGGGGATGTAATCTCAACATTTTGCAGGTCGTCGTTCCATCTTTTCCGCAATGATAACTGTTAGACGTTCCTTCTTTTTGCGACTGTGCTACCATGTGAGGCCTATAAATCCTTCCTCTTTCATACTGGTGATACGTTGAGAACCTGTAGCTTCTGCAATACTCTCGTTGCCTCTCTTCTCTTTACTCCTCTTCGCCTTCAACCCTTCATGCTTCTCCCCCTACAATTTATCTCTTGCTGCTAGGATGGCCTCTTAGAAATCTGCTAGCCCTGTGAGTTTTGGCAGTAACCCTAAGGTTGGGGGTGGCCCATAAGAGGATTGCCGCCTAGGACGTGGTCATCAAAAATCTGTGAAGTGACTTGTCAGAGGTGTAAGAGGTCACCACACAGTTAAGCCAGCAACTGGGAAAGGCTTTTTACGTCCATGATGAAGCCTGGTCCCATGGGTACTTGGAGGGCCTCGAGAGGATGCGTAATTATGTCATCCTCAATCCCCAAAAGGATTATAGGGCATTAGAGGCACACTTGCGAGCAATTGAATTCAGAGACATTGAGCTTGGCATGGCTACCCTTAACCATGTTGGCAAAATAGGGCAGGAGCTGATCCCGAATGCCTTCTGCCTGGAGGATGATGATCCCTCTGACCTCTTAGGGATGATGCCGGTGCCAACTTAAGGGAAGGGTGCTTAAAGGAGGTCGGGGTTTACCTCGCCTAGCCTGGATAGGAGCAAGCTTTACCGAGATGGGCCCTTTTGACTCGGGGGAAGATGATAGAGTTTACCAACCTTGACCTTGCTTGGCGCTATTGTCTTTTTCTTTTCTTTTTGTAACTTTTTACTCTAGATTTGTGCTTGTAGGGATTATGGACACCATGTGCCTTGATTTAATAAAATATTTTCTTTATGCCCTAATTGTCTCTATATATTTGTGCTTCTTTTTCATACTATTTATCTGTTTGTTTGTCTGTCTACCTTAGACCCTTATTCTGCTGAGGAGACACCTCACGTTCTTGCCCCTTTGCTTCCCTTGTCGTACGCTTTCTTCTAGTCTTCCCAAGAGAACAGTTCAGTGGCCAATGTGCCATATGTGAATCTGCAATGATCTTGAGCAGTTGGCCATTTGATTTATGCCCATTGGTCTCTTCGCATTTATGGCTTTGGATAACGCCCCACGTTTGTCATGGGATTAGTGTGAGGCTCTTCGTAAGATTTGCACTAGATTTTATGAAGCTCTTGGTGGACAGGTTCCCTGAACTTCAGAAGGTGAACTATTGTTCCCTGCCTACAAATAGGCCTCTTGGCTTTTGTCATTTGTCATCACTTCTCCCTACCTGCTTTCCAAGCGCTTGGTAGCTCTGTCTTCTATTTGTTCTACTGTTTGCTGTTGTTTGTTCTAATGGATCTTTTGGCCTTAGGCCAGCCTTTTTGTATTGCATCCTGCGGTGGGTTTTGGTAGAGACATGTGCTTGGCAGTTTCTTAGGACTTTTAGAGAATGTCTTTCCAAAAGTTGTGTCATTTTTTATCACTAGGTGATGCCATGAAAAGAATGCATGCTCTCAATCCTACGACTGAGCCATTTGAGGGGTTTTTCTATCTCAGAACTCCTTGTGCAGTTCACGTTCCATCCTTAAATCTCGACTCACCCCCTATCCAAGGTGGAGCTGGGCTTCTCCCCCAAGTCTAGTTATAGAAGGAGGTTTCTAATGTCCTGAGCCTACTCAGGCTCAAACTGTAACGCCCATCATTGTGGTGGGTCATTTAGAAAATGATTTCAAGAAAATAGATGGGAATTACGGTTCCTTTTCAAATTTCTTTTCCTTCCATGCTCGGATACAAAAGACTCAATGTTTATAAATAAAATGTGTTTCTTAGTTTAAAAGGTTATAGTGGAAAACATTAAATTTTTAAATTAAAGTCTCTTGTACAAAATGTGGTGCCTAGGCTTTCGTGCTCTTCCCCTTGGACTATGTCCATCCTAATGTGTTATGCTCATTTTGTCCCTGGGAGGGCACACATAAAAACTAAAATAAGTCGATGACTCGTAAGCATTACTTTATACAATTAAATATAATAACATAGGTTTTCAGTCATGCATTCATCATTCCATACATATCACACATAGACATTCAATTCATTTTAAAACGTTGCGAGGTGTGGTTCTTTTTAAAAATGTTTTCTTCTCATAAACAGTTCCCCATGCCTCGCTGCCTTCATTTCTTAAAGAGTTTTATCGTGCATACATAATTTCTTAACGTGCATACATTCTTTCTTATCACTTTCATTGGCTGTTGCACAATGTTACACCCCGTGTGTGAGGGTTAGCAGTCTTTTGGACCTTGGTTCCACCTGTGGTCACGGGTTAGGAAACCATTTCGTTAGGGTGTAGCACTGGGTGCACTACTAGTACTGCTTACCCGGCATTGCAATCTGCCCAATCCAGTCCTTTGGTACCCTTATCCATTCATTTATGGCCGTTACATTTTTCATACATTAAACATTTAGTCCTTTCATTCATTTAAGTCCTTTCAGTTCTTTACAGTCCTTCAATCCTTTGATTCTTAAAAGTCATTTAAAAGCATGGGCTTAAACATCATCTTTCATGGCATCGTTTAAAACATCAGTTCATAGGGGCATTTTAAAACACTTTTTTCACATTGTTTAAAGCGTAAGACATAAGCACTGACATTTCTTTTCATTTCTTTTCGTGAAAATACATCCAGTACTTACTACGTATAACATCCATTCACATGCATACACTTACATACTTGGGGTGCGTAAAAAGGGGCTGCCAAGGAGGGCCGTTACATACTTATATTTGAAAACTTATACTTAGCATTCTTTCGTAAAGCGAGTTTCATGTCATTTCATAAAGCATCATAAAGTAAAAGCGTTTCGTTTTCATTTTCATTTATTTAGAAAACTCTAGAAGAGTATGAACATAATACTTACCCGAACTCCATGCCAAACTCATTTCATACAGTCCATTCATATGCGTATCAGATGGCAACCTACATGCATACACATAACTTTAGCGTCATTCTCTATCTAGTACATGAGCAACTATACTAGAAATAGAACTACACTTCCATTGGAATACTCTTCGTCCATCCCTAGGTTCTCATGCACTACTTACTATGCTAAAACCTTTGGAGTCCATTTACCGTTACTACCTCCATGTTTTACCTTTGGTTAAGATGATAAGACCTTTGTCTTACTCTCCTATTAACCACATTCCGACGCATGACTCAGACCAACTAAGTCACGCATTCCGATCTTAGACAACATACCCAATACTACCTTCATGCTTCCTAGCCCATACTCAATCCTCATTCCCAACCATGCATGCTACATGACTTTAAGCCAACTTTGAGACTTAAACATCATGCAACCATGCTTAGGATAGATTACCCATTATATATGGTAAATCTTTCCAGTACACGTGTCTCACCAGATGCACATGTACCTTACCCTTTATCACCTAAGATCAACTTATAGTCCAATGAACGCTCGCTTTTATAAACAAGCTCCATACTCCAATACCAAGTTTTACTCAAACCCAGTCAGCAAGACCTTTCTACTTCCTGGCCCCTTTACAAGTTCATCCCAACCCTTGACACGACAGGGCTCCATTCACCATTACATCTCTGTCACATTATGTAGCTCAAGCCAATTCTGAGTTATGTCATGACACCCGTCATTCTTCCGCTGCACTACTCTTACACTATTTCATCACTTCACACATACTTTAAGCCATAAGTCAACCACAAGGCTACACCTATCACCTCGAACTTCAGGCCACATCACCACTATTTCAGGACACCATTACACAGTTCCTGATGCTAGACAACACGCTCTACGCTCCTCTACTACGTGACCATCCTTTTCTTCGTGACATGTCATATGGTGCATTGCTACACAACATGTAGTACGCATCATGTGTACTCCCTTTGCTACATCACATATTACCACGATGCACACCACACGATATGTCACTACACGACCTGGAGCACACACCACATGTACTCTCTTCACACTATACCGCACATTACTACAGCACAAGCCACACGGTGCATTGCTGCACTACATGGAGTACACTCCACGTGTACTCCCTTTGCAACACTGCACTACATTACAACTATGACATACACCACATACCCATACTTCACAGCACAGTCCACAACACTATACAATTATGTCCAACACTTCACTACACAACCACACTTCACAGCAAACTCTATAATACTAACAACACAGTCGAAAACCTATCAACTAACATTTACTATAAATAACGAGAGAGAGAGGGTTATACCATCGATGGGATAATCCGTGCATTGCTCGCTGCCCTTCACGATCGAAGGCGTCGGAAGAGTCGTACATGGCGGTTAACCGCGAATAGTGGCTATTTGGGCTACTAGAGATAGCTACGGGTGTGGATCTGAGCGGGGAAATGTTTGGTCATGGTCCTAGAGTGGTGGCCTCATGGCAGTGCCGAGGTGGCACGCGGAGGAGGCACAGTGGTCCATGGGGGAGTTTGGGTCGCAGGTCTCATGGCATGGAAATTCATGGGTTTCAGGGCTAAGGGTTAAGGCTAGCCATGGAGGGCTTAGGAGGTGTCGTGGAGGTCAGGGGAGGTGCTCGATGGGGTTAGAACCTATGCACAGCGATGCTAGGGCCGTCGATGGTGGTAACACTGTGTGGGAGACCCATTTATGGGTCGTGTGTGTTTGTGCGATGGAGAGGGAGGGGAAGATGGGGTTTGGTGGAAGAGTTCCACCGGTGGCAGGGGAGGCCATGGAGAGGTGGCTGGTGGCCTAAGTTGCCACGTACGGCGGCGGCAATGGAGAACCCATGCACTATACCCATTTTAGGGTTGTGCAGGATGGAGGGCCAAGGCTACTGTGAGGGGGCTGGATTTGGTGGGGTTGGTAGCCGGTGAGGGAAGAAGGACGTTGGTGAGGTGTGGTGGCCTAGGTGGCTCCGTACGGCGGTACACGGGTGGAAGAAATGGTTGTGCAGCCACAAGAGGAGAGAGGGGCTTACGGGGTAAAGAAACCAGCATAAAGGAGGGAGGAGGTGCTGGAGAGCTCACTAATGGTGGCCGGTGATGGAGTTGGGCTGGGAGGAGGAGCACGGGTGAGGGGGCAGAAGTTGTTTCCATCGGGTTGGGAGAGAGAGAGAGAGAGAGAGAGAGGAAAATAAAAAGTGGAGGGAAAAAGCTAGGGGCTTGGGTATTTAATTCAAGCCCTTCCTCTAAGGATCTTCAAAACGATCTAACGGTGAGTTGAAATGCTGATTTGAAAATGCGTAAGTATTTATTTAATTTAAAATATTGAGAGGAAATAAAATGGAATATTATTTTATAAACTAAAGTTCATAAAATAATATTCCTTCATCATTAATTTAAATGATGAAGTCTTGTTAATTATTTGAAAAGAATAAAACCATTTAAATGAATTTAGAGTTTTTAACATATTTTAAATATCGTAATATTTTTAAATGAGTAAAATCATTTAAAGTAAATAACTTTTCACAATTATAATATTTTTGGAGCTCTTCAAAAATATTATAATTGTGTTATTTTAAAATTAAGCTTAGTTCAATAACACTAGAAATATCCTATATAAATATTTTCAGAACATTTCAAAATATTCATAAGCTTTAAATAATAGGCGTGTCTTAAAAGATGCGAAGTAATAGGCTTGCTTTAAAAATCCACTTGGCATCTTTTAAAACACGCCATCGAGGCTTGGCATGCAGAGCGAGACTCGTAACTATAAGAGAAAGAAGGAGCGGGTTGTTACACAAACACTTCCTCACTGGCCAGGGGAGGAGAAAGAGGGGGAGCTTGCACCGACGGGAGGGGGGGGGGNGGGGGGGGGGGGGGTTTATGGAGACCACAGAGAGTTCTACCTTCAACTCGAGCTCTTCGCTATCCCACCTTCTTCAGTGGAGTCCATGGAGGGGTGGCCTCTATTTGTCACTTCCATATGGTCTTCCAGCCCGTGCGGAAGTGGTTTTGACTAAGGCTAGTTCCCCTCCCCCCCTTGATTGTCCTCAATGGTTGTGTGCTTCCGTAGCTTGAGTTGACTAAGGGTGCTTCTGGCCCCTTCCCAATCAAGCTCGTCTTCGAGGTGATTCAGTCTTGTGGCCCCTCTAAACTTCTGTGATTGTGCCTCTCTAGCGACCCTAATCATGCCACCTTTTTTGCCAATGGTACCGAATGGTACCCAGCCCCAGCGTAGCTATCGGATTACTTTGACCTTCTCTTTGTATGGTTTCTCACAGATGTGTTGTAATTTTTTCATTGTAATCATTTTGACCATTGATGAATAAAACGTTCTTCCATTTATACTTTCAAACTTTATCTTTTTCCATATTGCTTGCCTTTGCTTTGCACATGCCCCTCGTAGGCAGTATTATGTTGGTTGCTTGTTGAGACCTGACGTTTTTCTTTCAATCCTGATAAATTAATATCCTTTCGAGCAGCGCCCCACTGAGTGTAACGACTTCTATGTCATCTTATCTCTGTGAGGCCTGAATACTTGTTTGAGATCCTTTACGTGTTGTCTTGTTCACTTTCAACTCCTACTGAGGCCTTATGTTGTGCATGCAAGGCCTTTGCAAAAGTTTCATGGTATACAAAGCCGGGATGTCTTCGCTGATCCTAGCGCTTGGCGAGTGGTGCATAAGCCAAAACTTGCTCAAATCCTTTGAAGAGGTTGCATAGTATGTAAGTCCGAGTGCATCTTGTTGACCCTCGCGCTCAATGAGAAGGGGTGGGTGGTGTGTAAGCTTGCACCCATGTAGATTCCTTTTACACAATGTCTTGCTCATTTTTAACTCCTACTGAGGCCCTGTGTTACGCACGCAAGGCCTTTGTAGAAGTTTCACAATATGCAAAGTCAGGCTAACTTAGCTGATCCTCGCGCTTGGCGAGTGACGCGTAAGCCAGAAGTCACTCAGATCCTTTGCGGAGGTTGCGCGGTATGTAAGAACAGGCGCACCTTTTTGATCCTCATGCTCTACTAGAGTGGTGGGTGGCATGTAATCCTACACTTGCTCATATTCCTTTACGTGATGTCTAGATTGTTTTTAATTTTCGCGTTGCATAAGTGAGGCCTTGGCGGAAGTCTTCCAGATTCTTTGTGGAGGTCGTGCTGTATGTAAGATAAGGTACACCTCGTTGACCCTCACGCTTGGCGAGAGGGGGCGAGTGGCGTGTAAGCCTGCACTCACCCAGATTCTTTGTAGAGGTTGTGCGATATGTAAGACCAAGGGCGTCTTGTTGACCCTCACGTTCGATGAGAGGGGGGTGAGTGGCATGTAAGCATGCACTTGCTAAGATTCTTTGTGGAGGTCATGCGATATGTAAGACCGAGGGCACCTCATTGACCCTCGTGCTTAGTGAGAGGGGGCGAGTGGGGTGTAAGCTTGCACTCGCCCAAATTCTTTGTGGACATGCTACAAAATCAAAGCCCATATATATATACTTTATTTGACAATTACCAACCTGTCTTGCCGGTTCAATGTGGTGAGATTTTGGGGTCTCTTCTCACTTTTAGGAAATGTGACGTCTTCTGCGGTTGAGATGGGTAGTCTTGGGACCATCCCGCACTCCACCGAGGGAGGGGTAGGGATGCCTCAAGCGACACCCTCCCTTTTTAGCCCCCCAAGGAGGTCATCATTCCTTTGCTGCAACAAGATAGGGTTAATGTTCGGGCAACGTCTAGGTTGGCCCTACTCTCCTTTGCAAGGGAGGTCGGTCTAACTTGGGGTTAGTTCCACCTGTTGACACTTACATGAAGTTAGTCTGTTCGGGCAGTATGTCTGATTGGATCCACTCCCATCCATTGATGTCGTAGGTAATGGGAGTGAGGGCCAGGCTGGAGCTGCGCCCACTCTTCATCTTGGTGGAACAGGGTATGTTCAGGAAACCTCAAGGTTGGACCCGCTCTCCCCCAAGGGAGGGTCGAAATGGCGTCTAGCTCATCCCCCACTTTGGTACCCTAAGGGGAGGTCATTTGTTCAAGTAGTATGTCTAACTGGACCCTCTACCATTGGTTGATGCCCACAAGGAAGGTAGTGCGTATCGGTTGTTTGAAGATAGACCTGCACTTCACCAAGTAAAGGGTAGAGCAGCCATTTGACATTACACTCATCCCTTTGTTATCCTACGGGGACGTAATTGGTTGATGGACAATTGGAGTTTAGAAGTAATTGTAGCTAGAGACTTGTTTCATTGACTTCCTGAAAAATAACTAATGCTTTCATTAAGTAGAGTTCATACAAAAAGAGGGTCGAATTTATGCAAAAGAGAATAAAAAATACCTGAGGTCCTTCTTATGCACCCCTCTTTCTCCCCCTAGTTAGGACAGCTCGTATGACAACAAGAGCTTGTTGCAGCTTTATGAGTGGTGCATACTCATGCTAGGCATTGCTCCTCCCACCATTGGCTTCAACTCCTGTGCATAACATTCTCTTGCCGAGGCTTGTTCTCCTCGGAGCTCACCCACCCCCTGCGTTGTTGAGAACTTTACCTTTAGGTGGTAGGTGGAGGTAATTGCCTTCAGTTTGTTGAGAGTTAGTCAGCCAATGATGGCATTATAGGACGAGGTAGCTCTTACTATTAATAAGTCAACCATGACCAAGGCCTTGTGGGGTGGGTTGCCGACCAAGACCGATAGGGTGATTGTCCCCACTGGTTGAATAGTTTACCCCCAACAAGTCCTTGAGCAGCATTGGGGCAAGCAGGAGCCAGGCCTCATCTATTCCCTTATGGATGAATGCTTCCCAAAACAAGATATCCATTGAGCTGTCGTTCTCGATGAGGATTCTTCTAATGGTGAATTTAGCGATATGCATGGTGACCACTAATGCATCATCGTGCGGGTAGAAGACTCCCTCATTGTCAGTTTCTCCAAAGGAGATCAAGAAAGTGGGCTCACCCCAATGATACTTAGTGGGGAGGCAAGAGGCTGAGTAAACTTCCCAATATCGAACCTCTCTCGCTTATGCTTTCCTTCCAAATGAAGTTGCGCGTCATTGACAAAACCTCCCTTGATGCTACAGATTTCTCCCACTGAGGGCACCTCTTGGTGTGGTTGTTGTGGAGGGGCGTGTGGTGGTCCCCGTTTGGCTTCCCTCCTTCTCGAACTTTCCCGCCTCTTTGCTGATATCCTATGCCTGGACTTCTCTCCCAACAACGCTCCCTCCATGACTACTCCACTTGTCGGGGTGGAGGGTATCAGGGTGGACCCTGGTCTCCCCAATGTGAACGGCACTACCCTATGCTGTGGGTGGTCGATTGATGGTAAGTACAGTAACGATGCTCCTCCAAGTTTGGTTGTTTATCCTCCTTCATGACGGTGAATGTTGATTGGTCGGTGCCAATGTGGTGGGTTCCTTACGGTGGGCTCTTCTTTTCTTACCTCTCGTTGCTTTCGTTCAGCCTTCTCCCAAGTGTGGCTTTTGGTGTTGGTTTTCTCTTTCTTGTCTGCTTACTCTAACTCTTGTCGTCTGGGTTTGGCCAATGCGTGGAGGGTATTCTTGGCATTTATGAAGTTGTCAGCTTGATCCATGAACTCTTGGAGTGTCGTGGGGGTCATTTTGGCTAGTTCTATCATGAACGTCGATCGAGGCCAAACTCCCCCGAGGAGTGCTGCTAGGGTGATATTTTCGTCTTGGTCCTCTATGGTCATTCACTCCTTGTTAAAGCAAGCCGGCTTTCATGTTTTTGTCTTGCCTCTGTTTGACGGTGAGGAGGAAGGCAACAGCGCTCATTCTTCTCTTGCTGGCCATGAAGTGGGTGAGGAACAGGCAAGCCAGTTCGTCAAAGTTTCCAATGGAGCTAGGTGATAGGGAGTCGAACCACATCATTGCGGGTCCCCTCAAGGTCAGCAGGAAGGCTCTGCAAGCCACCTTCCCAGGAAACCCATGCAACATCATGTGAGCCTTGAAGGTTTCGAAATGCTCAACGTGGTCCTAGGTCCTATCATACGTCTCCATAGACGGGACTCGGAACTTTGGTGGTAGCAGAACCGCCATCACCTTTGCAATGTAGGGCAAACCCATCCTAATGAGTAGCTGATATACTGTAGATGAGATCCCCATTTTTCTAATCATTTCCTCATTCTTTTCCTTGAGGTTGAGCAGCTCATCTTACATACATTTCCTCTCTTCTTGGTCGTTTTCACCCTCTTCTTCCCACTGAGACTCCTGGTGCTCACTGGTGCGTAGATCTCCATGGTGCGCTTACTCTTGAAGGTTGTCCTTGAGGGCCTGGTTCTCTGCTTTGAGGGGGCATCCATTTCGTTGGTGAGCTTTTCAACGAGTTGTTCCATGGCCGCCAATCTTGTCTCCATGTCACCTGAAGTTTCTTCTTACAGGTCCTCCACCACCAACTGAGAACGGGTCCTCGCAGGCATATGAATGACACGTTTGATTTTACAATTTTCTGAATCCCACAGGCAGCGCCAACTGTTAACGACGAGTTCCATACATCTCTGGGTTAGGTCCTCAACTGTCCTGGTCTTCTATTTCAAGGGCCTACAACAATGAATAAGGATCAGGAAAGGCGACTCTAGGGTGGCTCAAGGAACCTCTGATGCCTAAGTTAGCCTGTATTTGCTAAGCAGTGGGGGAATTAAGGAGACGATGAACATTAATGTACTTTTAGCCTAAGGATTCGATCCTCTTACCTGGTAGTTGAAGGGGCCTTTTATACTCGGCTTGGAGAGTCAAGTGGCCATGCCCTGCTGCTACCTTGGAGAAGGGGAATCAGTCATTTAATGCGATGAGGTTATCTAGTGAACCCATTTAATGTGGCGTGGTCTACTAGCGTCATTGGGTAGTCCAGTCTCTTCCCTTTGGCATGATTCCTTTTATTTCCTCCAACTTGGTTTCCCACGTTTCTTTTGCAACGTCCCATCTCAATGCAGGCAGTTATACTTGACCTATGTGGGTCATGGGTCGATTTTGAACTACCGGGAGATCCCCCGTAGGCTTTGGCCAGGCCACCTTAGGCTACCCAGGGTATGGGGGACATGCTTTATGTTGGGCCCGAGCTGGCCTCCGTGGGCTTTGATGCCCTGACGAAAATCCCCCCAACAATAGGCATACGAAGGACACATGAAGTCTATAGAGATTCCACAGACAATGCCACTATTAACATCATGTTTTGTACGCCTTTGAGCCAGATTCTGGCAACTCGGGTCTTGGGTCCTTATACCTACACACTCAAGAAAACAAAGAGAGAAGGGGGGCCTTGGTGGAGATCGGGGAGTCTCCAATGCCTAAGTTAGTATATCTCCTTAGTAAATCGTGATTGAGTGCAAGAGATTATATAGAGTTCTTTGTACCTGGGGGCCGACTTTTATATGAGGTTTTTGGGTTGGGACATCTTGTACCTTGTCTTAGGGGGCTCATGTCACCTTGACTGGTGTTTGTTCAGAATCCTTTAATGCGGCGTGGCTCCTAGTGTGGTACCATTAATGCGGTGTGGAGTTCAGGGAGCAGCACCATTAATGCAGTGTGACTTTCTCACTAGACTTTAGCCTGTGAGTGATCATTGCCGAGTCTCTCCATACCTTATATTAGGAGATCGAGGACCCTCCGCATCTCTTGCCCACCTGTTTGTACAAGTTCTCGAGGGCTAGGTGTTACTAGGGTGTGTTAGGGCGGTGAGTCCCATCTATCCCCATCGCTTTTCTTTTCTGCGTGAGGGTTGCTTCATGAGTTGGTTTGGCTTACGGGCCGAGTGCCCCACTGAGGCCTAGTGACTTCTTTTAGAGAAGGGTCGTTGGGTTGGGTTGGACTCTCCTCCCTCCTTTCAAATGGCCTGGTCCCTCATGGGCTTGTTACTCGGGCCTATAGGAGGGTAAATCCCTTTACATGATCCTTTGTCTTGAAAGATCCATATTCTTTTGGGACAGCCGACAGATGCGTTCATTATACTAAATGGGAATGCTTTTGGTCGATTGCCAACCAAGGTGGTTATAAGCTGACTTCTTTTTCGTTTTAAGGAGTTGTGGTAATAAGCTAGCTTCTTTTTCTTTTTTTCTTCGGAAAGATTTAACGTTAAAGAGGTGTACCATACATAAAATTCGAACAAATAGTTTATGCATATATTATAAAAATATATTAGAAATCATAATAAATTTTATATTATTACCATGAATTTAATACGATGTAATATATCGAATCAAGTCATCTCACTATGTAAAATAATACTTTGTTCTAACTATTTTTTTGTACTTCTAGCATTTCTACTTGATAAATCCTTATCGAGAGCATCCATTACCAGAAGTTTAAGATTAGGGCAAAGCTGTGGCATGGTTCATATTGAAACTGGAGATTTTATATATGAGACACGTGTCCCAAAGGAGAACAAAACCCAAGTCAAATTTTGAAGTTGAAATTATCTCTAAAATCATATATGGTATGCTTCATATATCTTTCTCATCCTTTACACCCTAGAATTCGAAGAGAAACTTTTTTAACCGACTGTGAACTCCAGTTTGGCAAATCAGAATTTATAACAACAATAATTTTCACTAAAAGCACATTGTAGAGTACTCTTCAATGGAGGTGGTCGAATGTCTCATTTTCTTTGGGGTCTCTAATGCTAATAATTGAAACAGCAAACCATCTCTTTTAATACTCATGACAAGATTTTGAAATAAACCTAGAGACCACGATTCACCATCTCCATGAAGCGCTGATCGGATTCAAGCCTCTCTAACCTCATCTTAGCATTGAACTTCTTGATGAACGCTTCCGCTCGGCTGTTCACCTCCTCCTGACTCATTGATTTCTTCCTCATCATCACCAATGATACTCTGTCGTTGAATGTGTCCGACTTCTTCAGCTCCCGCCGAGCCCAGCCCACTAGATCATCCTCATCATCTCCATGGACTGCTGTATCACCATCATTGATCAGAATCGCTCCAAATCTCTCAAGCCGAGGCGGCAAATCCCACGTCTCGCTTTTCTTGAGCTGCCGCTTCAATGGCTTCCCTTGCGCCTCCATGATCGCATTCCAAGTCGCGTCCAAGGTGCTCTCATCGTCGTCTTCGTCTTTCCCACCTGCTTCCGTCAAGCAAGAGTTTTCGGAAGATGATTCTGGTGAGGGCTCGGTCGACACAAAATGTTCAACTCGCTGCTTCTCGTGCTCTAATTGCACGATTTCGTCCCAGATGATGTCATGGAAATCATCAATGCTATTTGCTGTGGGTATGGCGTCTGAGGTTGAGTCTTTGAAACTAAGAGTCTGATCTCGGTGGGTGGTCGGCTTAGCAATTGTGGGGAAAGAGAAAGGAGGGTGGTTTTGGTGTTGGAAGGCAGAGGAGGTGGCGATGGTGATGATGATGAAGTTGACAATGATGTAGATGTAAGGGGGAGAGAGCCAACTTCTGAGGGAGATCCAGAGGCGCGGTAGAGTGGATAGGGACAAGTCTATTGTGTATGGAATTATTGCCACTTTGAAAAAAATATAAGTGGATATAATTCCTATGGCTAATAGTAAGAGCTTTACTGCCCAGATTGCCGTATCAAATCTGGTTGTTCTGAACGAAGAGCTCTCAAACGGATTGGCCATGTTGTAGTTTTATCGATTGTATGAAGAAGAAGAAGAAGAAGAAGAAGAAGAAAGAAAGAAAGAAGAGACACCAATATTAGCACACTGCTCAGCTCAAAAGCAATGAGAATTACCACCTTTTAAAAGTAGAACCACTGGTATCTAGACTCTTGAGTCTTGAGAACCATGCGGCATTTTCTATTTCAAAAAGAGGGAAGAGAGACGAGGGAAAATCTCTGGCTTAACACCTGAAGGGATTCTCTGCAGGTTCATCAAAATCTTGAGAAGAGGTAGTAGTAATAGGTACAAGTAAGAAGTGAATGCTAGCAAAGGATGTAAAAGGAAGATGTAACAAACTTTGGAGAGGGACACTGCATCTCCAATTCTCAACGTTACACAGGGTTGAGAGAGAGAGAGAGAGAGCTTAAGGGAGTTCTTGCTGGTTCAATCAATTCACTAAATAAAAAAGGCTTTAAAGCAAGAGAGATGCTTCGTTCGGCTGCGTTTGGTTACCAAATTCATTGCAACTCATCTCATCTAATCAATTCATTGCAACTCATCTCATCTAATCATTACAAATTTCTCAATTTCTAATATAAAATATAACAAATAATTCAACTTTTTCAAATCTCAAAATAATAATAATATGAAAAATTAATATTTTAATAATATTTTATTCAACTTTTAACTTTTATCTCAACTCATGTCAACTCAACTCATTATCCAAACAGACGAATTTTCACCTGTTGGATGCCTCATACCTATATATATATATATATTCTACAATGCCGTCCCACCTATTAGAACTCGTTTTTTTATATTAAAAAAAACAATTCTCATTTTTCTCCCTTAGTGGGTCATAATACACAAGACCAACCGAAGAGGCATTGGCTAGATTTAGAAGAAAGCTTTTAGTTTAAGCAAATCTAATCCGCATTAACGGCGCGCTGTCCATCACATAAAAATATGATTGATTGAATTATCTCATCCGAGGGTTTGTTATATTAATGCTTTTCTAGAAACCACTTGGTATAATTAATACCTTTACCGAAGCACTGGTCCTCCAGAAACCGCGAGTGAAGCCAAACATTACGTACACATTTCACATGTTGGACCACAGTTATTGGTGCAGGTCTTTGTTTATGACCTAGTTTTTCCCTACTTTCTTTTATACAATGCACATCAGCCAACCTTAAATTGTACCACCCTCTACAGTAACTATATTGTCCATCATAGGGTAGTGAAAGCAACAATTCAAATTATCACTTGATTCTTATAATTATGCATTTTGGTCTTGGCCAATTGCACTAAAGGCCTATGACGAGTGTTCCTTTCTTTCTTAGGGTCTATTCTATAGCTGTTGTCATATGCGTGTATGTTCATGGAATGATGAAATAGGATGTTGATAAGGTTAATAAGATGTCCAAAGTGTCTGACTCTCCCAATCCTAACCCTTTACCTTCATTGTGAAGATGAATACTAATAGGATTATCCTTTTAACTAACATTCTTTTACTATCTTTCAATACAATATTTGCATTAGTGGATAATTATTTGATATTTTTTATACTTTTGTTAATTATTAGATACCACGTCACAGTAGTGAAATGATGAAAATTGAAATGATGATAATAACATTGTTCCATGGATATATACATATATATGATGAGATGTGTGGATCACATGTTTCTTCATACCTTCTTAAAAGACTAAGAAATCATTTGAATATTAAGACTATTTTAGAATATCTATTAATAGTAGGGAAATAATTAATAAATAATATGAAGTCGTTTGGGTTTATATGTCTTTTTGGATTTTGGTAAATGAGAGATAAAGTTGAGTAAAAGTATTATAAAGTTAAAAAATTATTTAAATATAATTATCTAAAATTATTTTAATTTGAAAGTTTGGGAAAGAATTTGTATTTTATTTATGAGTTTGAAAAAGTTGTAATAATTAAATTAAAAAATTAAATATTAAAAATATTTTATATTTGAATAATATTTTAAAAAATAATATATCGAAATATTTAAAAATACTTAAAAACAATTATATTCCCAATCAATTTCTTAAAATAATTTTTAAAGGAATAAATTAGGAAAGGACGTTTTAAGGTTTGTTTAGAAAAGTATGATTCTCCTCATTTTTACTTTGTATTCAAAATTAAGTAATATCGCTGATATATGTATTATATTAAGTACAGATCCCAAGCCCAGTCGTACAAAAAATAAGGATATATCAGTGTATTATATTATGCACAATATTCATTTTTTAAACCAGTTGGGTGTTAAGGTCATTGTCTTTGCCAAAGTGGCATGGGGTCTCTTGTCCGACCCCAGGGAACAGCTACCCACTCGAGCGCCCACACGCTGGGGATGACGTTTCCTCCCTTCACTATTTCATAAAATAACCTTATCTTCCAAAAGCTGATTGACCACTCACTCATTCACGGTGGACAGACCATCGCTATTTTTTTTTTTTTTTTCTTCTTCTTCTTCTGAATTTAGGTGACACTTGCCATCGTTCATATGCTCAACTCTAAAAATCCGGTCAAATTTTATTATTTTTATGAAAAAGTTATACTCTCCACTTTTTAAGTAAACAGAGTTCTACCTCTGCAATGTTGAGACACTTTTCGAATGCTAATTACTGCACCGCGGTTTTTGAGTTGTGGCTACATGAAAAGAAAGAACATTAATGATGCTGCCAACTATCTAGATCTGCTTGGAAATAGCTCCGATATTTTAAATTTTCAAGCCTACGTTCGGGTACCGAAAGTATTTTTATTTATTATTTATTATTATTATTTTATTATTATTTTTTAACTACTTTTTTTCAACACTTCTCATTATTCAATTAAGACAACGATTGGGTAATCTCGAACGAAAAGAAGCACGGACAATTAACTCAGTCAATTTTAAGCAACGGATTTCCTTAGTGCGAGGCATTAATCGGTTGTCCTAGATTCGATACATATTAACTCAATCAATTTTAACCATTGCAAGATGAGAAAATGGTCAAATACAGGCAAATATTCCGGAATTTTTTTTTTCTTTTTTTTTCATCATTTTATACTATTATTTATTACTTTAGAGCATTTGTTTGGAACTCTATCCATTCTTATGTATCATCTTTATAGTTTAATAAAGTTAACTTGCTTAAAACAAGAAAAAAAAATTGTCAAAATCATGAAATAAGTTCTGTTTAGAACTTGAACTTCAATCTAATTTTAAACTGAATTTAATATTCAAATACTTAATTTTTAAATTATTGAATTCATTACAACTCAAAACTTTTTTACACATGAGACCCATAATATTTTTCAATTCAACACATTTTTTCACGTAGAATCCACAATATTTTTCAACTTTTCATAAATACATTTAAACTCATTTTAACATCCAAGCACATCTAAACTTATTTTAGGTGGACGCTACAAAACTCTCTCAACTATCTCAACTCAATACTGTTCTTAAAGAATTCAACTTATCTCAACTTGACTCAAGGTTCAAATGGAGTCTAAATCCTAACAGATGTTGCACATTCCAACTCTATATTTAGAGTTTGAGTGTAATATATTTGGTGTCATTAGCTCGAAATGTCAATTATAAAACATCCAATAATTGGAGAATAAATATGAATGATCCATTTTTTAACAAAAAAGTGCAAGATTAGAAAACTCAATAAAACAATACAATTACTATCATTATTCTTAATAATATAAGTAGAATAAAGGTACAATCATGCAAAGCTCATTATTGCTATATATAAAAAACATTTATGTATATGTGACTTGATAAATTAAGCCTACAGGAGATTCAAAAAATAATGTTACCCAAACTGTAGTGTCAAGAGCCGGACAGACCAATACTACTGTCCATTTACGGTGTGCCTAAGATATGAAAGATCAACAAATCAAACCCTATCAATAATCATTGTTTTCCACTTTCAAAATTCAAATGCATTGATTATTTCCTGGGATTGGGGGTGGGCAATAAAAGTATGGTCATTGGGGGCTATGTTTGCAATGGAGCTGTTATACTATATATAGCAGAGTGCACACTGGTGGGCACATTAGCCGAGTGGTGGGCCTCCACCGGGCGGCGCCCTGTCCCCTTTTTTATGTTTAAAAATATTTTCCCCTCTCTCCTATTGGGTATATATTACTTAATTTTGCTTGGGTTGGAAGATAAAAGGCCCATTTTATTTTCTTTCTTTGCTGCCAAGCTAAGCACTGTACTGCTCTGTCTCCCATTTGTGTCACTTTCTTTTCTCATTTCCTTGCCCGCTCCACTTCCACACGTACTTTTTCTAGTGCTATCCACTTTTCTATGACCATGCATCATGTTTAACTGGATCCCATTGACCATACATACATTTATCTGAGGTGTATGGGAGGACAATTTTAAAAAAATAAAAATACAACTAAATTTTCTTCTGCAGTTGGGGGTTCTTTTTACTTTCTTCTATAATAAATCTTGAGATTTTCGATGAATAGTACGTAGACAATTACAATCAACTTTTACGATTATCAATTAAAATATTATTAATGTGATAAAATAAATTCATATATCTTAATATAAATTGATAATTTATCCATAGTTGTATAAAAGTTGTGTGAAGGAATTTTTCCATCCTATTGGCCTGTATAGCAAGCTCATGAAAGATCTTTGGGGGAGTGAGTTAGAGAACCCGATCAAAAACAACAACCCTCCTCTAAAAGGAGTTAGTGGGCCTCTATAGAGTACTCAGTCCATTAGCAAAACCAACCCAGAGCTATCCCTACGGGGGAAAAACATATGGTAAAGGAGGACGAAACTCATCGTTCAGACACTCAGTCCTTGGGAACGTATAAAGGTAGGTGTGTCAGAGATAGGGAAAACCCTCGATCTCCTGATAGCAGGCATGTAGGGTCTTAACGAGGAACGTCCGCAAGATAAAGTGAGTTAGAGAGCCACATTACATTAATGGCACCACTCCCCAAACTCTACGCCGCATTAAATGATTATGACAAAATGAACAGTTGAAGTGACATGAACTCCCTGAGGCAAGGTATAGGCTACCCTCACTCATAACCTAGTATAAAAGCCGACCCCTAGGTAAATAGAACTCTCTTTGATTTCTTTAAAGTCTCGCACAAACTGTTAAAGATATATACTAACTAAAGTATAGGAGACTCCCCGGCCTCTACCAAGGCCCCCCACTCTCTGTGTTTTCTTAAGTGTGCAGGTATGAGGACTAAGGCCCAAGTTGCTGGAACTTGGCCCAAAGGTGTACGAAACACAACTTTAACAGTCTGTGGGATTCCTATAAACTTTACATATCCTTCGTATGCCTGCGATAACCTGTTCTCAGACAACTTGGAGACAAGAAGAAGCAATGTCAACAAATATGGAAGCAAGGTTTGCGATGATGGAGCAACTGGTAGGAATGAAGTGGAAACCCTCCTAAAAGAGAGCGAGACACTTAGAGTAGCCACCAATAGACCAGAGAATGATGCAGGACCAAGAAACAACGAGCATGTGGAATCCAAAAATGCAGGACGAGCGGTGACGCGGAGGCAAAAAGAAAAAACATATAGAACGAGCTGCGAAACCTCAAAGAGAAATACGTAGAGATGGCAAAAAAGATGGGCATGTCATCATTTGTAGACCAATTGCTCACCAACACGGGCCTACCCTACAGTGAGGAGGTGATAGCTGTGCGCCTACCACCAAAATTCCATGTTCCCCTCATGGACATGTACGATAGGGCCAGAGATCCTCTCAAACACTTGGAAACCTTCAGAGCCCACTTGACCTTGCTTGGTTTCCAAGATAAGTGGCTTGTAGAGCCTTTCCCCTGACCTTAAAAGGACCGGTGAGAGTATGGTTCGGGTCCTTGGCACTTGGGTCCATAGATAACTTTGGGGACTTTGCTTGTCTATTCCTTATACAGTTTATGGCAAGCAGAAGAAGAAGACGCCCCGCGGGGTATCTCCTCACCATCAAGCAAGGGGAAGACGAAAATTTGAAGGCATACCTTTCAAGGTTCAACAAAAAGCGCATGACTAAAGACGACCAAGACGAGAAGATAACTTTGTTAACACTTAGGGGAGGAGTGTTGCCTTGATCCCAATTCATGGAAAAATTGGCAAGGAGAACTCCAGCCACATTGTGGGAGTTCATGAATCAAGCCAACAAATTTAATAACGTCGAGGACAGACTTCAGGCTTTGATCAAGTTGAGGAAGAAAGAACTAGAATAGGCAGATAGGAAAGGGAAGGCACCACCAACCAAGGGCAAGGCCCTCGAGAAGCCAAAGAAACGACCATGTGAAAACAGGAGTGAGGAGGTCCCTACGAGCGACCTAGGGTTTTGATTTGACCAAACGATGCTTACCATCCAAAAAGACGACCGGTCAGCCACTCGAGAAGATGGCTATAGGAGCACTACTATTACACCTACCATCAATCTAACACCCATAACATAGAAGACTGCATTTCCTTGAAAGAGGGAAGAGAACAAGTTGGGTGACCAAGGCACCCATATCCTTCAGCCTGGAGACCAGAGTGGGAGTGGAGGAGGAGATCATGGGAAATGAGTGCAGAAAGGGCCCATAGGACACAAAGATAAGAGAGCTCGAGGTAAAGGGTAGTTGAGTGGGGACCCCCGCATGGTCACCCTTGCCCACCAGATTTGGAAGGCCTGCCGCTAAGAGAAATCAGAACCATAGCGGGAGGATTCGAAGGTTGTGACACCCCCAGATTTCCGTTTGGGATTGGACGGACATCTAAAATGTCGGGACATGCAACACAAGGTTACCTGCTCCCATTCATGACATATAAGATGCAATGTTCCCTAGCATACATCTAGCATTATGCAATATTCGCAGCAGATAATTTTTTTATTTATTTTGAATACTATGCACCAAACTTATAACATCCCAAACAATTAAAGCATAAATCAAGCATACTTAACAAAATAAACATCTACGATTTTAGTACGAGTCTTAAAATACTATAATCTCAAAAACATGGGAGACCAGACTCCATATTTACATTACCAAAATACACTATTGAGGAAGTTCATCGAGTAACTCGACTAACAAGGCCAGAATACTGTCTAAAAACTAACTATAGAAGATGTAAGCTCCTCGCTGTGTCTGCGTTATCTAGTCAACCTCCTCCAGTCTACCAGTATCTGCTCCATGCTCTGATTCTGACACATCGCCTACCATTCGGGGGAATGGTAGTTGGAACTAGCACATTGAGATTTGATTACAAAACTCAGTAAGTTAACAGGAAAATCTCACACAGGTTAATGATGCATGCATGACAGTAAAAGCATAAAGACATAATTAAAGTCGTAAGTAAGCATAATATAATTTGACATATAGCATGGCATAACTGACATACCCTGAATAGAATCGTGAACCAAACTTGACTTGACATGACATGAACTTGAATTTAAAACATAATATAGACTAGCAACATAACAAGAACTTGAACTTGAAACATAACATGGACTTGAAACATAGCATGAACGTGAACATACATAACATAAACATGAACTTGAACTTAACATAAACCTGAGCATAACATGACATAAACGTGAACATAACATAACATGAACTGAACTTGAACATAACATGTACGTGAACATAACATGACATGAAAGTGAACTTGAAACATAACGTGAACATGAACATGAGTTTGAACTTAACATAAACGTGAACATAACATGATATGAACATGAACTTGAAACTTAACGTAAACATGAACATAACATGTACGTGAACATAACATAACATACGGCAGATTATACTCCTTCACCGTAGTAATTGGCAGCGCATAGCCTTGACTGCAGTATCAGGCAACGCGTATCATTCTTCTGCAGTACGACAGATTATACTCCTTCACCATAGTACTTGGCAGTGCATAGCCTTGACCACAGTACCAGGCAGTGCGTATTATCCTTGACCGTAACATAACTTAATATAACGGTAGATTATACTCTTTTGCCATAGTACTTGGCAGCGCATAGCCTTGACTGCAGTACCAGGTAGCACGTATTATCCTTGACCGTAACATAACTTAACATAACGGTAGATTATACTCCTTCACCATATTACTCAGCAGCACATAGCCTTGACCGCAGTACCAGGCAGCCCGTATTATCCTTGACCGTAATATAACTTAACTGATTTAACCATCTGTAGTATGGTAGATTATACTCCTTCACCTTAGTACTCAGCAGCGCATAGCCTTAACAGCAATACCAGGCAGCGCGTATCATCCTTGACCGTAGTACAAATTAACTGATAATTGAAACTTAACTGTTCTCGAAATACACAGCTGTATTCGAGATGAAATGTGACTGGAATATGAAAGAACAGAAGTCCTGACGTCACATAATATTACTTGAACGTCACTTGAGAGACATGACTTACTTGAGATAGAAATATTTTGTAGTATGACATAATATGTAACAGACAACATTTCATAACATGGCATAACATGTAACAATGAATATTATGTGACATGGCATACATGTAATTGTGAATATTACGTGACATGGCATACATGTAATAGATGGCATAACATAATATGGCATACTTGTAACATATAGCAATACATGACAGCATAAATCATGTGTAACAGATAAACACGTAATGACGTGGCATGACATTACATATATGATAATATACATACATAAATTGTAGTTCCCTTACCCATCATACATACACAGTAAACTGATAGTAAGTTAGAAGCTAACTTACCTCAATCGTCGCGTTTTACGAGAATAAAGTGCGAAACATGACTAACTGTAATAGGGTATTCTAAAAGTTATAATTTTAATCACTAACAATTAGAAATGTGTAAAAGAGACAACTTAGAGTAAAATTACCATTTTACCCTCTATATGTAAAAAAATGACCCTTTTACCCCTAACTTAAGGATTTCACATCCTAACCCCAAAAATTTCCAAAATTTACATTCCTCATGTAAATTTTGTCCTAAACTCAAAATCAACTCAGAAAAATTTTAAAAAAAATCACAACTAAGGAAAACACACTATGGCCGAAACATCCATAGGCCATTTCTCTTGATTTTTGTTGTAATTCCTTCCAATTTCAAAACTCATGCTTAAACCAAAATTTTGCAACAAATATCTTCTTATCCTAAGTTTAAAACCATACTTAAAAAATCCATTTAGAAAAAGCTAATAATCAACAACAAACTTTTTGTTAAAAGATCCAAACACTTGAATCATAAGTTTTGACCCTAAATCAAAACATCTCCAAGAATTCCAAAAAATCAAATCTTACTTCTAACATATTCATAACATCATCATAAGATCAAACATGCTTTAAATCATCAAACTAACGTCACAAAAATCACAAAATAACACTTGGAGTTTTTGGTTTTACACTTAGTCCAAAAACAAAAACTTTTTCCTCAACTAGCTTTGATAAATCTCTTGATTAATGGCTTAAGAAGGCGAGATCTTCTAAATAAAGCATCACATGGTTTAAAAATGTGTCCTAAAGAATATCCAACCATCAAAATTAAAATCACATGGCTAAAAATCAATAAAACATGGATCTAATCCAAAAACATCAAATCTTAGGCCTAACCGAAATCTTCTTGCATGGAAAAATCATATATTTGAAACTAATACTAAATATCTTCAAAATAACATTCTAACAAGAAAATAATAGACTTAGGATCATCATATAAAAATATCAAAACCTTTAGAGTGAGATCAAACCACGAAATATTCAAACTTTCTCCAAACAAAAACAATTTTTTCACTTCCAGTTTTCAAGTTTCTAGATCTAAGAAAATCTACCATAAAAAACTTTATTCATACAACAAAACCTCAATTGAAACTCATAAACATATGCTAAAAACACTCCATAAAAATTTCAGACCAAGATATGTCTATTAGCTTGTTCAAAAACTCCAAAGCATAACATACTCTCTAGTTTCATGCCCAGAATGACCTTTCCATGGTTAAAAATACTTTTGACCGACCAAATGACCATGAAATGATACGAATAATATATCTACAGAAACTATACTCAAATAGGAACAACTTTTATGAGGATTCAGCGTGTGAAAATACTTAAAAATGGTCTAAAATCTCCACACAAAAAGACCCATAAATCTGCCCGAGAGAGCTCTTTTGGGTTTCTCTCTAAGAACAGTTGAAAGGGAAGAAAGTTTGTCTTACACGACTCAAGAATTCTGGAGGGGGAAGATATGGACTTGAATGACCCTTGATTGGAGGTGGCTATGTGACATAAAGTGGAGAATAGTGAGGGGCAAAGGACTGCCTGCAGAAGCTGTGAGGATTGGAGGTTGATGAGGTGGATTCTCCTTCACATCAAGGTACTGTTGGGTGCAGCCAAGGGCAGTGGATGGTCTGCCATGTGGGGGAGAAAACTTCTTTAAGAAGCTTTGCCAAGGTGGCCAAATTCATGAGCCTTGGTGGGCCTCAACCAAGTGGACTTCAATTTGGGGTTTAAACGATTAGGGTTTGAGATGCTATCAAGCTCAAATCTAAATTTTCTTAGCCCAATCAAATTTTCAAGATTTAAAAGATTGGATAATGATGTCATAAAAAAATTTGAGAAATTAATAGTATGTAGAAGTGATTTAATCAAGTGATTAAACACAATGCTAGAAATTGGATCAAAAAGGGTTTGAAGGCCAATTTTAGGGTTTGGGGAAACCGTTTAGGGTTTCGGTTTCAACCAAGATTTTGGGATTTCAATTGGATTCCAACCATTTAGGGTTTCAATAGGGTTGAAACCCTCTTTGATCTGGCTCAATTTGTTTGATCAGATGAAAAAAAAAATTTTGCTTAGGTGGCATGATTTTACACCTTGATTTCGTTCACAAATCCATCTAATGGTTCCTATTTATGCTAAGTGTCTAATACTATTCACTATGTGTGGCTAAGATCTTTCCAAGTGTCTAAATAAAGCTTCTCTAATCTAATTTGGACATTCCACACTCTAATTTTGAAAACACTGCACTTAGTACGCTTATCGAGGTTACTATTTGTAACAGCCCGCTAAAATTATCAGTTTTGGATTATTTCCCGACAGCAATCACATCTCTCTCGTCTTTACCCTCATCTGGAATCACCCGTATAGATTATCTTTTCCGTAAATCACGTAATTTGTTCTTCACCGACAACTGTAAAATCATGAACAGTTTTATCCTAAGCGTTGTACCTCGATGGCGTTTTCCCGGATCTTATCCATCGAATTTCAAAGTATTAGATAAGCTTGTTTTTAAAGTAGCACAATTATAATAATTTAATGAGCTCTGAAAATATTATAATTGTGGATAATTACTTAGATTAAATATTTTATTGTTTTAAGATATTAAGAGTTTAATTTTACGTTGAAAACTCTTATTTAAATTAATTGGTTTTATCATCTTCGATTAATTAACGGTACTTTATCATTTTATATAATGATGAGGAAATATTATTTTATAAATTTTAGTTTATAAAATAATATTCTACCTTAATTCATCGTGGTGTTTTATTTAAAGTGTTTTATTTAAAATAAAACATTTACGCGTTTTTAATCAGTGTTTTAATTCACCGTTGAATTATTTGAGGATCCCAAAACGTAGGATTGAAGTTTATTACCTAGGCTCCTACCCTTTTTCCTTCATTTTTCTTTTTTCTTTTTTTTCCTTCTCTTTCCTCTCCTTCTCTCCATGGTCGACTTACACCCTTCCACCATAGCTGATCGGTTCTAGCTTCCTACCGGCGCCACCTCCGGCCGCCGTGCCTCACCTCCACCTCCGGCATGTCCCTCCCTCACCGGCGAACACATCTGCACCGGAGGTGTGCAACGCCGGCCACCAATTCTCTCTCTCTTCCCGTGCTCTTCCTTCTTGTCTCATTACCGTCGCCGCCCCTTTGACCGCCCGTTTCTCCGCCGTCCGGTGGAGGTGTCGTACACCACCCCCGCCATTCTCTTCCCCTTTCACCATAGTTCATACACACCAATTTTCAGAGCCATCGGACCAGCCGTTAGTCGCCGAGAGCCCCCGGAAGTTGCTGCCCCTGCCCTGTTTTCTCCCCTGTTGCCGATTTCTTTCTCCGCCCAGAACCGCCGCTCGCCGGCGGCGTGGACTACACCACCCACCCAGATTTCTTCCCCTCTCACCGGTGAACATCCCAACCAAGTTTCACCTCCATCCGAGCCACCGTTAGCCACCACTCTCGCCTCCAAACAAATGGGTTTTTAAGGCTTTTCACCATTTTGGACCACCATACACGGCCAAATCAGCCACCAAGCACCACCATTGGATTCACCACATCAAGGGCTTCCTCCCCATGTCTTTCTTTTTCCCAAACTCTCACTTTTTTCATATGGGTTTCTCAAAACACCCGTTCGGTTGCACCACCGTGCGCCGCCGTACACGGCCACCCGTGGTGTTTCACCACCACCATCTTGTTCCTCTCATCCTCATGAACCTCTCCAAGAAATTTCATGGCCAACGGAGCTTCGTAGAGCTCACACTCTCCCGCACTCTCCAAGGCCAAAAATGGTTTCAAACGGCCGATCCGCCGCCGTTAGCCACCGTCCGACCACCACCTCGCTACCACAGCTCACCACATGTTCATCTACCTATCCCTAGCTTTCCATGAAGTTCTATGGCTTTTCGCTACCTCGCGTCTCCTCCGCTCACCGTTCGGAGTTACTGTTCACGGCGTGATGCCGCCGTGCTCCGTCACCTTTGACCACCACGAGGCGACCGTGAGTCTTCCAAGACCACGCCTAGCCTTTCTCAAGCCCAAACTACCACTTTATGTGGTGGACAGACACCGTACCGCCACGTACGCTCCTCCGACGCATGTTCGTGACGAGCAGCGAGCGACGCACGGGTTATCCCGTCGATGGTATAACCCTCTATCTTTAGTTATTTATGTTTAACATAGTTGATTTGGTTGGCTGTAGACTGTGTAGTTAGTGTTTGTGGAGTTCGCTGCGTAGTTGTGAAACGAAGTGTGGTTGTGAAGTGTTAGGCTTGATTTTGTAGTTTTGTGGACTGTGCTGTGAAGTATAGGCGTGAGATGGATGCCGTATGTGACGCCCCCAAATTCCGCTTGGGATTGAACGGACATTTGAAGCGTCGAGACATGCAACACAAGGTTACCTGCCCCCGTTCATGACATATAAGATGCAATGTTCTAACATGCATCTAGCATTATGCAATATTCGCAGCGGATAATCTTTTTCTTTAGCAATACTATGCACCAAACTAAATATATCCCAAATACTTGAAACATAATTCATACATAAAGGCATACTAAAAAGCCGTGATCACCACACTAGTCTAAAATGGTTGTGATCAAAAGAATACTTGAGATACAACTCCAAAAGTACAAGTATTAACCTAAGTTAAATACTATACCATCATCAACATCGCACCGTGGCCTAGTCGACCGTATTCAGTTGGTCAGATTCCAATTCTCCTTTGGGTCCTGTAACAAGATCTACCATTCGGGGGGAATGGTAGTTGGGACTACCACAGTGAGATTTGATTACAAATCTCAGTAAGTTAACATAAAACTCACACACAGGTTAAAAATGCATGCATGGCAGTAAAAGCATAAATGCATAATTATAGTCATACATAAACATAGTATAACTTGACATATAGCATGACTTAACCAGAACTTAAGCGTGAACTGAACTTGACTTAACATGGCATGAACTTAAGCTTAAAACATAACATGAACAAACAACATAACATGAACGTGAAACATAACATGGACTTGAAATATAGCATGAACGTAAACCTGCATAACATAAATAAGAACTTGAAAATAACATAAACTTGAACATAACATGTACGTGAGTATAACATAACATGGACTTGATCTAAAACTTGACTTATCATGTATTTGATCTGAAACTGGACTTAACATAAACTTGGAATCTTATTCAATTGTCTTGATTAATAACGTGCGTTAATACGTACTCCACAGTTGTTGTGGCCCCACGTATTCAAGTAACATAAAACATAATACGTACTCCACAGTTGTTGTGGCCCCACGTATTCTACATGTCACAATTGCTGTGTCTCATGTAGTGTATGCTCCACAGTTGTTGTGGCCCCATACTTCATGCTCCACAGTTGTTGTGGCCCCATGAATACACATAACATAAAATATAATACGTACTCCACAGTTGTTGTGGCCCCACGCTATTATAAGTAACATAAAATATAATACGTACTCCACAGTTGTTGTGGCCCCACGCATTATAAGTAACATAAAATATAATACGTACTCCACAGTTGTTGTGGCCCCACGCATTATAAGTAACATAAAATATAATACGTACTCCACAGTTGTTGTGGCCCCACGCATTATAAGTAACATAAAATATAATACGTACTCCACAGTTGTTGTGGCCCCACGTATTATACGTAACATAACATATCTTATCTTTCTTAATGCATGAGATATTAATTAATATCATATACTTTTCTAACATGGCGTATACTTGTAAATGGCACCATATGATTTAATCATAACATTTCATGGCATACTTAACATGGCATACTTATAACATACATCATTGTATGACAGAAAAGATTATGTAACAGATAATTATTCATGAGAGATTAAATCATACGTAGCAGATAAACATGTAATGACATAGCATGACATGGCATATACGATAACATACATACATAAATTGTAGTTCTCTTACCCATCACACATACACAATAAACTGATAGTAAGTTAGAGGCTAACTTACCTCGATCGTCGCGTTCTATGAGAATTGTGACGCCCCCAAATTCCGCTTGGGATTGAACGGACATTTGAAGCGTCGAGACATGCAACACAAGGTTACCTGCCCCCGTTCATGACATATAAGATGCAATGTTCCTAACATGCATCTAGCATTATGCAATATTCGCAGCGGATAATTTTTTTCTTTAGCAATACTATGCACCAAACTAAAAATATCCCAAATACTTGAAACATATTTCATACATAAAGGCATACTAAAAAGCCGTGATCACCACACTAGTCCAAAATGGTTGTGATCAAAAGAATACTTGAAATACAACTCCAAAAGTACAAGTATTAACCTGAGTTAAATACTATACCATCATCAACATCGCACCGTGGCCTAGTTGACCGTATTCAGTTGGTCAGATTCCAATTCTCCTTTGGGTCCTGTAACAAGATCTACCATTCGGGGGAATGGTAGTTGGGACTACCACAGTGAGATTTGATTACAAATCTCAGTAAGTTAACATAAAACTCACACACAGGTTAAAGATGCATGCATGGCAGTAAAAGCATAAATGCATAAATATAGTCGTACATAAGCATAGCATAACTTGACATGTGACGCCCCCAAATTCCGCTTGGGATTGAACGGACATTTGAAGCGTCGAGACATGCAACACAAGGTTACCTGCCCCCGTTCATGACATATAAGATGCAATGTTCCTAACATGCATCTAGCATTATGCAATATTCGCAGCGGATAATTTTTTTTTCTTTAGCAATACTATGCACCAAACTAAAAATATCCCAAATACTTGAAACATATTTCATACATAAAGGCATACTAAAAAGCCGTGATCACCACACTAGTCCAAAATGGTTGTGATCAAAAGAATACTTGAGATACAACTCCAAAAGTACAAGTATTAACCTAAGTTAAATACTATACCATCATCAACATCGCACCGTGGCCTAGTCGACCGTATTCAGTTGGTCAGATTCCAATTCTCCTTTGGGTCCTGTAACAAGATCTACCATTCGGGGGAATGGTAGTTGGGACTACCACAGTGAGATTTGATTACAAATCTCAGTAAGTTAACATAAAACTTATACACAGGTTAAAAATGCATGCATGGCAGTAAAAGCATAAATGCATAATTATAGTCATACATAAACATAGTATAACTTGACATATAGCATGACTTAACCAGAACTTAAGCGTGAACTGAACTTGACTTAACATGGCATAAACTTAAGCTTAAAACATAACATGAACAAATAACATAACATGAACGTGAAACATAACATGGACATGAACATAACATAACATGAACGTGAGCTTGAACATATCATAAACGTGAACATAACATGATGTGAACATGAACTTGGAACATAACATGAACATGAACATAACATGTACGTGAGCATAATATAACATGAACTTGATCTGAAACTTGACTTATCATGCACTTGATCTGAAACTTGACTTAACATAAACTTGGAATCTTATTTAATTGTCTTGATTAATAACATGCGTTAATACGTACTCCACAGTTGTTGTGGCCCCACGTATTCAAGTAACATAAAACATAATACGTACTCCACAGTTGTTGTGGCCCCACGTATTCAAGTAACATAAAACATAATACGTACTCCACAGTTGTTGTGGCCCCACGTATTCTACATGTCACAATTGCTGTGTCTCATGTAGTGTATGCTCCACAGTTGTTGTGGCCCCATACTTCATGTAACATAAAATATAATACGTACTCCACAGTTGTTGTGGCCCCACGTATTCTACATGTCACAATTGCTGTGTCTCATGTAGTGTATGCTCCACAGTTGTTGTGGCCCCATACTTCATGTAACATAAAATATAATACGTACTCCACAGTTGTTGTGGCCCCACGCATTATAAGTAACATAAATATAATACGTACTCCACAGTTGTTGTGGCCCCACGCATTATAAGTAACATAAAAATATAATACGTACTCCACAGTTGTTGTGGCCCCACGCATTATAAGTAACATAAATATAATACGTACTCCACAGTTGTTGTGGCCCCACGCATTATAGTAACATAAAAATATAATACGTACTCCACAGTTGTTGTGGCCCCACGCATTATAAGTAACATAAATATAATACGTACTCACAGTTGTTGTGGCCCCACGCATTATAAGTAACATAAATATAATACGTACTCCACAGTTGTTGTGGCCCCACGCATTATAATAACATAAATATAATACGTACTCCACAGTTGTTGTGGCCCCACGCATTATAAGTAACATAAATATAATACGTACTCCACAGTTGTTGTGGCCCCACGCATTATAAGTAACATAAAATATAATACGTACTCCACAGTTGTTGTGGCCCCACGCATTATAAGTAACATAAATATAATACGTACTCCACAGTTGTTGTGGCCCCACGCATTATAAGTAACATAAATATAATACGTACTCCACAGTTGTTGTGGCCCCACGCATTATAAGTAACATAAAATATAATACGTACTCCACAGTTGTTGTGGCCCCACGTATTATCAGTAACATAAATATAATACGTACTCCACAGTTGTTGTGGCCCCACGCATTATAAATAACATAATATAATACGTACTCCACAGTTGTTGTGGCCCCACGCATTATAAGTAACATAAATATAATACGTACTCCACAGTTGTTGTGGCCCCACGTATTATCATAACATAAAATATAATACGTACTCCACAGTTGTTGTGGCCCCACGTATTATACGTAACATAACATATCTTATCTTTCTTAATGCATGAGATATTAATTAATATCATATACTTTTCTAACATGGCGTATACTTGTAAATGGCACAATATGATTTAATCATAAACATTTCATGGCATAATTATATCATATGGCATACTTAACATGGCATACTTATAACATACATCATTGTATGACAGAAAAGATTATGTAACAGATAATTATTCATGAGAGATTAAATCATACGTAGCAGATAAACATGTAATGACATAGCATGACATGGCATATACGATAACATACATACATAAATTGTAGTTCTCTTACCCATCACACATACACAATAAACTGATAGTAAGTTAGAGGCTAACTTACCTCGATCGTCGCGTTCTATGAGAATAGAGTGCGAAACACGAGGAACTGCACAACAGTTGGAAGAGGAACACTCAAGTCCTTAAGATTTTCACTTCTGAACTCAATTGTCATATTGTAAGCACTTGCAACACCACGGCAACTTGAGGTTTTACTATAATCTGAAGAGATAATTTGACTTCAGAAAGCCTTTGCACTAAAACAAGTTCATTAAAATTATCAATAATAACCAAACAAACAATTCCTTTCTCAATCCATATACTCTTAGCCATAGTCAACCCCAAGATGACACCAGTCACCCCGGACTATAATCCATAACACCACTGCTTCGGGACACTGTTATACAGTTTCCCAACACTACACCATACGCTCCATACTTCTCTGCTACGCCATCCAACCCTTCGTGACACGCCATCCGGTGTATCACGACTTAATACAGAGTACACTCACGTGAACTCTCTTCCATCCACACTACAATACCCATCACTGCGATACACGTCTCACGGTGCATCGCTACGCGACATCCTGCGATCACGTCCACGTGCGCTACGCGAGTACGTACGTACTCCTTCGCTACAACACTCATCAACACGATGCACATCACACGGTGCGTCACCATACAACACGGAGTACACTTCACATGCACTCCCTTCATTCTACACAATCAAACTCAACACTTCACAACCACACTTCGCTTCACAACTACGCAACGAATTCCACAAACACTAACTACACAGTCTACAGCCAACCAAAACAACTATGTTAAACATAAAAAAACTAAAGATAGAGGATTATACCATCGACGGGATAACCCGTGCGTCGCTCGCTGCTCGTCACGAACATGCGTCGGAGGAGCGTACGTGGCGGTACGGTGTCTGTCCACCACATAAAGTGGTAGTTTGGGCTTGAGAAAGGTAGGCGTGGTCTTGGAAGACTCACGGTCGCCTCGTGGTGGTCAAAGGTGGCGGAGCACGGCGGCGTCACGCCGTGAACAGTAACTCCGAACAGTGAGCATAAAATATAATACGTACTTCCACAGTTGTTATGGCCCCACGCATTATAAGTAGCATAAAATATAATACGTACTCCACAGTTGTTGTGGCCCCACGCATTATAAGTAGCATAAATATAATACGTACTCCACAGTTGTTGTGGCCCCACGCATTATAAGTACATAAATATAATACGTACTCCACAGTTGTTGTGGCCCCACGCATTATAAGTAGCATAAAATATAATACGTACTCCACAGTTGTTGTGGCCCCACGCATTATAAAGTAACATAAGATATAATACGTACTCCACAGTTGTTGTGGCCCCACGCATTATAAGTAACATAAATATAATACGTACTCCACAGTTGTTGTGGCCCCACGCATTATAAGTAACATAAATATAATACGTACTCCACAGTTGTTGTGGCCCCACGCATTATAAGTAACATAAATATAATACGTACTCCACAGTTGTTGTGGCCCCACGTATTATACATATCATAACATGTCTTATCTTTCTTAATGCATGAGATATTATTTAATATCATATATTTTCTAACATGGCGTATACTTGTAAATGGCATAATATGATTTAATCATAAACATTTCATGGCATACATGTATCATATGGCATACTTAACATGGCATACTTATAACATACATCATTGTATGACAGAAAAGATTATGTAACAGATAATTATTCATGAGATATTAAATCATACGTAACAGATGAACATATAATGACATATCATGACATGGCATATACGATAACATACATACATAAATTGTAGTTCCCTTACCCATCACACATACACAATAAACTGATAGTAAGTTAGAGGCTAACTTACCTCGATCGTCGCGTTCTATGAGAATAGAGTGCGAAACACGAGGAACTGCACAACAGCTGGAAGAGGAACACTCAAGTCCTTAAGATTTTCACTTCTGAACTCAATTGTCATATTATGAGCACTTGAACACCACGGCAACTTGAGGTTTCACATACCCAGAAGAGATAATTTGACTTCAGAAAACCTTTGCACTAAAACAAGTTCATTAAAATTATCAATAATAACCAAACAAACAATTCCTTTCTCAATCCATATACTCTTAGCCATAGTCAACCACAAGATGACACCAGTCACCCCGGACTATAATCCATAACACCACTGCTTCGGGACACTGTCATACAGTTTCCCAACACTACACCATACGCTCTACACTTCTCTGTTACGCCATCCAACCCTTCGTGACACGCCATCCAGGTGTTTCACGACTTAATACAGAGTACACTCACGTGAACTCTCTTCCATCCACACTGCAAAACCCATCACTGCGATACACGTCTCACGGTGCATCGCTAGCGACACGGAGTACGCGCTACGCGTACTTCCTTCGCTACAACACTCATCAACACGATGCACATCACACGATGCATCGCCATACAACACGGAGTACACTACATGCGTACTCCCTTCCTTCTACGACCCACATCACTACAGCGCACGTCGCGCGGCGCGTCGCTGCATTACACAGAATACGCTACACGCGTATTCTCTTCACACAACCCGCCGTATCACATCTACGGCATCCATCTCACGCCTATACTTCACAGCACAGTCCACAAAACTACAAAATCAAGCCTAACACTTCACAACCACACTTCGTTTCACAACTACGCAGCGAACTCCACAAACACTAACTACACAGTCTACAGCCAACCAAATCAACTATGTTAAACATAAATAACTAAAGATAGAGGGTTATACCATCGACGGGATAACCCGTGCGTCGCTCGCTGCTCGTCACGAACATGCGTCGGAGGAGCGTACGTGGCGGTACGGTGTCTGTCCACCACATAAAGTGGTAGTTTGGGCTTGAGAAAGGCTAGGCGTGGTCTTGGAAGACTCACGGTCGCCTCGTGGTGGTCAAAGGTGACGGAGCACGGCGGCATCACGCCGTGAACAGTAACTCCGAACGGTGAGCGGAGGAGACGCGAGGTAGCGAAAAGCCATAGAACTTCATGGAAAGCTAGGGATAGGTAGATGAACATGTGGTGGAGCTGTGGTAGCGAGGTGGTGGTCGGACGGTGGCTAACGGCGGCGGATCGGCCGTTTGAAACCATTTTTGGCCTTGGAGAGTGTACGGAGAGTGAGGGCTCTACGAAGCTCCGTTGGTCATGAAATTTCTTGGGGAGGTTCATGAGGATGAGAGGAACAAGATGGTGGTGGTGAAACACCACGGGTGGCCGTGTACGGCGGCGCACGGTGGTGAAACCGAACGGGTGTTTTTAAGAAACCCATATGAGAAAAGTGAGAGTTTGGGAAAAAGAAAGACATGGGGAGGAAGCCCTTGATGAGGTGAGTCCAATGGTGGTGCTTGGTGGTTGATTTGGCCGTGTATGGTGGTCCAAAAATGTGAAAAACCCCTAGAGACCCATATCTTTGAAGGGAGAAAGAGAGAGAATGAGAGGTCGGTTTAGTACACCACCGGCGTGGTTGTGCTCGCCGGAGGGAGAGGATGAGGCCGGAGTGGGAGGTGGGGTCCGGCGGCCGGAGGTGGCGCCGGCTGGGACCTTGAAACCGAACGGCCATGGTGGCTTCCTTCATTCCGTCGACCAAGAGAGAGAGAGGGAGAGAAAAAAGAAAATAAAAAGAAAAAGAGAAAAAGTGAAAAGAAAAAAGGTAGGGCCAGAGTATATCGCTTCAATTCTACATTTCGGGATCCTCAAATAAACCAACAGTGAGTTAAAACACTGATTAAAAACGCTTAAATGTTTTATTTTAAATAAAATACTTTAAATAAAACACTACGATGAATTAAGGTAGAATATTATTTTATAAACTAAAATTTATAAAATAATATTTCCTCATCATTATATAAAATGATAAAGTACCGTTAATTAATCAAAGTGCATAAAACACTTAAATTTAAATAAGAATTTTCAACGTAAAATTAAACCTCTTAATATCTTAAAACAATTAAAATATTTAATCTAAATAAATATCCACAATTATAATATTTTCAGAGCTCATTAAATTATTATAATTGTGCTACTTTAAAAACAAGCTTATCTAATACTTTGAAATTCGATGGATAAGATCCGGGAAAACGCCATCGAGGTACAACGCTTAGGATAAAACTGTTCATGATTTTACAGCTGTCGGTGAAGAACAAATTACGTGATTTACGGAAAAGATAATCTATACGCGTGATTCCAGATGAGGGTAAAGACGAGAGAGATTGTGACTGCTGTCGGGAAAGAAACCAAAACGGATTGCCTTGCCGTCTACTATGCGTGAAAAGAAAAGAGAAGGGTGAGGAGATAAGACTAAATTTTAGCGGGCTGTTACATCCTCCCCTCCTAAAAAGAAGATTTCGTCCTCGAAATCGACGCAAGTACAAACGTAAAACACGCTTAAAACACTGTAGATAGTTTGAAAAAAAAAGAACCGTCCGTGACCCGACAAGTGCTGCAAAGTCTCGGGGCCTACTCTATGAATTTAATACAGCTGGAGATTTGAACAAACGCCTGATGTTGATGACAACCGTGATTGAAGGCTTTGAGTTTCTATAAAGAAACAGGATCATCTTCATCCATCGGAAAAAAAACATCGCTTCTTGACCTGTGTTTTGTTTTTCCATAACAAAAGAATGGCTGGGCAATTCTCCTCCACCTCGGTTCCAGACTTGAATCAAGAACCCTTGACGCATCCACCAACAATCTTCTCTCCTGAGATCGTCAATACCATTATAGGAGCAGAGAACTGTTCTTCTAGTAGGACTGATTCTGAGATTATTACAGAATCATGGAAGCTCAGTAGTCAATATGCTGCCTCTGTTACGATCATGTCTCGGAGGTTAATGGCGAGGGTAAGTGAGATTGATCATCTTAACATCCAAATATCTGAGTTACAACAGAAGCTTGCTAATAAGGATAGAGAAAATAAAAGGCTACAGCAAGAAAACCAAGAGTTGAAGAAATTTGCAGATTGGTATGCTCATGATCTGCAACCACGAATAGAAGAGCTGGAACGAGAAAGGATTCAGATACAGGGTCAACATCGGCAGATAACAGCAGAGGTTCATCGTTTTCTAGAGAAATAGGGACAAACTACTGTTAATCTAGCTGGCTTAGTAAGAAACTTTTGACAAAGCGTGTCCAGCAGATCTTGTATTTCTTTTGACTAAATAAGATTTGAAGAGAAACTAGTTTGTCTTCTTCTTTATGTTATCTCTATAAAGTCAGTCTTCAACTCAATCCAATATGCATCAAAACTTATTCTCATCTCTATAACTCCTCTGCATTCCTTCAACATTCACGCCTTAAGTTTTCAGTTCTTTTCTCAATGGCTCAATCTTCTAACATTTCCCTAGATCCATCCATGAGGTATTCAGCACCTCAACCTCCTGTCCTTTCTGCAGCTGCCATAGGTGCCATGCTGCAGCAAGAAAATACTAGTATGGCTAATATGTCAAACTCCTTATTAGGGAAATTGTAACGGGCAACTACTGATATTTCTAAGTTGGGTTGCACTAAAAAAAAAATCAGTAAGCTAAGTTGTATTGTCCAAAGGCGGCTTATTAGACACTGACAGTATAAGTGCCATATGTGGTCTAGTATTATTGGAATTTTGATGTTTTAGTTTAATAGAATACAATCCATCATTCTTTGGCCCTTGTAGGCCGAGGGATCTTCCCCGTGAGATTGTCCTTTACCAAAATGTAACTTCAGCTCGAAATAATAGTACTTGTTCTCAATCAAATTAAATTTGTTTATGAAAAAGGAAATTAGCAGATGCTTTAGGGCAATGGAGAAAGCTTTTCAAATTTAGCAAAGAAGAGCCCGTATGTGCAATATGGAGTCTGCTACCATTTCCCACATGAATTGTCTGATTATTTCCTTTATATGGTTGCTGCACTGTAAGCTCTTACAAGCTGTCTGCTGCAATATGATTGCGAGCCCCATGTCAGCCAGCCAATCTTCATTCTCATGAAGGGGACTGCCGACTGGATTAAGTGACTACTGATGCTAGTTCACGTGCAGCATGTGTTCTTGGAAGGCATAGTACATGCGGTGGAAATAAGCTAGCGCCTGATGTTTACTTTGCCACAAAACTTATAGAGAGCTCAGTTAGAATTGAAATGTTGGATTGCGCAAATGGTTTCTGAGACAAGTTCTTAGCCATAGACTTGAACTTGGACTTCTACGAGGTAGATTGCTTGTGAGAATACAAAGTAGAGTTGCCTTTAAAGGCAACGTGCTAATTAATGAGCATTTATGCGAAGCTGAAAAACTCAGACTGAAATTCTTCAAGTGAGTCTTGTCTTGTAGCAAAGGAGTAAGACGTGACAAAAGGGTTACATTTTGGGTTTAGTCCATACTTATCTTGAGAAATTCAATCCATAGACAATGGAGAGAAAACCTTTTTGGCTAAATTAAGTAGAGATAAACTAGCTCAAGATGTATTGATCTCTCTTTTCTCGTATAAGCAATTCTAGATTTACAACAGATGAACCTTTGATTGAATCTTTGCCATTTGGGATGGAAGTATGCTTGGGTGGACAGGTCTCTGATCCAGACACAATGCCCAGGAGACCACCAATTGATCATTAGTTAGTGTCATGAAGTTTGATTGGAGGAACGTGAGTGATATTAATTTGGGAGTGTCAGTGAAGGGATGGAGAGCTTGAGGTAGCCATTAGTTGGTGTCAACCTGGTGGCTTTTGATAGCAAGAAGCAAAATACAAAAATATTACATTTGGTGGAATAATCTCATTCTTTGTATAATTAGAGTTCAATATTAGCTAAAATGATATTGACATATATTTATTTATAATCATCAGATACCATAATTGTGGAGCTGATAAGCTTTGCCTTTGGGTCATTATCTGCAGAGGTTAACTATAAAGCAGACAATGAGAGGCCCAAGAAAGAGGAAAAGAAAAGGTTAGGTGTACCTGACAATTGGTCATTTAAATTTGAAATGGATGTACTAAAAATTAAGTATCTACATCCACAATAAAACATGAGACAAATTACATTTGTTTTAAGAAATAAACTTTCAACTAATGACAACCCATGTGCACTCCATTTTATTGGATATTCGACGAGGACCATCATCAAGTTCTATATAATACTACAAAATTAATGCTATGATCTTCTATCTACAAGTTGATAATGCTGAATCTTCTGTACCCCACTCTGATCTGAAGTTAATATATATATATATATATTTGCTACACTCTACCCGCCTCTAATGTTCATTTTATGCCACATTTATTTACATGAAAATCTCTTTGCACATACATTGTTCTGCATGGTGCACCCTTCCCACTAAACAAAATATTAAACTTCATTTTTGTCTGTTTCAACTTATTTATTTGTAGTAGTTTAACAATGAATTTGAGTGCCCCTATCAATTCTGGGGCAGCCCAATATATAGATTGACGCCTCATTTGCGTTTTTTAATTTTTAATATATATAATAATAGGATACATATTGTATTAAATGTAAAGTTTTGAAGTTTCTTTAGAAATTATTTTCTGATATTTTGAGATGCAAAAAAGATATAATAGAACTAAAAATCTACTAAAGAATGAAAAAGAAAATGAGATAAATTAATTGCATAAAAATGAGTAAGTACAAGCTCTAGTGGGGAGAGCTCGAAGAAGGAAATCAGCTGTACGTGAGGCGTGACTTCCAAATAATGGGCCCGGATGAGAGTGGGATCAATATGCCCAACTCTTGCATCTAGCTTCACCTGATCTAGACGTTTAGAGGTGAAGTGATTTCATGCCCAAATTGACTAGTAACTAAGATTACGTTCTCTAACCTTCTTGTTCGAGCAAAACTATGTCAATGTTTATCCATATAGTATGTAGTATTTATCTCAAGTTTTACTAAATTAATTTTTGCAAAATTTTCTTCGAGCAAAGTAATATCACAATCAATAGAGAAGTTAGAAGATTCAGTTCCTGAGTCTTCATCAAAGATTAACTTCTTTCCTTTAGTGATAACATAAGTAGTAACACTAATAGAAGTTTTGGAATTCTTAGTTTTCAACTTTTGTAAATCAGGAAGAATTTGGTCAATTTTTTCAATGGTTTCTGCTACCTTGCCTTGTTTCAGGTAAGTGGACTAAAGGTTTTTCAATCTTAATAGAAGAAATATTTTTTTTTAATTTTTTCTTCATTATGGTCCAATTGTTGACCAATAACATCTAAAGAAGTATTGATAAAATTATTTTTATTCAATAATCTTCTTTGTTTCAGTGGATGTGAAAAAATTAGAATCAACAAGAGGAATTTTGAAAGAAGAAGCATTAACCTCAAATCCTTGATGGTTAAAATAACTGTCTCAAGAGTTGGATAGCTTGACCGAATAAGAGATTTGTTTTCAGTAAAAGAATTTGATTTTTTACCATATTTAAATTATTATGGGAAACATTTTTTGAAACATAACATTTTTTGCATATCATGCATTTTTTCTTTCCATTTTCTTTTTACACGTAATTTTTTATTTTTTATTTATCATCAAAAGTAGCATGATAGCATTTTCCTTTTTATTTGTTCTTAACATAACTATATTCCTTATACAAAGATAACTATTTATCAAAGATAATTGGTTCCAAATAATAGGTGCAGCAATATCAGGAGACATGGAAGAAGTCTCTTTCTTTTTTAGATAAATCTGCATTTGTAGTAGTATAATAAGAAGTGCTAACTTGGGAGGTAATGAGTGCGCGAAAGTGCACTCTAGATACCCTATTGTTGGATTAAAATGCTGAAATGTGAATAGAATTAATAGAAATTAATGTGTATTCTTGAATTGAATTTCTATTTACTTTGAGATACTCCTAAGCAGATTTTTATATTTAATTTCAGAGTTTATAAAAGAGTAAGTCAAAACTCAGTCAAATTCAAAGGAGGACTTTCATGGGGTTTAAGAGCAATTTGGATCAAGAAAAAAATAGAAACAAATCACAAAAGGAAACCACAAGAAGTCCAAGTCTGAAATTCGCTAGGAGGAAACCTGGATATACTATAGTATTTTGACCATAACTTTCTACTCATATATCGTATGGATGATATTCTTGATGTGTTAAAAAGCTATCTTAAAGGGATATAAAATTTTCTCTAATAAGGATTTTCAAATTCAAACTCCTGAAGCACATACGTGACTACCAAGATGAGTTCTAAAATTTATGCGATTTTTTTTATGCGGGAATTATGAAGACATTAGGATTTCTTTCCTACCCTATATAAGCATATCATTAGCACAAAATAGAAGGGAGAGGAGAGGCACAAGAGGTAGATTTGAAGAGATAAGAAAATTACTTCCATAGCCGTCATTTGCTTTATTTTTCTTTGGAGATTTTTGTTGTCCATTATATTTATGGGTAACTAAATTCTCAAGTAGGGTTAGGGATGAACTTGCACATTAGATGGTATTTTTAATTTATGTATTTGATTTTCAATTACTAAAACTTTTTTTTTATTACTCTCAATTCATTGTTGATGTTTTCTTCTCCGAATAATCATAGAATTTATTCTGTTTATAGATTCAGTCATACTTTTTCTATTGAATGGATTTGTTCTTTGATTATGTTTGGATAAATTATTTATCTATATTGATTTAGTTCTTTGCTGCAATATCGCTCCCTGAATATATTGTCGTCGTTGGATTTTCTCAATAGGGATAATAATTTAAGTATTTTAAAAGTGGTGAATGATTTTTCAAATTATTACATTTAGTTTAATTTTGGTTTACAAATATATATCTTCCGATTAGGAATTTCAGAAATTGAGTTCCCAATTGAGTTATCCAATGAATTAAGAATAATTAAAATATCGGATTTGTGCAAGGGATTCCCGACGCTCTACTATTCGTCAAATTTGAGTATTTCTTCCATTATTAACTTTGCTTCACTTTAATTTACACTTAAAATTAATCTTTGTTCTCCATTAATCATTTAATATTTTTTTTTAGTTTCTTTATTCTTTCTACTATTCTTTTAATTTGTCTCTCTGTGGAATCGACACCCCAAAGCTGTGCTACAACTACCGCGTTATTCTTTAGGCATAATCAAATTTTGGTGCTATTGCCGGGAAGACGGTAGAAGAATTGCTAGATATTTTTGTTTTTTAGCAGTTTGTAAAGGCGGTAACATTGTTCCCTATTTTAGCTTGTTGCATCTTTATTTTATTTTATTTTTCTTTTTGTAGTTTTTTTTTAGTGTTACGTTTTTCTCTACCTTGCATACACAGGTATAGAGACGCCTTGGGTTGGTTTACTTGTAGACATGTGTTAGAGTCAGAGTCAAAGTCTAATTTTTCTAATTCTGAAGAAATGAGTGAACATGGAGATCAACTCACTAGGACCCTTCTGGATTACCTCCACCCTACACGCACAGCCACACCATCATGCATCATGTTTCCCACTAATACTCGCCAACTGGATTTTAAAACAGGGATGATATAGTTACTCTCTACTTTTCATGGCTTGGAAAATGAAAATCCATATGTGCACATTAGGGAGTTTAAGGAAGTAGTTGCGACTTTTCATAGTCAAAATGTAACTGATGACATTGGGAGACTTATGCCCTTTCTTTTCTCTTTGAATGATAGGGCTAAGAGTTGGCTATACTTGCTGAGACCACGATTTATTGGATCATGGAATGAGATGACTCAGGTATTCTTCAATAAATACTTTCTTCAACATAAGACCAACATTTTAAAAAGGCAAATCTCCACCTTTACACAAAAGGACAGTGAGAGTTTGTATCAGTCTTGGAAGAGATTTAAGGAGTTGTTGAGTATGTGTCCTCACCATGAGTATGAGAGTTGGCACTTAGTAAGCTATTTTTATGAGGGGCTTACACCTAGAGAGTTCCAATTTGTGGAGATGATGTGTAATGGTGAGTTCTTACAGAAATATCTTGGTGAGGCCATAGAATACCTCAATGAGTTTGCTAAAAAACTCACACTTAGACTGGAGCTAGTGCTATTGATAGCACAAATAGGTCAAGACCGGCAGGAAACCCAAATGGTGGTGGAATTTACCATCTCAGGGAAGAAGATAACCTAAAGGCTAAGGTTGAGATGCTCACTAGGGAGCTAGAGGTGTTAAAAACTAAGGATTTAAAACCAACGCACATGGCTACTCGTGTAGAGTCCTTTGGATCGTGTTTTGTGTGTGGTGGGGTAGATCACCTAGTTCAAGAGTGCCCCACATATACTGAAATAAGGGGAATTTAGGAAGAACAATGTAATGCCTTAGGTATGTACATGAAGCCTGTTGCACATTTCTCTGATATCTACAATCCTGGGTAGCGTAATCACCCTAATTTTAGCTGGAAATCTAAAAACCAGCAGTTTGCACAGCCACCTTGAGTTTATCCTACACCATATCATGCATCATCTTCTTCTAGGAACTCCATAGAAGATACTTTACATGCTTTTATTTAAGCACATGGTAAAACTCATCAAAAGTTTGAATCTTTGATTTTGCAGGTTTTTAAGAAAACAAAGAGATAAAAAGTCATATATCCAAGATAATGAGCTCCTTGAGTGTGAATGAGCATGGCAAGTTTCCTTCTCAAGCTCAATCCACACCCCAAGGTCAACATATGGTGCAAGGAAATTTGAAAGAGGTCAATGCTATCGTGACAAGAAGTGGTAAGTCCTTACACATCCCAACAACTAATAAGCTAGAGGATGTTGAAGATGAACAAACCAATGATAGTACTGAGTTGCCCAAGGAAGCTGAGGTAATCAAAAGCCCAGTTAAGTTATCATTTCCTCAAGCTTTAAAATCTGGTATGCGAACTTTAGATTCTAGTAATGAAATCTTGGAGAAACTCAGGCAGGTAAAGATTAACCTTCCTCTTTTGCATGTTATTAAACAAGTTCTCACTTATGCAAAAGTTCTTAAAGATTTGTGTACAATTAAGAGGAAGCACTATGTTAAGAAGACATCATTTCTAACAGAGCAAGTTAGTGCTCTAATTGAGTAGCGAATTCCTCCTAAGTACAAGGATCCTTGTTGTCCAACGATTGCATGTAGTATTGGAATGATGAGTTTGGGCAAGTCTTGCTAGATTTAGGAGCTAGTATTAATTTGATGCCTTATTCCATTTATTTGCAGCTTAGTTTGGGTGGAATTAAGCCTACTTCTGTTGTGCTTTAGTTGGCTAATCGTTCAGTTAAGAAACTGAGAGGGAGATTTGAGGATATTTTGATTCAAATTGACAAGTTTTATTATCCTGTTGATTTCTTAATTTTGGACACTCAGTCAGTTGAGTCTAACTCTAAGGTTTCTCTCATATTAGATATACCTTTCCTTACTACGGCTAATGCACTTATAAATTGCAAGAATGGGTTGATGAAACTATCTTTTGGAAACATGACCATGGAGGTCAACATTTTCCATATTGAGAAATAGCCAATAGATGATGAGTGCCACGAAACGTACATGATTGACGCACTCGTAGACAAGGGAGTTCACACAACTCATGATTTTGATCCTCTTGAATATTCCCTTGTTAATTCTGAGTTTGATACTATTAGTGATTCATATGATATTATTGATATTTGTGTTATCTTTTATAAAACTCAAGATTATGGAACACGGGTATGGTAACTGAAATTTGAGGAGTTGCCTAAGAAAGGTGAAAAACAGATTCCTTCAAGTATGGAAGCACCAAGAGTGAAATTGAAACCTTTGCCTAAGTCTAAAATCTATAAGGTTAAAATGAAAGCGTTTCATGATAAAAATATTTTTAGGGAGACGTTTAACCTAATGACCAAATACACTTATATGATTCTAGACTTCATAAACACCTATGAAAACTTCGGTCTAGGTGGACTAGCCCCTTTGTAGTGAAAAAATTTTTTGAAAATGGGGTGGTAGAAATAGAGGATCCTAAGGATGGTCAGATCTTTAAAGTAAATGGTCAATGCCTTAAAGTATTAATTGATAGGCAAGTTCTGGAAGGGGAAGATATTCCACTTGTGGATCTGATCTACCAACCTTGACCACATCACACATGTATGTTTTTCTTTATTTGTTTTGTTTTATTTTTGTTTTGTTTTATTTTCTTTCTTTTCGATTTTGTTTGCTGTTGTTTTTCTTTGTATGTTAGTTTAATTTTGTCATTTCAGGTTACCATTTTTGGTGCTTAGTGAGCTACCCACGTCACTCATCAGGTGTATTCTACCCTTTCTAGCTACTCCCCATTCAATTTTAATTCTTAAACATTGAGGACAATGTTTCATTTAAGTTGGAGGTGATGGTACAAATTCAATATTTAAAAGATTTGTTAGAACTCTATGACATATTTTCATGTGTCAATTTTTTTGACTTCGCATTACACATACATCATTTTCACATGTGTACTCATTTTTATCTTCGTGAATTCACCAAACCTACCATAATCATTTTTTGCTGAAACTTTCACAAAACCCCTAATGAACTCATCCAAGTTTTGTGGTAAGGTGGTGGTTTGACACATGTAGTTAGAGAACTCTTTTGTTTATGTATTCATGTGAGTTTGGAGAGGATTGAGAGCCTACAAATGCAGAAAATTGTGATAAGCGTTCATTGATCAATTGAATTGGGCACTTCTTTTGAGAATATCATTATATGGTTGGTGGTAAGAATGTGGATATACTTGGGATATGACAAAGGTCAACTCAGGACCAACAATTGAGCCTTTCAAGCTAACCCTAGAAGGAAAAGCATTATCATTTGATGATCTAAAAAGTTGGAGAGTACATCAAGTGAGAAGTGTGGTCTACTGAGATATTTAATAAGATTCTCTTTGTATGTATTTGAAAGTTTTTGAATCATTTTCATCTTCTTTTTTTTCATATAGCCCTGAACCCAAGCCACATTACAATCTTTTGTGTTGACCATTCTGATCCTAAGTAAGCTTTTGGAAAGTGTGGTGGAACTCTCATTCGTTAGTGTTCCTATCATAAGATCAATGTTTGCTTGTTGCTTGTATATAATTGCCTAATTCCCCATGAGTGTGTATGTACACCCATTGTCAACTCCATAGAGAGAATATTCACATGAAACACTTTTCTACTCATGAGTTATGGAGTTGAACCTTTCGCTTGAGATGTTCTTGATGTTGCATGTGTTAGGAACTCCAGTTAGATGGATATAGTTTGGAACACACATACATTCTGTAGATTGCTATAGGTGGATTGCTTGTGATTGGATTATTGAATTCCTAATATTGCTTTGACATGTGAATCTGGAAAGTGTGACTTGGTGGCTTTTGTATGTGATTTTCTTTGGTTTCTTTCGTTGTTTTGGCATGAAATTGCTAGGGACTAGCAGTGAGTAAGTTCGGGGGGTGTGATGAGTGCGCGAAAGTGCATTCTAAATACCCTATTATTGGATTAAAATGCTAAAATGTGAATAGAATTAATATAAATTAAGGTGTATTCTTGAATTGAATTTCTATTTACTTTAGGATACTCCTAAATAGATTTTTACTTTTAATTTTAGAATTTATAAAAGAACAAGTCAAAACCCAGTCAAATTCAAAGGAGGACTTTCATGGGGCTTACGAACAATTTGGATAAAAAAAAAAGAGAAAGAAATCACAAAAGGAAACCACAAGAAGTCCAAGTCTGAAATTCGCTAGGAGATAGCCTGGACATATTTTAGTATTTTGATTGTAACTTTCTACTCATATATCGTATTGATGCGATTCTTGATGGTTTAGAAAGTTATCTTAAAGGGCTATAAATGTGTCTCTAATAAGGATTTTCTAACTTGAATTCCTGAAGTACGTATGTGGCTGCCAAGATGAGTCCTAAAATTTAGGCTTTTTTTATGCGAGAATTATGAAGACATTAGGGTTTCTTTCCTACACTATGTAAGCATATTATTAGCACGAAATATAAGAGAGAGGAGAGGCACAAGAGGTAGATTTGAAGAGATGAGAAAATCACTTCCATAACACCATTTGCTTTATTTTTCTCTAGAGATTTTTGTTATCCATTATATTTATGGGTAACTAAATTTTTAAGTAGGGTTAGGGATGAACTTGCACATTAGATGATATTTTTAATTTATGTATTTAATTTTTAATTACTAAAACTCTTTTGTTTTATCACTTTAAATTCATTGTTGACGTTTTCATCTCCAAATAATCATAAAATTTATTCTATTTATGAATTCAGTCATACCTTTTCTATTGAATGTATTGGCTCTTTGATTATGTTTGGATCGATTATTTATCTATATTGATTTAGTTCTTTACTGCAATATCACTCCCTGAGTATATTGTTGTCGTTGGATTTTCTCAATAAGGATAATAATTTACGTATTTTAAAAGTTGTGAAAGATTTTTCAAAGGGTTACATTTGGTTTAATTTTAGTTTATAAATCTATACCTTTCGTTGGGCATTTCGGGAATTAAGTTCCCAATTGAATTATCCAATGAATTAAGAATAATTAAAATACCGGATTTGTGCAATGGATTCCTGACGCTCTACTGTTTGTCAAATTTGAGTATTTCTTCCGTTAGTAATTTTGCTTCACTTTAATTTACATTTAAAATTAATTTTTGTTCTCCATTAATCATTTAATATTTTTTTTTAGTTTCTTTGTTCCTTTGCTATTTTTTTAATTTGTCTCTCTGTGGAATTGACACCCCAAAGCTGTGCTATAACTACTGCGTTATTGTTTGGACGTAATCAAAAGGCATTCTTAGAAACTCCTTTTATTTTTTTTTTCTTTTTGATAAGAAATAAAATTCATTAAATCAAACCAAAGACATTACAAAGAGTGTTTATCAAGCCAAATGGCTTGAGAGATATGAGTAGAAATATCCTCCCACCACATCTCAATCTCTTCAACTTTCCAAGCTTGTCTATGAGCAGCCTGTATGATGCCCCCAAATTCTATTTGGGATCGGACGAACATTTGAAACGTCGAGACATACAACACAAGGTTACCTACCACCATTCATTACATATAAGATGCAATATTCCTAACATGTATCTAGTATTATGCAATATTCACAGAGGATAATTTTTTCTTGAGCAATACTATGTATCTAACTTATAATATCCCAAATAGTTAATGCGTATTCCATGCATTCTTAATAAAATAAACACCTACGACTATAACACAAGTCTCAGAAAATTGTAATCTCAAAACAATGGAGACCAGGCTCCATAATTACATTACCAAATACACTATTGGGCTAGTTCGTTAAGTAACTAGGCTAATGATACCAGAATACTATCTAAAAACTTAACTATGGAGGTTGCAAGCTCCGCTTTATGTCTACGGCGTCTAATCAACCTTCTCTAGTCTGCCCATGGCCACTCCCTACTCTGATCTTGACGCAACACCTACCATTTTGGGGGAATGGTAGTTGGGACTACCATGGTGAGATTTAATTAAATCTCAGTAAGTTAACAGGAAACTCATACATAGGTTAATGATGCATGTATGACAGTAAAAATATGGATGTATAATTAAAGTCGTAAATAAGCATAGCATAACTTGACATATAGCATGGCATAACTTGAAATTGAAAGGTAAACTGAACTTGATTTGATATGACATGAACTTGAACTTAAGACATAACATGGACTAGCAACATAACATAAACGTGAACTTAAAACATAGCATGAATGTGAACATATATAATATAAACATGAACTTGAACATAACATGAACGTGAGCATAACATTACATAAACATGAACTTAAGACATAATGTGAACGTGAACATAACATAACATGAACGTAAACTTGAACATAACATGACATGAACGTGAATTTAAAACATAACGTAAACATGAACATAACATAACATAAACCTGAGCATAACATGACATAAATGTGAACTTGAACATAACATGTGACGCCCCCAAATTCCGCTTGGGATTGAACGGACATTTGAAGCGTCGAGACATGCAACACAAGGTTACCTGCCCCCGTTCATGACATATAAGATGCAATGTTCCTAACATGCATCTAGCATTATGCAATATTCGCAGCGGATATTTTTTTTTTTTCTTTAGCAATACTATGCACCAAACTAAAAATATCCCAAATACTTGAAACATATTTCATACATAAAAACATACTAAAAAGCCGTGATCACTACACTAGTCCAAAATGGTTGTGATCAAAAGAATACTTGAGATACAACTCCAAAAGTACAAGCATTAACCTAAGTTAAATACTATACCATCATCAACATCGCACCGTAGCCTAGATGACCGTATTCAGATGGTCAGATTCCAATTCTTCTTTGGGTCCTGTAACAAGATCTACCATTCGGGGGGAATGGTAGTTGGGACTACCACAGTGAGATTTGATTACAAATCTCAGTAAGTTAACATAAAACTCACACACAGGTTAAAGATGCATGCATGGCAGTAAAAGCATAAATGCATAAGTAAAGTCGTACATAAGCATAGCATAACTTGACATATAACATGACATAACCAGAACTTAAACGTGAACTGAACTTGACTTAACATGACATGAACTTGAGTTTAAAACATAACATGGACTTGAAATGTAGCATGAACGTAAACATGCATAACATAAATATGAACTTGAAAATAACATAAACTTGAACATATCATGACATAAACGTGAACTTGAGACATACTGTAAACGTGAACTTAACATGATGTGAACATGAACTTGGAACATAACTTGATCATGAACATAACATGTACGTGTACATAACAAAACATGAACTTGATCTGAAACTTGACTTATCATGCACTTGATCTGAAACTTGACTTAATACGTACTCCACAGTTGTTGTGGCCCCACGTATTCTACGTGTCACAATTGCTGTGTCTCACGTAGTGTATGCTCCACAGTTGTTGTGGCCCCATACTTCATGCTCCACAGTTGTTGTGGCCCCATGTATACACGTAACATAAAATATAATACGTACTCCACAGTTGTTGTGGCCCCACGTATACACGTAACATAAAATATAATACGTACTCCACAGTTGTTGTGGCCCCACGTATACACGTAACATAAAATATAATACGTACTCCACAGTTGTTGTGGCCCCACGTATACACGTAACATAAAATATAATACGTACTCCACAGTTGTTGTGGCCCCACGTATACACGTAACATAAAATATAATACGTACTCCACAGTTGTTGTGGCCCCACGTATACACGTAACATAAAATATAATACGTACTCCACAGTTGTTGTGGCCCCACGTATACACGTAACATAAAATATAATACGTACTCCACAGTTGTTGTGGCCCCACGTATACACGTAACATAAAAAATAATACGTACTCCACAGTTGTTGTGGCCCCACGTATACACGTAACATAAAAATATAATACGTACTCCACAGTTGTTGTGGCCCCACGTATATACGTAACATTAAATATAATACGTACTCCACAGTTGTTGTGGCCCCACGTATTCACGTAACATAAAATATAATACGTACTCCACAGTTGTTGTGGCCCCACGTATTATACGTAACATAACATGTCTTATCTTTCTTAATGCATGAGATATTAATTAATATCATATACTTTTCTAACATGGCGTATACTTGTAAATGACACAATATGATTTAATCATAACATTTCATGGCATACTTAACATGGCATACTTATAACATACATCATTGTATGATAGAAAAGATTATGTAACAGATAATTATTCATGAGAGATTAAATCATACGTAGCAGATAAACATGTAATGACATAGCATGACATGGCATATACGATAACATACATACATAAATTGTAGTTCTCTTACCCATCACACATACACAATAAACTGATAGTAAGTTAGAGGCTAACTTACCTCGATTGTCACGTTCTACGAGAATAAAGTGCGATATACGAGAAACTGTAAAAGGTCATTCTAAAAGTTAGAAATTTAATTACTAACAATTAGAAACATGGAAACAAGTTATCTTAGAGTAAAATTATCATTTTACCCTCTACATGTGGGAAAACGACCATTTTACCCATAACTTAAGGATTTCATATCCTAACTCCAAAAATTTCCAAAATTTACATTCCTCATGTAAATTTTGTTCTAAACTCAAATATCAACTCAGAAAAAAATTTAAAACAAAACAACACTATGGAAAACACACTATGGCCGAAACATCCATAGGCCATTTCTCTTGATTTTTGTTACAATTCCTTCCAACTTCAAAACTCATGCTTAAACCAAAATTTTACAACAAACATCTTCCAATCCTAAGTTTAAAACCATACTTGAAACATCCATTTAGAAAAAGCTAATAATCAACACCAAACTTTTTTGTAAAAAGATCAAAACACTTGAATCACAAGCTTTGTCCTTAAATCAAAACATCTCCAAGAATTCCAAAAAATCTAATCTTACTTCTAACATATTCATAACATCATCCTCAGATAAACCATGCTTTAAATCATCAAACTAAAGTCACCAAAATCACAAAAATAACACTTGGAGTTTTTGATTTTACACTTAGTCCAAAAACAGAAACTTTTTCTTAACTAGCTTTGATAAATCTCTTGATCAATGGCTTAAGAAGGTGAGATCTTTGAAATAAAGTATCACATGGTTTAAAAACGTGTCCTAAAGAATATCCAACCATCAAAATTAAAATCACATGGCTAAAACCCAATAAAACATGGATCTAACCTAAAAACATCAAATCTTAGGCCTAACCGAAATTCTCTTGCATAGAAAAATCATATCTTTGAAACTAATACTAAATATCTCCAAAATAACATCCTAACATGAAAATAAGAGACTTAGGATCATCATATAAAAATATCAAAGCCTTTAGAGTAAGATCAAACCTCAAAATATTCAAACTTTATCCAAATAAAAACTGTTTTGTCACTTCCAGTTTTCATGTTTCTAGATCTAATAAAATCTATCATCAAAATCTTTATTCATGCAACAAAACCTCAATGAAAACTCTTAAACACATTCTAAGAACACTCCATAAAATTTTCGGACCAAGATATATCCATTAGCTTGGTCAAAAACTCCAAAACATAACACACTCTCCAGATTCACGCCCAGAATGACCTTTCCATGGTTAAAAATACTTTTGACCGACCAAATGACCATGGAATGATACGAAAAATACATCTACGGAAACTAGACTCAAAGAGGAACAACTTTTATGAAGGAGTCATCGTGTGAAAATACTTACAAAGGGTCGAAAAACTCCACGCAAAAAGACCCAGAAATCTGCCCGAGAGAGCTCTTTTGGGTTTCTCTCTAAGAACGGGGTGAAGAAATGATTAAAGTGAAGTAAGTGTGTCTTGCACGACTCAAGACTTCTGTAGGGAGAATATTTGGACCTTAATGATCATTGAGTGGAGGTGTAGACATGTGACATAATGTAGAGGATAGTGGGGGGCAAAAGACAACTTACAAAGGCTATGAGACATGGGACTTGATGGGGTGGGTTCCTCCATATTAATGAGTGCAACTTGATGCAATGAATGGTCTGCCAAGTGGGGGAGGAAATTTCTCCAAGAAGCTATGCCAAGGTGGCCAAAATTCGTGGGCTTTAGTGGGCCTTAGTGGGCCTCAACCAAGTGGGCTTCAATTTGGGGTTTAAAGGGGGTTTGGTTAGGGTTTGAGATGCTATCAAGCCCAAATCCAATTTTTCTTGGCCCAATCAAATTTCTAAGGTTTAAAATGTTGGATAAAGATGTCATAATAGGAATTTGAGAAATTAATAGCATGTGAAAGTGATTTAATCAAGTGATTAAACACAATACTAGAAATTGGATCAAAAAGGGTTTGAATGCCAACTTTAGGGTTTGGGGAAACCGTTTAGGGTTTCGGTTTCAACCAAGTTTTTGGGGTTTCAAAAGGATTCCAACCATTTAGGGTTTTACTAGGGTTGAAACCCTCTTCATCTAACTCAATTTGGTTGATCAGATGAAAAAAAACTGTTTTGCTTAGGTGGCATGATCTCACACATTGATTTCCTTCACAAATCCATCTAATGGTTTCTCTTTGTGCCAAGTATCTAATACTATTCATTATGTGTGGTTAAGATCTTGCCAAGTGTCCAAATAAAACTTCTCTAACCTAATTTGGACATTTCACACTGTGATTTTGAAACCACTGCACTTAGTACGCTTATCGAGGTTACTATTCACTCCGAAAAAGTGCATAATAAACTTAGTACTGAAAAATCCTAAATATTCAACTGAGTCTAGTGGCGTAAACTATAACGTAATCTGACACTTCTAACTACCTCAAACAAATAAAATCACATTTCTGGCACCATAGTGAGTGATAAAACTAATTATGTTGACATACTAGAACTTATGCGATTAGCCGATTCGTAAAAACTTATGGGGTTTTCACGAGATTTCTAATGTCTATAGAAATTCCACCATTGAATTTCTAGCGGGCTGTTACATAACATAACATGTACGTGAACTTGAACATAACATAACATAAACATAATGTGAACGTGAACATAACATAACATGTACGTGAACTTGAACATAACATAAACGTGAACATAACATGACATGCATGGGAACTTGAAACATAACATGAACATGAATATAACATAACATAAACCTGAGCATAACATGATATAAATGTAAATTTGAAATATAACATGAACGTGAACATAACATGACATGAACGTAAACTTAAAACATAACATGAACGTGAGCATAACGTAACAAGAACGTGAGCTTAAACTTAACTTGACATGAACTTGAACATAATGTGACGCCCCCAGATTCTACTTGGGATCGAACGGACATATGAAACGTCAGGACATGCAACACAAGGTTACTTGCCTCCGTTCATGACATGCTAGATGCAATGTTTCTAATATGCATCTAGCATTATGTAATATTCGCAGCAGATAAATTTTTTCTTGAGCAATACTATGCACCAAACTTATAATATCTCAAATACTTAAAACATAATTCATGCATACTTAACAAAATAAACATCTACTATTACAGTACATGTCTCAGAAGACTGAAATGGCAGATTATACTCCTTCACTGTAGTACTCGGCAGCGCATAGCCTTGACCGCAGTACCAGGTAGTGCGTATCATACTTTTGTAGTACGGTAGATTATACTCCTTCACTATAGTACTCGGCAGTGTATAGCCTTGACCGCAGTACTAGGCAGCGCGTATTATCCTTGACCATAATACAACTCAACTAATTTATCCATCTGTAGTACGGTAGATTATACTCATTCACCTTAGTACTCGACAACACATAGCCTTGACCACAATACCAGGCATCGTGTATCATCCTTGACCGTAGTATAAATTAACTGATAACTGAAACTTAACTATTCTCAAAATACACAATTGTATTCGAGATGAAACGTGATTGGAATACGAAATGATAGAAGTTCTGACGTCACATAACATGACTTGAACGTAACTTGAGAGACATGACTTACTTGAGATAGAAACATTTCGTAGCATGACATAACATGTAACAGACAACATTTTATGACATGGCATAACATGGAACGGTGAATATTACATGACATGGCATACATGTAATAGTGAATATTATCTGACATGGCATACATGTAACAGATGGCATAATGTAATAGGACATACTTGTAACATATAGCAATACATGACCAAATAGATTGTGTAACAGATAAGCATTCATGACAGAATAAATCATGCGTAACAAATAAACATGTAATGACGTGGCATGACATATCTTATATGATAACATACATACATAAATTTTAGTTCACTTATCCATCACACATACACAATAAACTGATAGTAAGTTAGAAGCTAACTTACCTCAATTGTCGTGTTCTACGAGAATAAAATAAAGCATGAAATATGAGAAACTGTAAGAAAGTATTCTAAATGTTAGAAATTTAATTACTTACAATTAGAAATGTGTAAAAGAGACAACTTATGGTAAAATTACCATTTTACCCCTAACTTAAGAATTTCACATCCTAACTCCAAAAATTATCAAAGTTTACATTCCTCATGTACATTTCTCATGTAAATTTTGTCCTAAACTCAAATATCAACTCAGAAAAATTTAAAACAATTCACAACTATGGGAAACTCACTATGGCCGAAACATTCATATGCTATTCCTCTTGATTTTTGTTGCAATTTTTTCCAATTTCAAAACTCGTGATTAAACCAAAATTTTTCAACAAAGATCTTCCTATACTAAGTTTAAAAACATACTTAAAACTTCAATTGAAAAAAAGCTAATCATCAAAACCAAACTTTTTGTAAAAAGACCCAAACTTTTTAACAAATAGCAAACCCTTGAATCACAAATTTTGACCCTAAATCAAAACATCTCCAAGAATTCCAAAAAGATCAAATATTTCTTCTAACATATTCACAACTTCATCTTAATATTAACCATTCTTTAAATGATCAAACAAAAGTCACCAAAAATCACAAAAAAATACTTGGAGTTTTTGGTTTTACACTTAGTCCAAAAACAAAAACTTTTTCTTAACTAATTTTGATCAATCTCTTGATCCATTGCTTAAAAAGATGAGATTTTCAAATGACCATGGAATGAGAGACTAATACTATATCTACGAAAAATATACTCAAAGATGAACAACTTTTATAAAGGAGTCATCATGTGAAATTACTTTCAAAGGTCTAAAATCTCCATGTAAAAAGATCCAGAAATATGCCCGAGAGTGCTCTTTTGGATTTCTCTCTAAGAATGGGGTGAAAAAGTGATGAAAGAGAGTGGAATGTATCTTGCACAAGTTTAGAGGTATGGGCTTGAATGACCCTTGATTAAAGATGACTATGTCATATAAAGTGGAGAATAGTGAGGGGCAAAGACTGCCTCCTACAGCTGTGAGTTATGGAGGGTGATGAAGTGGATTTCTCATTTACATCAGAACACTATTGGGTGCAGCAAAGGGCAGTATATGGCCTACCAAGTGGGAGAGGAAGCTTCTTCAATAAGCTTTGTCAAGGTGGCCAAATTCGTGGGCCTTGTTAAGCTTCAACCAAATGAGCTTTAACTAGGGGGGAGTTCGGTCCGGTCCAGTCCGGTCCCGGGAAGTTTCTTGGACCGGACCGGACCTATTCGGTCCAGGGTATTCCCACCCTGGACCGGACCGATCATCATAAATACCGGGCGGTCAGGTCCCATTCAGGACGGTTCGGTCCGGTCGGTCCAATCGGTCCGACCGGACTCCAAATGGGCCAATGGCCCAATCTTTTTCTTACTTCATTTTTGGCCCAACAATTAAAATTCACTAACAATTTATTTAATTTGAAGCCGAAAATACTAAAAATATACTTAGAAAGAAAAATAAAAATAACAATTAAAAAAAATTATCTATATACAATAAATTTGCAATAAAATATTTTACTACTAAAAAATAAAAAATTCCTATATACATCCAGATTCCAAACAATTTAAACAAGATGATCAATCATATATAGTATATACTATTTAATATTTATCATATAGCAAACTACCAACTTAATTGCAATTTGCAACTTGCATTATCTAATACAAGAAAGAAAGGTATTTTTTTTTTTAAAAAAAAGAGAGAAATACAACTAAAATCGACATTCATGTATCTTACATACATCATACATGATACATCAAATTATTCAAATATGCATTCTAAAAGAAAGAAAAATAAAAATCCATTCACATGCATATTTAAAAACTAAAAATTAAAAAGTCTTAAAAAAAAAGAACCATCAAAGACTAGAAGTCATATTTAATAATTTACATCAAAAGCACTGATGCACAGTGCACTCTAACATACTAAGTTACTAACAGTAGCCTAAATTACGTAAAAAAAAAAAAACCAACAGCAACATCTAAGAGTTAACATAATTACATCAATAGAAAATAAAAATTATACAATTAGGTAAAGAGAGAATTAGTCCCTGACTATCAGCAAATTCCTCACAATCAATTTCTCCATCAAGGTTGAGATCACAGATTTGCAGATAAAAAGGTAAAAAACCAAGGCATTAACCTGTAATTAATTATGGAGACATGTCAAGTTAATTTGGAAATATAAAAAGAAAGCTATAGAAATATAATGTCATTTTTATACTCCAGATCAGGAATATTGTGACGCCCCCAAATTCCGCTTGGGATTGAACGGACATTTGAAGCGTCGAGACATGCAACACAAGGTTACCTGCCCCCGTTCATGACATATAAGATGCAATGTTCCTAACATGCATCTAGCATTATGCAATATTCGCAGCGGATAATTTTTTTTTTCTTTAGCAATACTATGCACCAAACTAAAAATATCCCAAATACTTGAAACATATTTCATACATAAAGGCATACTAAAAAGCCGTGATCACCACACTAGTCCAAAATGGTTGTGATCAAAAGAATACTTGAGATACAACTCCAAAAGTACAAGTATTAACCTAAGTTAAATACTATACCATCATCAACATCGCACCGTGGCCTAGTCGACCGTATTCAGTTGGTCAGATTCCAATTCTCCTTTGGGTCCTGTAACAAGATCTACCATTCGGGGGGAATGGTAGTTGGGACTACCACAGTGAGATTTGATTACAAATCTCAGTAAGTTAACATAAAACTCACACACAGGTTAAAAATGCATGCATGGCAGTAAAAGCATAAATGCATAATTATAGTCATACATAAACATAGTATAACTTGACATATAGCATGACTTAACCAGAACTTAAGCGTGAACTGAACTTGACTTAACATGGCATGAACTTAAGCTTAAAACATAACATGAACAAACAACATAACATGAACGTGAAACATAACATGGACTTGAAATATAGCATGAACGTAAACCTGCATAACATAAATAAGAACTTGAAAATAACATAAACTTGAACATAACATGTACGTGAGTATAACATAACATGGACTTGATCTAAAACTTGACTTATCATGTATTTGATCTGAAACTGGACTTAACATAGACTTGGAATCTTATTCAATTGTCTTGATTAATAACGTGCGTTAATACGTACTCCACAGTTGTTGTGGTCCCACGCATTATAAGTAACATAAAATATAATACGTACTCCACAGTTGTTGTGGCCCCACGCATTATAAGTAACATAACATATAATACGTACTCCACAGTTGTTGTGGCCCCACGCATTATAACGTAACATAAAATATAATACGTACTCCACAGTTGTTGTGGCCCCACGCATTATAAGTAACATAAATCACGTAATCGTATGCTCCACAGTTGTTGTGGCCCCAGCATTAGACATATATCAATGTCTCCACAGTTGTTGTGGCCCCATGACATATACGTAACATAAAATATAATACGTACTCCACAGTTGTTGTGGCCCCACGCTATAATACAATAATACGTACTCCACAGTTTGGAGCATAAAGTAATAAATATAACGTACTCCACAGTTGTTGTGGCCCCACGCTATAACATATCGTACACAGTGTGGGCCACAATACGTAACATATATAATACGTACTCCACAGTTGTTGTGGCCCCACGCTTATAAGTACATATAAGTACTCACATTGTGGCCACCATATAAGTAACTAATATCGTACTCCACAGTTGTTGTGGCCCCACGCTTATAAGTAACAAAAACGTACCCACATTGTGGCCCAGAATAAGTAATAACGTACTCCACAGTTGTTGTGGCCCCACGATTATAACGTAACATAAAAATATAATACGTACTCCACAGTTGTTGTGGCCCCACGTATTCATGTAACATAAATATAATACGTACTCCACAGTTGTTGTGGCCCCACGTATTATAAGTAACATAACATGTCTTATCTTTCTTAATGCATGAGATATTAATTTAATATCATATACTTTTCTAACATGAGCGTATACTTGTAAATGCACAATATGATTTAATCATAACATTTCATGGCATACTTATAAGGCATACTACTGGCATCTTAAAAGATGATGATAGAAAAGATTGTGTAACAGATAAATATTATGAGAGATTAAATCATACGTAGCAGATAAACATGTAATGACATAGCATGACATGGCATATACGATAACATACATACATAAATTGTAGTTCCTTACCCATCACACATACACAATAAACTGATAGTAAGTTAGAGGCTAACTTACCTCGATTCGTCAGCGTTCTATGAGAATAGAGCGCGAAACACGAGGAACTGCACAACAGCTGGAAGAGGAACACTCAAGTCCTTAAGATTTTCAATTCTGAACTCAATTGCCATATTGTGAGCACTTGCAACACTACGGGCAACGTGAGGTTTCACTATACTCGAAAGAGATAATTTGACTTCAGAAAACCTTTGCACTAAAACAAGTTCATTAAAATTATCAATAATAACCAACAAACAATTCCTTTCTCAATCCATATACTCTTAGCCATAGTCAACCACAAGATGACACCAGTCACCCCAGACTATAATCCATAACACCACTGCTTCGGGACACTGTCATACAGTTTCCCAACACTACACCATACGCTCCACACTTCTCTGCTACGCCATCCAACCCTTCGTGACACGCCATCCGGTGTATCACGACTTAGTACAGAGTACACTCACGTGAACTCTCTTCCATTCACACTACAAAACCCATCACTGCGATACACGTCTCACGGTGCATCGCTACGCGACACGGAGTACGCGCTACGCGTACTTCCTTCGCTACAACACTCATCAACACGATGCACATCACACGATGCATCGCCATACCACACGGAGTACACTACATGCGTACTCCCTTCCTTCTACGACCCACATCACTACAGCGCACGTCGCGCGGCGCGTCGCTGCATTACACAGAATACGCTACACGCGTATTCTCTTCACACAACCCGCCGTATCACATCTACGGCATCCATCTCACGCCTATACTTCACAGCACAGTCCACAAAACTACAAAATCAAGCCTAACACTTCACAACCACACTTCGTTTCACAACTACGCAGCGAACTCCACAAACACTAACTACACAGTCTACAGCCAACCAAATCAACTATGTTAAACATAAATAACTAAAGATAGAGGGTTAAGACGAGAGAGATGTGATTGCTGTCGGGAAAGAATCTAAAACTGATAATTTTAGCGGGCTGTTACAGTAATTAAATTTTAACTTTTAGAATACCCTTACAGTTCCTCTTTTCATGCTTATTTTATTCTCGTAGAACGACAATGAGGTAGTTAGCTTCTAACTTACTATCAGTTTATTGTAGTATGATGAGTAAGGGAACTAAATTTATGTATGTATGTTATCATATATGATGCCATGCCAGTCATTACATGTTTATTGTTACGCATGATTTATTCTTTCATGAATTTTATCTTTACACAATCTATTCTGTCATATATTGCTATATGTTACAAGTATGCCTATATGATCTGTACATGTATGCCATAGTAGATATATTCACTATATGTCATGCATCATGTAATATTCACCTTCAATGTATGCCATTCATGTTAAGTAAAGAAGTCAGATCAAGTTTATGTTAAGTCAAGTTTCAGATCACGTTCAAGTTAAGTTATTCATGTCAATCACGACCCTAAGTGCTAGGATGGGGTAATATCCTAGTGGAACTCCTTTGTTCACGCTGGAGTGTCTAAATAGGTGTGAAATTCCCTGGGTTGACGAAGTACAGTCAACAGGTTGCGAATGGGGCCTAATTAGCTGGTCACCGGAGCGCGCCAGGCACTAACGCCGATGGTGCCATATTTTATGTTACGTGTATTCATGGGGCCACAACAACTGTGGAGCATGAAGTATGGGGCCACAACAACTGTGGAGCATACACTACGTGAGACACAGCAATTGTGACACGTAGAATACGTGGGGCCACAACAACTGTGGAGTACGTATTAACACATTCACAGCTGGTGTAGATACCTGTGTTGTGATGCGGTAATCGGCAGGGACACACGGCTCTAGGGGACCCGTGTAGCACCCATATGGTCACGTTATTAATTAAGTCTATTGAATAAGATTCCAAGTTCATGTCAAGAAGTTAAGAATAAGCAATCATGGTGACCCCATGAGATAAGAATAAGTTTCAGATCAAGTCCACGTTAAGACAAGTTTCAGATCAAGTTCATGTTATGTTATGTTATGCTCACGTACAAGTTATGTTCATGTTCACGTTAAGTTTCAAGTTCATGTTCATATCATGTTATGTTCATGTTTATGATATGTTCAAGCTCACGTTCATGTTATGTTATGTTCATGTTCATGTTATGTTTCAAGTTCACGTTTCTGTCATGTTATGTTTACGTACATGTTATTTTCAAGTTCACATTCATGTTATGTTATGTTCACGTTCACATTATGTCTCAAGTTCACGTTTATGTCATGTTATGCTCAGGTTTATGTTAAGTTCAAGTTCATATTTATGTTATGCATGTTCACGTTCATGCTATATTTCAAGTCCATGTTATGTTTCAAGTTTCACGTTCATGTTATGTTGCTAGTCCATGTTATGTTTTAAGCTCAAGTTCATGTCATGTTAAGTCAAGTTCAGTTCACATTTAAGTTCAGGTTATGTCATGCTATATGTCAAGTTATGCTATGCTTACTTACGACTTTATTTATGCATTTATGCTTTTACTGTCATGCATGCATCTTTAACCTGTGTGGGAGTTTCCTGTTAACTTACTGAGATTTGTAATCAAATCTCACCGTGGTAGTCCCAACTACCATTCCCCCCGAATGGTAGGCGATGTGTCAGGATCAGAGTAGGGAGTAGACATTGGTAGACTGAAGAGGTTGACTAGACGCCGCAGACACGATGCAGAGCTTACAACTTCCATAGTTAGTTTTTGGATAGTTTTCTGACCTTGTTAGTCAAGTTACACGAGTTACTCGACAAACTTCCTCAATAGTGTATTTTGGTAATGTAAATATGGAGTTTGGTCTCCCATATTTTTTAGGTTACAGTCTTCTAAGACTCATACTAAAATCGTGGATGTTTATTTTGTTAAGTATGCTTGGATTACGATTTAACTATTTGGGATATTATAAGTTTGGTGCATAGTATTGCTCAAGAAAAAAATTATCCGCTGCGAATATTGCATAATGCTAGATGCATGTTAGGAACATTGCATCTTATATGT
>QGSO01000332.1:490616-546674 GCA_011037825.1 Carya cathayensis | reverse complement strand
TTAGAAATTTAATTACTAACAATTAGAAACATGAAAACAAGCTAACTTAGAGTAAAATTATCATTTTACCCTCTACATGTGGGAAAATGACCATTTTACCCCTAACTTAAGGATTTCACATTCTAATTCCAAAAATTTCCAAAATTTACATTCCTCATGTAAATTTTATTCTAAACTCAAATATCAACTCAGAAAAATTTAAAACAAATCACAACTATAGAAAACACACTATGGCCGAAACATCCATATGCTATTTCTCTTGATTTTTGTTGCAATTCCTTCCAACTTCAAAACTCATGCTTAAACCAAAATTTTGCAACAAACATCTTCCTATCCTAAGTTTAAAAACATACTTAAAACATCAATCTAGAAAAGCTAATAATCAACACCAAACGTTTTGTAAAAGATCCAAACACTTGAATCACAAGCTTTGACCCTAAATCAAAACATATCCAAGAATTCCAAAAAATCAAATCTTATTTCTAACATATTCATAACATCATCCTAAGATCAACCATGCTTTATATCATCAAACTAAAATCACCAAAATCACAAAATAACACTTGGATGTTTTGGTTTTACACTTAGTCCAAAAACAGAAACTTTTTCCTCAACTAGCTTTGATAAATCTCTTGATCAATGGCTTAAGAAGGTGAGATCTTTGAAATAAAGAATCACATGGTTTAAGAATATGTCTTAAATAGGATACAACCATCAAACTTAAAATCACATGGCTTAAAATCAATAAGACATGGATCTAATCCAAAAACATCAAATCTTAGGCCTAACCAAAATCCTCTTGCATAGAAAAATCATATCTTTGAAATTAATACTAAATATCTTTAAAATAACATCCTAACATGAAAATAAGAGACTTAGGATCATCATATAAAAATATCAAAACCTTTAGAGTAAGATCAAATCTCGAAATATTCAAACTTTCTCCAAATAAAAACTATTTTGCCACTTCCAGTTTTCAAGTTTCTAGATCTAAGAAAATCTATCATCAAAAGTTTTAGTCATACAACAAAACATCAATGAACACTCTTAAGCATATTCTAACAACACTCCATAAAATTTTTGGACCAAGATATGTCCATTAGCTTGGTCAAAAGCTCCAAAACATAACATACTCTCCAGATTCACGCCCAGAATGACCTTTCCATGGTTAAAAATACTTTTGACCAACCAAATGACCATAGAATGATACAAATAATATATATACGGAAACTATATACAAAGAGAAACAACTTTTATGAAGGAGTCATCATGTGAAAATACATACGAATGGTCGAAAACCTCCACGCAAAAAGACCCAAAAATCTATCCGAGAGAGCTCTTTTGGGTTTCTCTCTAAAAACGGGATAAAGAAGTGATTAGAGGTAAAGAAGTGTGTCTTGCACGACTCTATACTTCTAGAAAGGGAAGATATGGACTTGAATGACCATTGATTGGAGGTAGCTATGTGACATAAAGTGGAGAATAGAGAGGGGAAAGAACTGCCTGCACAAGCTGTGAGGTATGGAGGTTGATGGGGTGGGTTTCTCCATCTCATCAAGGCACTGTTGGGTGCATCTAAGGGCAGTGGATGGTCTACCATGTGTGGGAGGAAACTTCTCCAAGAAGTCTTGCCAAGGTGGCCAAATTTGTGGGCCTCGGTGGGCCTCAACCAAGTGGGCTTCAATTTGGGGTTTAAATGGGGTTTGGTTAGGGTTTGAGATGCTATCAAGTTCAAATCCAATTTTTCTTGACCCAATCAAATTTTCAAGGTTTAAAAGGTTGGACAATAATGTTATAACAAGAATTTGAGAAATTAATAGCATATGGAAGTGATTTAATCAAGTGATTAAACACAATGCTAGAAATTAGATCAAAAAGGGTTTGAAGGCCAGCTTTAAGATTTGGGGAAACCGTTTAGGGTTTCAATTTCAACCAAGTTTTTGGGGTTTCAATTGGATTCCAACCATTTAGGGTTTCACTAGGGTTGAAACCCTCTTTGATCTGGCTCAATTTGGTTGATCAGATGAAAAAGGTTTTACTTGGGTGGCATGATCTTACACCTTGATTTCCTTCACAAATCCATCTAATGGTCTCTCTTTGTACCAAGTGTCTAATACTATTTACTATGCGTGGCTAAGATCTTGCCAAGTGTTCAAATAAAACTTCTCTAACCTAATTTGGACATTCCACACTGTGATTTTGAAAGCACTGAACTTAGTACGCTTATTGAGGTTACTATTCATTCCAAAAAATGCATAATAAACTTAATACTGAAAAATCCTAAATATTAATATTAACCTACAGTGAAAATCGTTTACCAAAACTCAACACCGAAATGTCCCTAAAAAAGATTTCACAGTTTCGAACAGGCATTTCGTCCGAAATTATGAAAATGAGTTATTGCGCCATAAAATTCTAAATATTCAACTGAGTCTAGTGGTGTAGACTATAACGTATTCTGACACTTCTAACTACCTCAAACAATTAAAATCGCATTTCTGGCACCATAGTGAGTGATGACATTGACTATGTTGACAAACTAAAACCTGTGCAGTTGATTGATTCGTAAAAACTTATGGGGTTTTCAAGAGGTTTCTAAAGTCTATAGAAATTCCACCATTGAATTTCTAGCAGGCTGTTACATAAATGGTATATATCAAACCTATAGTTTTGTTACTTCGAGATAACTTTATATCTTATCAACATGTCATCACAAAATCTCTTTAAAATATTAAAAAATAAATTAAGGAAAAAAATAGTATACAACAATAAATACCAATACTGATAATAATAACGAAACTAATGATGACGATCTCAAAACTAAGGATGATGATAACATGAAAAGATGATGTGATGAGATCATAATGATATGAAGATGAAGATGTAACGAGATAGATTGTGATAGTCATGAAGATGAGGTTGTGATGAGATCATGACGGTATAAAAATATGATGTGATGATAAATGGTGATATGATGATGAGTATGATGATGTAAAGAGATTAAATGTGATGTTATGAAGATGGTGTAATGAGATCATGATGAAATAAAAAGATGATGTAGTGATAAATGATATGAAAATATAATAAAATGATAAATGATATGAAAAGATTATGAGCTAAGCCGAGCAAATAGGTAAGAGTTTACCCAACAACTTGCCAACTATGCGATGGAGAGTAGGGCTGCTACTCGCTTGCAATCCACAGGTTGACGAGCTTTAATTCTCCCGATTGAAAACATACAAATCTCTCTTTTTTCTTCTTCTCTCAATTTCCCTTCTTCTCCTCCGCTTTTAAACTTGTCAATTCTCTCCATTATCGTGGTTACTCATGGCCAAGCCGGAGTCTACGATAGTTAGACCACAATTTGGCCGTGGGCTTCTACAACTCAATACCAAGGTTTTTGTCATGGGTTTGTATGCACAACAACGATGGGCTATAAAGATCAGTTACCCAAGACCACGATCTCTGGGTATGTGCACAATTATTACTTGGTTTCGTTTCCTTGTTTCATTTTGTCTACAATTTTGTGAGTTTGTTTTGTTTTTCGTTGGGTTTGGGACGTTTTCGGATATGTAAGTTTGTTTTTTTTATCTGTAAGATTGTTTGCTTTTGTTCGGATTTTGTTTGGACTTTTTTTTTAATAAAATATGTGGTATTGAACGGGGTGGTCTGAGGGGGGTGGCACCAATCCACTCTCATTATCCAAATAGGGGCACCCACAGTTGGCATTAAGCCCCCTTTCCGGTCCATGCGAGGGCATATGCATGTAACAACTCTAATGAAGAGTGGATGCTTTCCAAAATTATAATAAAAGCCCCTGTGCCTATTTCTCTCTAATTATATAGCTTATCTCTCGAATCACAAATAAGGGACAACGTAGTTTATGTATAAAAATATTTGCAAGATAGACCCCTAATAATAGTAGTAATACGGAATGCAAAAAGCAATACAATTATTTTTACAATACTTATCTTAATTTTATAAAGATAGACATCTACTGGATAAAAGCAATAAATGGTATATATCAAACCTGTATTTTTGTTACTTCAAGATAACTTCATATCTTATCAACATGTCATCACAAAATCTCTTAAAAATATTAAAAATAAATTAAGGAAAAGAACAGTATACAACAACAAATACCAATAATAATAATAATAACGAAACTAATGAGGACGATCTCAAAACTAAGGATGATGATAATATAAAAAAAAAATGATACAATGATGATGTGATGAGATCATGATGATATGAAAATGAAGATGTAACAAGATGGATCGTGAATGTCATGAAGATGAGAATGTGATGAGATCATGATGGTATGAAAATATGATGTGATGATAAATGTTGAGATGATGATGAGTATGGTGATGTAAAGAGATGAAACATGATATTAGCAAGATGATACAATGAGATCATGATGAAATGAAATGATTATGTAATGATAAATGTTATGACAAGATGACGAGATGATAAATGATACTAAAAGATGATGAGCTAACCTGAGCAAATTGGTAAGGGTTTACCAACCAACATGGCCAACTATGCGATGGAGAGTAGGCCTGCTACTCGCTTGCCTTCCACAGGTGGACGAGCTTTAATTCACTGGTTTGAAAGCCCAAGGGATGGGTGCCGGGATGGGCCTTGGGCCCACATGGCCTTTAATATATTTAAAAACTTAAATATATATATATAAATCATAATATCATATATATTAGAACACAAAAACCTAACTAGAAATATATATATATCTCTCTCTTCTGCCATTTCTTTCATTTCTAGCACCCATCTCCATCCACCTTTCACTTCTCCCCCACCCCCTTCTCTTTTCCTCATTCGATTCAGATTTTCACACTTCAATGGCCACCATCCTGACTTCTCTCTTTTTTCTTCTCCTCCCAATATCGCTTCTTCTCCTCCAATTTTAAACCCACTTGTCAATTTTCTCTCCATTATCATGATTACTCATGGCCAAGCTGCAGTCTACGATGGTTAAACCACAATTCGGCCATGGGCTTCTACGACTCAATACCACAATTTTTCGCTTGGTTTTGTATGCAACAAACTCACTATGACTATGAGTGACAAGTCTGCGCAACAAACTCACTATGACTATGAGTGACAAGTCTGCAAGTTTAAATCCACTACGACGACGATGGGCTATAATGATCTATTACCCAAGACCACAATCTCTGGGTATGTGCATGATTATTACTTGCTTTCATTACTTTGTTTCGTTTTATCTACAATTTTGTGAGTTTGTTTTGTTTTTCGTTGGGTTTGTGATGTTTTCGGATATGTAAGTTTGTTTTTTTTTATCTATAAAATTGTTGGCTTTTGTTTGGATTTTATTTTGGACTTTTTTTGTAAAAAAATGTGGTGTTCAACGGGGTGGTCTGGTGGTGGTGGCAGCAATCCGCTCTCAGTATCCAAATAGGGGCACCCATAGTCGGCATTAAGCCCCCTTCCAGATCCATGCGAGGGCATGTGCATGTAACAACTCTAATGAAGATTGGATGCTGTGACGCCCCCAAATTCCGCTTGGGATTGAACAGACATTTGAAGCGTCGAGACATGCAACACAAGGTTACCTGCCCCCGTTCATGACATATAAGATGCAATGTTCCTAACATGCATCTAGCATTATGCAATATTCGCAGCGGATAATCTTTTTCTTTAGCAATACTATGCACCAAACTAAATATATCCCAAATACTTGAAACATAATTCATACATAAAGGCATACTAAAAAGCCGTGATCATCACACTAGTCCAAAATGGTTGTGATCAAAAGAATACTTGAGATACAACTCCAAAAGTACAAGTATTAACCTAAGTTAAATACTATACCATCATCAACATCGCACCGTGGCCTAGTCGACCGTATTCAGTTGGTCAGATTCCAATTCTCCTTTGGGTCCTGTAACAAGATCTACCATTCGGGGGGAATGGTAGTTGGGACTACCACAGTGAGATTTGATTACAAATCTCAGTAAGTTAACATAAAACTCACACACAGGTTAAAAATGCATGCATGGCAGTAAAAGCATAAATGCATAATTATAGTCATACATAAACATAGTATAACTTGACATATAGCATGACTTAACCAGAACTTAAGCGTGAACTGAACTTGACTTAACATGGCATGAACTTAAGCTTAAAACATAACATGAACAAACAACATAACATGAACGTGAAACATAACATGGACTTGAAATATAGCATGAACGTAAACCTGCATAACATAAATAAGAACTTGAAAATAACATAAACTTGAACATAACATGTACGTGAGTATAACATAACATGGACTTGATCTAAAACTTGACTTATCATTATTTGATCTGAAACTGGACTTAACATAAACTTGGAATCTTATTCAATTGTCTTGATTAATAACGTGCGTTAATACGTACTCCACAGTTGTTGTGGCCCACGTATTCAAGTAACATAAAAATAATACGTACTCCACAGTTGTTGTGGCCCCACGTATTCTACATGTCACAATTGCTGTGTCTCATGTAGTGTATGCTCCACAGTTGTTGTGGCCCCATACTTCATGCTCCACAGTTGTTGTGGCCCCATGAATACAATAACATAAAATATAATACGTACTCCACAGTTGTTGTGGCCCCACGATTTACAGTCAAATTCTGTTCATTATGTATGCTCCACAGTTGTTGTGGCCCCAACTTCATGTAACATAAAATATAATACGTACTCCACAGTTGTTGTGGCCCCACGCATTATAAGTAACATAAATATAATACGTACTCCACAGTTGTTGTGGCCCCACGCATTATAAGTAACATAAATATAATACGTACTCCACAGTTGTTGTGGCCCCACGCATTATAAGTAACATAAAATATAATACGTACTCCACAGTTGTTGTGGCCCCACGCATTATAAGTAACATAAAATATAATACGTACTCCACAGTTGTTGTGGCCCCACGCATTATAAGTAACATAAATATAATACGTACTCCACAGTTGTTGTGGCCCCACGCATTATAAGTAACATAAAATATAATACGTACTCCACAGTTGTTGTGGCCCCACGCATTATAAGTAACATAAAATATAATACGTACTCCACAGTTGTTGTGGCCCCACGCATTATAAGTAACATAACATATCTTATCTTTCTTAATGCATGAGATATTATTTAATATCATATACTTTTCTAACATGGCGTATACTTGTAAATGGCACAATATGATTTAATCATAAACATTTCAAGGCATACATGTATCAGATGACATACTTAACATGGCATAAACGATAACATACATACATAAATTGTAGTTCCCTTACCCATCACACATACACAATAAACTGATAGTAAGTTAGAGGCTAACTTACCTCGATCGTCGCGTTCTATGAGAATAGAGCGCGAAACACGAGGAACTGCACAACAGCTGGAAGAGGAACACTCAAGTCCTTAAGATTTTCACTTCTGAACTCAATTGCCATATTGTAAGCACTTGCAACACCACGGCCAACTTGAGGTTTCACTATACTCGGAAGAGATAAATTGACTTCAGAAAGCCTTTGCACTAAAACAAGTTCATTAAAATTATCAATAACAACCAAACAAACAACTCATTTCTCAATCCATATACTCTTAGCCATAGTCAACCACAAGATGACACCAGTCACCCCGGACTATAATCCATATCATCACTGCTTCGGGACACTGTCATACAGTTTCCCAACACTACACCATACGCTCCACACTTCTCTGCTACGCCATCCAACCCTTCGTGACACGCCATCCGGTGTATCACGACTTAGTACAGAGTACACTCACGTGAACTCTCTTCCATTCACACTACAAAACCCATCACTGCGATACACGTCTCACGGTGCATCGCTACGCGACACGGAGTACGCGCTACGCGTACTTCCTTCGCTACAACACTCATCAACACGATGCACATCACACGATGCATCGCCATACCACACGGAGTACACTACATGCGTACTCCCTTCCTTCTACGACCCACATCACTACAGCGCACGTCGCGCGGCGCGTCGCTGCATTACACAGAATACGCTACACGCGTATTCTCTTCACACAACCCGCCGTATCACATCTACGGCATCCATCTCACGCCTATACTTCACAGCACAGTCCACAAAACTACAAAATCAAGCCTAACACTTCACAACCACACTTCGTTTCACAACTACGCAGCGAACTCCACAAACACTAACTACACAGTCTACAGCCAACCAAATCAACTATGTTAAACATAAATAACTAAAGATAGAGGGTTATACCATCGACGGGATAACCCGTGCGTCGCTCGCTGCTCGTCACGAACATGCGTCGGAGGAGCATACGTGGCGGTACGGTGTCTGTCCACCACATAAAGTGGTAGTTTGGGCTTGAGAAAGGCTAGGCGTGGTCTTGGAAGACTCACGGTCGCCTTGTGATGGTCAAAGGTGGCGGAGCACGGCGGCATCACGCCGTGAACAGTAACTCCGAACGGTGAGCGGAGGAGACGCGAGGTAGCGAAAAGCCATAGAACTTCATGGAAAGCTAGGGAAAGGTAGAGGAACATGTGGTGGAGCTGTGGTGGCGAGGTGGTGGTCGGACGGTGGCTAACGGCGGCAGATCGGCCGTTTGAAACCATTTTTGGCCTTGGAGAGTGCGGGAGAGTGTGAGCTCTACGAAGCTCCGTTGGCCATGAAATTTCTTGGAGAGGTTCATGAGGATGAGAGGAACAAGATGGTGGTGGTGAAACACCACGGGTGGCCGTGTACGGCGGCGCACGGTGGTGCAACCGAACGGGTGTTTTGAGAAACCCATATGAGAAAAAGTGAGAGTTTGGGAAAAAGAAAGACATGGGGAGGAAGCCCTTGATGTGGTGAATCCAATGGTGGTGCTTGGTGGCTGATTTGGCCGTGTATGGTGGTCCAAAATGGTGAAAAGCCTTAAAAACCCATTTGTTTGGAGGCGAGAGTGGCGGCTAACCGTGGCTCGGATGGAGGTGAAACTTGGAGGGGATGTTCACCGGTGAGAGGGGAAGAAATCTGGGTGGGTGGTGTAGTCCACGCCGCCGGCGAGCGGCGGTTCTGGGCGGAGAAAGAAATCGGCAACAGGGGAGAAAACAGGGCAGGGGCAGCAACTTCCGGGGGCTCTCGGCGACTAACGGCTGGTCCGATGGCTCTGAAAATTGGTGTGTATGAACTATGGTGAAAGGGGAAGAGAATGGCGGGGGTGGTGTACGACACCTCCACCGGACGGCGGAGAAACGGGCGGTCAAAGGGGCGGCGACGGTAATGAGACAAGAAGGAAGAGCACGGGAAGAGAGAGAGAATTGGTGGCCGGCGTTGCACACCTCCGGTGCAGATGTGTTCGCCGGTGAGGGAGGGACATGCCGGAGGTGGAGGTGAGGCACGGCGGCCGGAGGTGGCGCCGGTAGGAAGCTAGAACCGATCAGCTATGGTGGAAGGGTGTAAGTCGACCATGGAGAGAAGGAGAGGAAAGAGAAGGAAAAAAAAAAAGAAAAAAGGAAAAATGAAGGAAAAAGGGTAGGAGCCTAGGTAATAAACTTCAATCCTACGTTTTGGGATCCTCAAATAATTCAACGGTGAATTAAAACACTGATTAAAAACGCGTAAATGTTTTATTTTAAATAAAACACTTTAAATAAAACACCACGATGAATTAAGGTAGAATATTATTTTATAAACTAAAATTTATAAAATAATATTTCCTCATCATTATATAAAATGATAAAGTACCGTTAATTAATCGAAGATGATAAAACCAATTAATTTAAATAAGAGTTTTCAACATAAAATTAAACATCTTAATATCTTAAAACAACTAAAATATTTAATCTAAGTAATTATCCACAATTATAATATTTTCAGAGCTCATTAAATTATTATAATTGTGCTACTTTAAAAACAAGCTTATCTAATACTTTAAATTCGATGGATAAGATCCGGGAAAACGCCATCGAGGTACAACGCTTAGGATAAAACTGTTCATGATTTTACAGCTGTCGGTGAAGAACAAATTACGTGATTTACGGAAAAGATAATCTATACTCGTGATTCCAGATGAGGGTAAAGACGAGAGAGATGTGATTGCTGTCGGGAAAGAATCCAAAACTGATTATTTTAGCGGGCTGTTATAGATGCTTTCCAAAATGATTGTAAAAGCCACTCTGCCTATTTCTCTCTAAATATTCAACCTATCTCTCGAATCACAAATTATATATTAGAAACACAAACCCTAACTACAAATACTACTTTTTCTCTCAATCTCTTTCATTCCCAACACCCATCACCCACCGTCGACGTTAAGCCCCCTTCCCAGTCCATGTGAAAGCAACTGCTTGTAACAACCCTAATGAAGAGTGGATGCTTTCCAAAATGATAGTAAAAGCCCCTTAGTCTATTTCTGTCTAATTATTTAGCCTATCACTCAAATCATAAATAAAAGACAACATAGTTTTTGAATATAAGATATTTGCAAATACCACTTTTCTCTCAATCTCTCTCTATTGTCATTTCTTTAATTTCCAGCGGCCATCACCCTCCACCTTTAACTTCTCATCCTTCCCCTTCTCTTTTCCACCTTCATTTTAGACTTTCACGCTTCAATGACCACCATCTTTGTCTTTTCCCTTTTTTCTTCTCCTCCAATTTTAGACTTGCTTGTCTATTCACTCCATTATCGTGGGTACACATGGCCAAGCTACAGTCTACGACAATTGATGGGAACCAAGGTAGGCCTGCTCTTAAAGATCCTTTGCAAGTTCCAGATGGGCCAATTACAAGATTAAGAGCCAAGAAGATCAAGGAAGCAATGCAAGGATTAGTACAAGCCACTTGGGCAGAAGCTAGCAAGAGCCCAACACTCAAGATGGACTTGAAAGAAGAAGAACCAGTTTTGATCCACCTGATCCAAGCTGTGGAAGACTTGACTTAGAGATAAGGCCTTTAGATATTAAGGCTTTCAATTTGTTTAAAATGATTTTTATTATTAGTTTAGAATAAGTGGGCTTGAGGATGCTTAGCCCACATGTCTTATTTCTTATGAATTAGGGTTTTTGGGAAGGCCTTGTATTTTGGCCAAGGGCTTTTTTGGAAAGATACTATTTTATTTAAACTAGGGTTTAGAAGTACTGTAGCAATACACTGTTCATGCTACAGTACTGCGCGACTACTGTTCACTGAAGGGCATTTTTGAGAGTAGGGTCTCAAATTTTAGTCTAAGGTTTTATTATGTTTTGGGGAGGGTATTTAAAGGATGTAACTAGCCACTCCAAGGTTTAGACTATTATTCTGAATTTTAATTGTGAGTGAGTTTTCTCCTCTTGTTCTTAATTGAACTCTTGAACTTATCAAAGGTAAATCACAACCTTTGTGGCATTCCTCCTTGTAATTTGGGTTCTTGAGACGTGATTTCAATGGGTTTAGATTTTAATATAATCTAGGTTCTTGAAACAAGTTCCCAACGGGTCTAAATTCTCCATCCATAGACTTGAGTTTGGCTTTCCTGGGTTGTTTTTTCAATATTGTTGTTGGGTCTCAAAGCGAGTCGATTGGGGTTCACATCATTTTGTAAGACCACCATTTTGCCGTCGGCTTCTACGACTTAATAACACAATATTTTCGTCATGGGTATATATGGTAGAGACTCACTATGACTATGAGTGATGAGTCTACCAATTTAACAGTCCACTATGATGACAATCAGCTATAGAGATCAGTTACTCAATACGACGATATTGGGGTCTGTGCACGATTATTATTTAGTTTCATTTCTTTGTTTCATTTTATCTCAAATTTTGTGAGTTTGTTTTTGTTTTTCGTTGGATTTGTGATATTTTTCTGATATGTACCTTCATTTGTTTGGATCTGTAAGCTTGTTAGTTTTTGTTTGGTTTTGTTTTGACTTTTTTGCAAAAAATGACGTGTTGAATGGAGTGGTTTGATGATGGTGGCGCCAATTTGCTGTCGGTATCAAGATAAGGGTACCCACCATTGGCGTTAAGCCCCCTTCTGCTCCATACGAGGGCATGTGTGCACGTAACAACTCTAATAAAGAGTGGATGCTTTCCAAAATAATAGTAAAAGCCCCTATGCCAATTTCTCTCTAATTATTCAGCCTATCTCTCAAATCACAAATAAGGGACAACATAGTTTATGTATATAAGATATATTTGCAAGATAAACCCCTAATAAAAGTTGTACAACAGAATGCGAAAAGCAATACAAATATTTTTACAAAACATATCTTAATTTTATAACGACATACATATACTAGATAAAAGCAATAAACGGTATATATCAAACCTGTAGTTTTGTAACTTCGAGGAGATAACTATATCTCTTAACAACCTGTCATCACAAAATCTCTAACAAATATTAAAAATAAATTAACGAAAATACTAGAATACAACAACAAATACCAATGATGATAACAAAAACAAAACTAATGAGGATGATCTCAAAACTAATGATGATGATAATATGAAAATATGATGCAATGATGATGAGGGTGAGATCATGATAATATGAAGATGAAGATGTAACGAGATAAATCGAGATAGTCATAAAGATGAGGTTGTGATGAGATCATGATGGTATGAAAGTATGATGTGATGCTAAATGGTGAGATGATGATGAGTATGGTGATGTAAAGAGATTAAACGTGATGTTATGAAGATGATGTAATGAGATCATGATAAAATGACAATAATGTAATAATAAATGATATGAAAAGATGATAAAATGATAAATGATATGAAAAGATTATGAGTTAAGCCAAGCAAATCGATAAACCCCTAATAAAAATAGTAAAAAGGAATGCAAAAAGCAATACAAATATTTTTAAAAAACATATCTTAATTTTATAAATACGTAAATTGGATAAGAGCAATAAATGGTATATATCAAACATGTAGTTTTGTAACTTCGAGGAGATAACTACATCTCTTAACAACCTGCCATCACAAAATCTCTGGCAAATATTAAAAATAAATTAACAAAAATATACAACAACAAATACCAATAACGATAATAATAACGAAACTAACGAGGATGACATCAATACTAATGATGATGATAATATGAAAATATGATGCAATAATGATGTGATGAGATCATCATAATATGAAGATGAAGATGTAATGAGATAGATCGTAATAGTCAAGAAGATGAGGATGTGATGTCTCATAATAGTCATGAAGATGAGGATGTGATGTGAACATGATGGTATGAAAATAAGATGTGATAATAAATGGGGAGATGATGATGAGTAAGGTGATGTAAAGAGACTAAATGTGATGTTATGAAGATGATGTAATGAGATCATGATGGAATGAAAAGATAATGTAATGATAAATGATATGAAAAGATGATGAGATGATAAATGATATAAAAAGATTATAAGCTAAGCCAAGCAAATCGGTAAGAGTTTACCTGACAACTTGTCAACTATGCGATGGAGAGTAGGCTTGCAACGCGCTTGCATTCCAAGATGGACGAGCTTCAATTCTCCCGAATGAAAGGCCTGGGGGCAGGTTTTGGGATGGTCCTTGTGCCCACACGGCTATTAATATATGTAAAAACATACATATATATATATGTATATATATAAATATAATCATACTATCTTATATATCTGAAACACAAACCCTAACTACAAATACCACTTTTTCCCTCAATCTCTCTGTACTACCATTTATTTCATTTCAAACGACCATCACCTTCCACCTTTCACTTCTCCTCCTCCCCCTTCTCTTTTCCACATTCGCTTCAGACTTTCACGCTTTAATGGCCACCCATCCTGTCTTCTCTCTTTTTTCTTCTCCTCCCAATTTCCCTTCCTCTCGTCCGCTTTTAAACCCGCTTGTCTATTCACTCCACTACCAAGGGTACTCATGGCCAAGCCACGGTCGACGAGGGTAGGACCACAATTTTGCCAGGGGCTTGTACGACATGACTTAATAAGTCACTTTTCATTGTCGGTCTGTATCGTAGAGACTCACTGCGATGATGAGTGATGAGTCTGCAAGTTTTACAGTCCACTATGATGACAATGTGCTGTAGAGATCAGCTACCCAATACCACGAGCTCGCGGTTTGTGCACAATTATTACTTGATTTCATTTCTTTGTTTCATTTTATCTCTAATTTTGTGAGTTTGATTTTGTTCTTCGTTGGATTTGTGATATTTTTCTTATGTGTACGTTTGTTTGTTTGGATCTATAAGATTGTTGGTTTTTGTTTGGATTTTGTTTCGACTTTTTAGCAAAAAAATGTCGTGTTGAACAAGGGGTGGTTTGATGATCGTGGCACCAATTTGCTCCTGATATCAAGATAGGGGCACCCAAGGTCGTCGTTAAACCACCTTGCCACTCCATGCAATGGCATGTGTGCACGTAAGAACTCTATCAAAGAGTGGATGCTTTCCAATATAGTAAAAGCCCTTGTGCTTATTTCTCTCTAATTATTCAGCCTATCTCTCAAATCACAAATAACGGACAACATTGTTTATGTAGAAAAGGATATTTGCAAGATACCCCTAATAATAGTAGTAAAACGGAATGCAAAAAGCAATACAAATAGTTTTACAAAACATATCTTAATTTTATAAATATGTATATTAGATAAAAGCAATAAACGGTATATATCAAACCTGTAGTTTTGTAACTTTGGATTTGTGATATTTTTCTCATCTGTACGTTTGTTTGTTTGGATCTATAAGCTTGTAGGTTTTTGTTTTGATCTTGTTTGGACTTTTTCACAGAAAAATGTCGTGTTGAACGAGGGGTGGTTTGATGATTGTGTCACCAATTTGCTCCCGGTATCAAGATAGGGGCACCCAACGCCGCCGTTTAGCCCCCTTCCCGCTCCATGCGAGGGCATGTGTGCACGTAACGACTCTAACGAAAAGTGGATACTTTCCAAAATAGTAAAAACCCTTGTACCTATTTCTCTCTAATTATTCAGCCTATCTCTCAAATCACAGATAAGGGGGACAACATAGTTTATGTATAAAAGGATGTTTGCAAGATAAACCCCTAGTAATAGTAGTAAAATGGAATGCAAAAGGCAATACAAATATTTTTGTAAAATATATCTTAATTTAAAAAAAAAACGTAGATTGGATAAAAGCTATTAATACATGGTATATATCAAATCTGTAGTTTTGTAACTTCGAGGAGATAACTACATCTCTTTAACAACCTGCCATCACAAAATCTCTAGTAAATATTAGAAATAAATTAACAAAAGTGAAATTCCCAACGTACCCCTATAAAACCACGAAATTGTCTACCAATTTCCTTGAACAAATAAGTTAGATCTCAATTATCAAGATTATGAAACGAATCAAATACTTTAAAATAAATAATCAAACTTGCAAGACACAACGATTGGTTACGAAGGGAAACCCTTTAAAGAACTCTTTAAAGGTAAAACCCTACGGGGCAGCCAAATTCAGGAAAGTCAATCTTATTATTTGAAGAACAATTACAAATAATCATCAATTACAAAACCTTTGCAATTCGACTATCTTACTTGCTAACACAAACGACCCGTTTGTCTTCTACCGCAGTAGCAGCCAGAACCTCTGGCGATCTTCAAATGTTGACTTCCCTTCTGGAACTCCAGAGGCTGAAATCCAATCGACCCAATCCTCCAACACCGGAGCACGATCACACTTAAAGAGAGATGAAAAACCCCATGAAAATTCTCAAATGAATTTTCTCACACATATGCTCTGAATAAGCACTCTGAAATTCATGGCTCTCTGATCTCTAAGAAGATACAAAACCGAATCCCTTTAAATAGAAAGTCTGGAAAGAGTTCTAGTCGCAGTAGGACTCTGCTGACGGTTAGCAACAGACGCAAAAACACGTACCGACGGACTGCTAACATTTCGTGATAACTTCTTCTGTTATAGACTAAACTCTGTTCAGATTTCTTCTCGATAAGTGCAAAACTATCAGAACTCGATTTTGACTTCAAGGACTTATCTAAACAGCTCCTAAAACCTCTAGATAGACTCAGCATTGTTTAGATACAAATCAATACTTATTTTACATTCATCCAAATTTAATCAAATAATGATAAGATAAACCTTATCATTTAGTCATCTAATCCTAGCCAATTTTTGCCTTTACAAAAAGTATACAACAACAAATACCAATAACAAAGAATAACGAAACTAACGAAGATGATATCAAAACTAATGATGATGATAATATGAAAATATGATGCAATGATGATGTGATGAGATCATCACAATATGAAGATAAAGATCTAACAAGATAGATCGTAATAGTCATGAAGATGATGATGTGATGCGATCATGATAGTATGAAAATAAGATGTGATGATAAATGGTGAGATGATGATGAGTATGGTGATGTAAAGAGACTAAATGTGATGTTATGAAGATGATGTAATGAGATCATGATGAAATGAAAAAATAATGTAATGATAAATGATAAGAAAAGATGATGAAATGATACATGATATAAAAAGATTATAAGCTAAGCCGAGCAAATCGATAAGAGTTTACCTGACAACTTGTCAACTATGTGATGGAGAGTAGGCCTGCAACGCGCTTGCATTCCACAGATGGACGAGCTTAATTCTCCTGATTGAAAGTCCTTGGGGCGGATTTTGGGAAGGGCCTTGAGCCCACTCGGCCATTAATATATGTTAAAACAAACATATATATATATATGTATATATATATATATATATATATATATATATATATATAAATATAAATCATAATATCTTATATATTGTAAATACAAACCCCAACTACAAATACCACTTTATCTCTCAATCTCTCTCTACTGCCATTTTTTTCTTTTCCAGCGGCCATCACCCTCCACCTTTCACTTCTCCTCCTCCCCCTTCTCTTTTCCACATTCGTTTCAAACTTTCACACTTCAATGGCCACCATCCTGTCTTCTCTCTTTTTTCTTCTCCTCCCAATTTCCTTCATATCCTCCACTTTTAAAACCGCTTGTCTATTCACTCCACTATCACACAACTGGTAGAGATTTTAATTGATATTTCATCTTACTGTCACGAGTGCTTGGAGGCAGGCTCTTGAAGAGAAGAAGGGTTTGACTATGTGCTGATCAGTAGTGGAAGGAAGTGCAGAGTTGCTGTAACGACGCACTGTGTGATGTGCGTCGTGGTAATACATGATATAGCGAAGAGAGTACACATGGTGAGTACTCCACGTTGTGTAGCAATACACCGTATAACATGTCGCGACGAAAATGATAGTTGTGTAGTAGAGGAGCGTAGAGTATGTTGTGTTGCTTCGGGAACTGTGTAGCGGTGTCCCAAAACAGCTATAATGTGGCATGTAGTCTAAGGTGATAGATGTCGCCTTATAGTTGACAAATGTCGCCTTATAGTTAACTTATGGCTCAGAGTATGTGTGAAGTGATGGGATGGTATAAGAGTAGCGCAGCGAAAGCATAACGGGTGTCGTGACGTAACTCAGGATTTATCTTAAGCTATGTGACGTGACAGAGATGTAGTGGTGAATGGAGCCCTGTCGTGTCAAATGTTGGGATGAATTTGTAAAGGGGCTGGGAAGTAGGAAGGTCCTGCTGACCCGGTTTGAATAGAAGTAGGTATCGGAGTATGGAGTTTGTTTATACAAGCGGGCATTCATTGGACTATAAGTTGATCTTAGGTGATAAATGGTAGGTATATGTGCATCTAGTGAGACACGTGTATTGGACGGATTTACCATATATAATGAGTAATCTGTCCTAAGCATGGTTACATAATGTTTAAGCCTCAGAGTTGGCTTAAAGTCATGTGGCATGTATGGATGGGAATGAGAATTGAGTATGAGCTAGGAAGCATGAAGATAGTAATGGGTATGTTGTCTAGGATCGGGATGCGTTATTTAGTTGGTCTGAGTCATGCATCAAAATGTGGTTAATAGGAAAGTAAGATGAATGTCTTAGTGTCTTAACCCTAAAGTGAATCGCGGAAGTTTACTTTAAAGGATAAGACCTCGAAGTAGAACGTTGGATTTGAAAAATGTGACCCAAGTGGGTCCCAAAAAGAGTATTTTAGCATAGTAAATGGCTCGTAAGAGCACTAGTAGTGGGCTCAACAAAATTAAAATATAGCTAAAGAATAGCCAAAATGTGAAAAAAAAAGTCCTACAATGGACTCAACAAAGCTACAGTAAATTTGGCTTTCAACCAAATGGCTAGCCAAATTTGTTGAGCCAACTTCACTAGCTAAACATTATTTTTAGAGTAAAATAATGCTGGATTCTTCTTTCACTTTAATTCTTCTGGTTTTATTTGTTTTTGTATGCGATTTCTGCAACTTGGATTCTCAAGCCTTGATTGATTTTTTTCCTATATTTTTTATACAATTTCTGCAGTTTGGATTCTCAAGCTTCTTTCACATTTTTGATGCGATCGTTATTGCATTTAAACCATCAAGAGGGTATAGAATAATAAATAAACACATAAAAGAAGTTATAACATTTGTAATTTATTAAACATTTACTGTTGTCCAAAAAATTAATATTTTAATAGAATGATGAAAGATTTGTTGAGCCTATTATTTGATGTTGTAAAAAGTTACTAGCTAAAATTTGTAAAAGTGAATTGTTTAGCTAAATTTTAGCTAAAGATTGTTGAGCCCACTACTAGTGCTCTAAGAACACAGGGATGAATGGAAAGTATTCCAAGTGAGATGCAGTTCTATTTCTAGTATAGTTACTTATGTAGTAGATAGAGAATGACATTGAGGTTTTGTGTATGCATGTATGTTGCCATCTGACATGTACATGAATGGACTGCATCAAATGAGTATGTCATAGAGTCCAGGTAAGTGTTATGTTCATACTCTTATAGAGTTTTCTAAATAAATGAAAATGAAAACAAAATGTTTTTCCTCTATAATGCTTTACGAAATGACACAAAACTCGCTTTATGAAAGAATGCTAAGTATAAGTTTTCAAGTATAATTATGTAACGGCCCTTCTTGGTAGCCCCTTTTTATGCACCCCAAGTATGTAAGTGTATGTATGTGAATGTATACTATATATAGTAAGTACTGGATGTATTTTCACGAAAAGAAATGAAAAGAAATGTCAATGCTTATGTCTTATGCTTTAAACAATGCGAAGAAAGTGTTTTAAAATACCTCTATGAAAGATAATGCTTGAAAGGATGCCATGAACTGATGTTTTAAATGATGTCATAAAAGGTGATGTTTAAGCTTATGCTTTTAAATTACTTTTATAAATGAACAAACTGAAGGACTGAAAGAACTGTAAAGAATTGAAAGGACTAAAATAAATGAAAGGACTGAATGCTTAATGTATGAAAATATATAACGGCCACATGAATGAATGGATAAAGGTACCGAAAGACTGGATTGGGCAGATTGCAATGTCGGGTAAGTAGTACTGGTAGTACACCTAATGCTGCACCCTAACGGAATGGATTCCTAATCTGTGGCCACGAGCGAAATTCAGGTCTAAAAGACTGCTAACCCTCATACACGGGGTTTAACAGTGTGCAATAGCCAATGAAAGTGATAAGAAAGAATGTATGCATGTTAAGAAATGATGTATGCATGATAAAACTCTTTAAGAAATGAAGGCAGCGAGGTATGGGAAACTTTTTACGAGAAGAAAACCACCTTTAAAGAAAAAAGCCCACCTCACAACTTTTTAAAATGAATTGAATATCCATGTTTGATATGTATGGAGTGATGAATGCATGATTGAAAATCTATGTTGTTATAGTTTAACTATATGAAGTAATTCTTACGAGTTATCGACTCATTTTAGTTTTTATGTGTGCCTTCCCAAGAACAAGATAAGTACGATGTGTCAGGACGGACACGGCCTGAGAGGAAGAACACGAAAGCCTAGGCACAATGTTTTGTACGATAAACTTTAATTATAAAATTTAATGTTTTATGCTGTAACTTTTTAAATTAAGAAACACGTTTTATTTATAAATATAGAGTCTTTTGTAGCTTGACATAGAAGGAAAAGAAATTTCAAAACGAACAATAATTTCTATCTCTTTTCATAAAATATTTTCTAAAGGACGTGGTCACCACAATGATGGGCGTTACACCAAGCCTTGTGGTTTTTCTGCTTAGGCTTAGTTAGAAGTGCATAAAAGTCAAGTTTGGAGCCTTGGGCCAGCCAAAACTCATTTTTAGCCAAATAAAGCCCAAATTAAAATAAGGAGTTTGGTTATTTATTATCTTCATATATAACATTTATTTTTATTTTTTTTAAAATTTTATTTTTATTAAAATAATTAAGTTTTTGTACTCATTATTCATATATAACATATTTAATAAAAAAATAAAAAAATAAAAAATTATGTATAGTGCGTAAAGCGAGAGAACTATTGGTAGAAATTTTCTAAAATCAAACCCACACTCCCCGCCGCAATGTTGATTGGATACAAAAACAAAAACCTATTCTGCCTCTGGTTCTCTGTTTCTGCCTCCTACCAACAGGTCCAACACCACTTTGATATCCACTTTTGGATCTCTCAAATTCACATTTTCTCTCTCCCAGTTTTGGGATATTCTACTCTATTGTCCATTAGTTCCCCTTTTTCCCGAGAAAATCTCCGTGGAAAATCTGCTGCTTCAAACCCCAACTTTTGTATCTTCCTAAACTAAACCCCTCTCGTTTTCTTTTCTACCAAACATGGTTGGGAAAGCCGAACCCGTAAACGGGTCTGTAAAATCCGGATCGAACCAGAGTATCCCAGCGGCAATGCAAAGCCCCCTGAAGAAATCAGATCTAATCCCGAACCTCTCGCTCAAAACTCTAAAACTGAAAACCAAACAGCAGGAGCTCCTGATCCGAGTGTCGATCCTTTGCCTCGTCTACGTTCTGGCCTTCATAACCCGCCTCTTCAGCGTCCTCCGCTACGAGTCCATGATCCACGAGTTTGACCCTTACTTCAATTACCGCACTACTCTCTTCCTCACCGAAAAGGGCTTCTACGAGTTCTGGAACTGGTTCGATTCCGAGAGCTGGTACCCCCTCGGCCGCATCATCGGCGGGACCCTCTACCCTGGTCTCATGGTTACCGCCGCCATCATCTACTGGCTCCTCCGCTTCCTCCGCTTCGCCATCCATATCCGCGAGGTCTGCGTCTTGACGGCACCGTTTTTCGCTTCCAACACGACTCTGGTGGCGTATTTCTTCGGCAAAGAAGTTTGGGATTCGGGCGCGGGGCTCGTTGCAGCGGCACTGATTGCAATTTGCCCTGGTTATATATCCAGATCGGTGGCGGGGTCATACGATAACGAGGGTGTGGCGATATTCGCGTTGTTGCTCACGTTTTACTTGTTTGTGAAGGCCGTGAATACGGGATCGTTGGCGTGGGCTTTGGCGTCGGCTTTTGGCTACTTTTATATGGTTTCGGCGTGGGGTGGCTATGTGTTTATAATAAATTTGATTCCGCTATATGTGCTGGTGCTTTTGATCACGGGCAGATATTCCATGAGGTTGTACGTAGCCTACAATTCTATGTATGTGTTGGGAATGCTGCTTGCTATGCAGATTCGGTTTGTGGGGTTTCAGCATGTTCAGTCTGGGGAGCATATGGCCGCCATGGGGGTGTTCTTCTTGTTGCAGGTTTCGTGTCCTAATCTTTACTCTGTATAGAGTGCGTTTTGTCTACTTTTTTCAGCATGTTCAGCTAGGGAGCCTTCTCGTTTCACTTTACTTCGCCTTATTATTAAAAAAGTAAAAGGAATCTCCATATTAACTACAGTCTGTTTTCATACTTGTATGATTTTGATTTCAATGTATTGTGCACTGCCGCTAGAGTAGCTATGCTGCCAATCGTAAATAATGCTATAATGTTGTCTTATCGAATCCGTTGTAATAAACCTTACTTATATAGAAAAAGAAGTGATAATCTCTGTGCACATGTCTGTTTTGGCACTAAATTGCACTGTTTGTGCAGGTATTCTTCTTCTTAGATTGGGTTAAACACTTACTAAGTGACACAAAATTATTTCAAGCCTTTTTGAGGATCACTGTGACCACTGCAATAGGTGTTGGTGCTATTGCTCTTGGAGTAGGCACGGCATCTGGTTATATCTCTCCATGGACTGGCCGGTTTTACTCATTGCTTGATCCAACATATGCAAAGGATCATATTCCAATTATTGCTTCTGTCTCAGAGCATCAACCAACCGCCTGGTCATCTTTCATGTTCGATTTTCATATCCTGCTTTTCCTTTTTCCTGCGGGTCTCTATTTTTGCTTCAAGCGGTTGTCAGATGCCACAATTTTTATAGTTATGTATGGTCTCACAAGCATGTATTTTGCTGGTGTCATGGTTCGATTGATTCTTGTTGCTACACCTGCAGTATGCCTTATAAGTGCCATTGCTGTTTCTGCAACTATAAAGAATTTGACTCTAGTAGCAAGGGCCAAGAGTAAGGTTACCCAGACTGGGTCTGTGAGGGGAAGCAGTAGCTCGAAGGGATCTTCTAAGGTGAGTTCATCTCCGTTATAAAATAAGTTTGGCCTTTTATTCTAGTTAATTTAAGGAAGCACTGCTTTTATCACATTCTTGGAAATCTCAGTTGTTCAACAATGCCAACAACTTTGTCTCAATCGAACTCCTTTGTTTACCTATGCGATGAGTTTACTTTCCAATATAGTGAATGTGGTTACATGCTTAGTTCTTTAGTTAATACGAGGCAAATTCATGAAGTTAATAAGTGCATATGCCGCGGAGTGTTGACTAGGTGGAAAAGGGTCCATACATTTGATGCTTGTTATACGAACTCTGTTCACTATAGTTCTTTTAGTTGATGTGATCAAGCTTCTTTTGAATCTTTAATTGGATTAGGTATTAGTGCTCTTCCTAGTAAACAGCGGTGGTGTAGTGATTTTAGGCTCTCTCCTCCCTTCTCTGCCACAAACTAGCATTCAAGTGCTGTTTAATTTGACTAATTGATTAACTTCGTCATGTACATAATAATTTACGAAAAATTTTACTTGTAACACGTGTAACTCAGCTTACGTGGCACGTATTCAGGGTTATCTTTATCATTATTATTATTTTTTATGATTGACGTTATAGGAATATCAATGTTTGTCCTGTATAATTGGCTATGCCTTCTTTTCTTATTACTAAAGTTCTTAGTTACCAATAAAAAAAGGCACATCAACGCTAGCCAATGTCAATGGTGTTATGTGGGTGCCACACTTGTAACACCCCGTTCTCCAATAAAGTCATTTTTAGAATTTTCGGGGAAGCGGTGTGCTACTAAACTTGATTTAAAAACTTTTCCTTCTTAACGAAGTGCTAGATACAAAAGATTACATAAATAAATAAGTCAATTTTTATTAAATACTTAAAATTCAAAATGAAGTCTATCGAAGCACTTACTGAAAAGCAATAAGGTTCCATGTGCTTATCAAAATAACTTATTAAATTGTAAATCATAAAGCTAGCATAACAGAAACTATTTGGGTCTCTGCCTCGCCTCCTTGGTCCAAGTCATGTCCTGCAGCTCTATCCTTATAAAAATCCTCACCTGGGGAGGTTGAAATATAAAAACATACAAAAATGAATCGAATATTCAAGAAGCAACACATTATACAGTAAACATAATAAACATAAGGTTTCTTGAAAAATATGAATACTCATAAAAACATATGTAAATATCATGAATATGAATTTGTTTTTCACTTGTCGTAGGCCGATACCCGTTGTTGACCCCTATGAGTTAGGGTTAGTGAATCTAAGTATTTTCCGATTCCAGCCATGGCTGCTGGGGGTTGTGGAATCCATACATAAGGATGTAACATCCCAATGGAAGACCCAAATCATATGACCTATACTCCAAAAGGACTAGTCAATGATATAATTGGAGCCCCATTTGAACTTTAGGAGGAGTAAGAACTTTTCTTTCCCAAGCAATGTGGGATCCTATTCACCACCTACCCATATCCTTATCATATGGGGTATCACAATTTCCTTCTCTTAAATTCCAGACGTCCTTCTCGGGCCTCTTTGTTGTAGGTGGCACGGCTCAAGTCCCACAACTCTGGTTGGGCTAGACTCTGATACCGTTTGTAATGCTTTAATAGAATGCCTAAATCACATGACTTATATTCCAAAAAGACTTGTCAATGATACAATTGGAACTCTATTGGAACCTTATAAAGGGTAAGAATATTTCTTTTTCAATCAATGTGGGATCTTATTCACTACTTACCCTTATCCTTATCATATGGGGTATCCCAAAGGAAGACACATTGGGTGCACTTCTAGCATGTACAATCTGGCAATGCAATATGCCCATAACATATGGTACCGTCTTCATATCATAACATAGTCATTACGTATTTTATTATGCATACTTCATCATAATCATACTTGCATATTTGTCAGTCATATCATAGATTTCAAATGAAATTGCATTCTTTCATAAAATGTTGTGATGCATGCTTCATCACATAAAATTATGAGTGTTCATAAATCTTTTGCTGCATAACTCCTTTCATAAATCATGAATTTTCATTACTAATTTAATGCATAAATCTTCACATAAATCATGGATTTTCATAAAATATTTGATGCATGTCTTGCAACTAACACGAAACTTATGCATAAAATCATGATATTTATAAATTAATCATGACTTGGGTAGATAAACAGGGATTTGCAATGGAGGGCATACATGCATAATACTTTTATAAAAGACCTGCTGTTCACTGTACATACGTGTAAGGATATGGTTATGCTACTTACCTCGCAACGTTAATTCAATATTTCCGGCAAGAAATCAATCACGTGAACTAGAATGAGAGAGAAAATGTGAGGGATGTTGTGAGAAGGGTGAGGCAGTCGGCTATTGGCATGGTGAACGTGGGACATGCACGGTGCTGGACTGGGTATCTTGGGTTTGGCCGTTGCATTTATGGAGGTCTATGGTATTTTTTTTAAATAACGCATGGAAGGGAGATATTTATAGAGAGATTTGGGAGAGGGTGCTGACGAGTTCAAGTTCGAGTTAGACTTTATCCCAATCATTCAAGAAGAGAGTTTGAATCTAAAAACATGATCTAATGGTTCATTCAATGTTGGATTGGCAGTGACTGAGACTGCGTAGGAGACTTCAATTATTGATGATTTTAAATTAAAATAAATTTCTAATGGCCGATCTTTAAATTCTAAAAGGAGTCTTAACTCGTTCAATAAATAATAAATGGGATTTAACCTAGTTATTGAACCTAATTAAAATTCCTAATTAATCTCAATAATTTATCGCTTGCAAGTTTATCCAATATGAAATTTATGCCCAATAAAAATTATCAATATTCCGATCTTATAATTATTCGGCTAGGTTATTACAACACTAGGAGTGTACAAGTAGCTGAAATCAAGTCAATTTGAATGTATAATATATATGTGTATATATGACCGATCAAAAAATTATGTGTATATATATATTATGCTTTATTGATAGTCTAATGGTTGTCTCTTGTTGAGAGTTTTAAGGTTGTTTATATTGATGGCAAGCTGAGAATCAGTTATATTGTCAATGTTGATATCTTGATGTGATGCATGATCTTTCAGTTACTGTTTGGATTTTATTTTTATTTTTATAAGTAATAAGAATTTTTTTTTGATAAGTTTATAAGTAATAAGAAATTATTTAAGTGCATAAGAAATTTTATTGACTAGTAAATAGACATAGCTCAAGTACACATGAAGTGTACAAGAGGAAACACCTATATACAAGCTAGGAACTAGAATAGGCTAAAAGCAAATCATGAAAAATGTCTCCATTCAATACCAGAGCCTTCGCCCAAATACACAAAGTACTAAAGAAAAACTCTCTGAGTTCTCTCTAAGTTCTCCCATCAAACCTTCTCTATCTTCAAAGACACTGCCCATTTCTTTCCACACCACATCAAACATAAAGGGACCATCCTCCAAGTAGCAACAATGCGATTATTCCCTTGGTGGTTGGATTTCTTTTTTTTTAATTTAGTATTTTTATTAGCTCATGGCTTTTACAGTTTCTAAAATATCTATTTTAATGCCACTAGTGTGTGTCTAAAGTATTTATTATACATTACGAACCCCATTTCAATTTGGGTTGAAATTTGGAAAGAGTCTGAGATTTTAAAAGTGGGTTGGTCGAAACCCAATATTGGAAGAACATGAAATATTACATATACCTTTAAGAAAAAAACCAAAACAAGTGTTTAGGTTCTTCAAGTAGGTATTTGCTTGTAAATCCGACGAGATCACATAGGAGAAAATGGATAAGTTGGATTGTGTTTCTTGCTACCAACGTTATGTGATGATATCCTTTTGATTATGTTTTCTGTATATTAAAAATTACTGTTGCTTACTTTTCCTTCACAAATAGGCTTCACTTGATCAATCCCAGCCTTTCCAAAGAAATGGTGCTATTGCCTTACTTCTCGGTGCCTTTTACTTGCTCAGTAAGTATGCAACACACTGTACCTGGGTCACATCAGAGGCATACTCGTCTCCCTCAATTGTCTTGGCTGCTAGGGGTGCCCATGGCAACAGGGTCATCTTTGATGATTATCGTGAGGCATACTTTTGGCTGCGGAAGAATACTCCTACAGATGCTAAGGTGATGTCATGGTGGGATTATGGATACCAGATAACTGCTATGGGAAACAGAACTGTTATAGTTGATAACAACACCTGGAACAATACACACATTGCTACTGTTGGACGTGCAATGTCATCATATGAAGATGAGGCGTATGAAATTATGAGGTCACTTGATGTGGATTATGTATTAGTTGTCTTTGGAGGGGTTACCGGCTATTCTTCTGATGATATTAACAAGTAAGGCCAATTTGGAAACACCCTGCACACTTTGGATGATTTCTTGAAGCAAGTGATGTGTTTGTGTGTGCTTGCGCTTGTGTGGTTGTGTGTGCGCCTGCGTGCATGTGTCCATTTTGTTTTGTAAATTTGACCAGATCATAGAAGATGCATAATTAGCTGTTCTGTCAGCTTTTGTGGTAAGCAAGTCACACAATGCCCCATCAGCCCCATTTTTTTGGCCTTTTGTTTTTGAGCCAAGTCGTGTTGACTATTAAGAATGGTTTTATTTTATGTGGGTTGTGTATCAACCAATTGTGGCATACTGGTTTGACTCTTTTCACAAAAGTTGAATAATCTTGCAAAAAGTAATCAAATAACTTTTGGACTACTTGGTCTGTCTGTCTTATGAAATAGTTTGCAGCTGTGCATAGCAAATACCGTGTTTATGGCTGACATGCTGATCATAACTTTGCATCTTTGGGCTATGCTAATTTGCTAAACAATTTTTGGTTTGTAATTAAGTGGATGCTAGAAATGTGTCCTGTTTAATCTATTGAGTAGAGAGTACATATAATGCTACTTTGATGCCCTTTTGTTTATATTGGTTCTGTCGTACAAATATATCACTGCTACTTGGTTATAATATTTTCTGTTATTTGCATTCACTATTTAAATTAGTTGAGCTCAAGAATTTAATTTTACCAACAATATTCTTGCATCATATACTAACTAGGAATATATATATTTCAGATTTTTGTGGATGGTGAGAATCGGAGGTGGGGTTTTCCCTGTAATAAAAGAACCCGATTACCTTGTTAATGGCGAGTACCGTGTTGACAAAGGGGCTGCTCCCAAGATGTTGAACTGTCTCATGTAAGTTTTGTTGCATTGCTACAATGATACATGCAGTTGTTTTGAGTATGAGACCACCCCACTCCCCCATGCGGGGTTGGGGCAAGACCTTCATGGTGGGGTGTGAAAATATTCTGCTAGAATTGTGTGTTGTTAATAACAGCATCAATCCTTAGTGAAATGCTATATAATAATTTATTCAAACAGGCTATTGTATGTGTATGTGTGAGCTCTAGGATGTCTCCATTTCTATGATTAATACTAGCCAATACACTTCTCGAAATTGTGAGCCTGATACATTACACTCCCTCCAAATTGTGTATCTTGTATTGCTAGTGAGAAATGCATTTGTTTTGTCTTAATGTCAGCTGATAATGTGTTACTGAACTATCTATGTATACAATAATATAGCCATTCCACCTTCAGTCCATAAACTCTCTTTTTTTCTCTCATAGGACATTATAATTTATAAAAAAACTGGTACGTTATAGTTTTATTTGTTTATTTATGTCTCTTTAATCTCTTTTGGTCTTCAGGTACAAATTGTCTTATTATCGATTTGGAGAGTTGACAACAGAATATGGCAAACCACCTGGGTAAGTTCAAGGTTTATCTTCCATTCAACTTGAAATGGATATGCATTTGTGTTTTAACCAGAAGCACACGATACACCAGTTTTAATAATAGCAAGGTTGTTGTTTCACATGCATGTGAAAAAAGGATAATGTAAGTAATCAAAGAGCTACTATGAATGAAGTAGAGACTAAAATTAATAAAAAGTCAAAACCAAAACATAAAGTAGATGCACATCGCTAGAAGGCAAGGGATAGAAGCTCTGCATCACTATGAAGCCAAGGCATAGAGGCTGCTAGTGTTTGGGTTGTCATGGTACATATATTATTTATGGATACAGTTGTAAATGAACCATCAATAAATTGAGCTTAACTCATGTAAACTTGACTTGGGTTTGATTCATATGTTAAGTCATAACTCATCCTTCTCGAAGGGTTAGAAGAAATCTACATGTTAACAATACATTGCACTGTGTAATAAAAGATCCATAAGCACTGATACTCAAGCAGACTGTAAACTTCCTGCATCCTCATCCTCAACATCAGCAGGGACAATTGAAATATATTAAAAAAATGAGTCGACTAAGTAAATGGTATGTCATACAGCAAAAAGGTATTGAATCTGAATTTACCTCTGAAAAGTCCCTTAAACACAATTAAATATTCACATGTTGATTTTCTTGTTTCTATTTCTTCCTCCTAAATAGGTGTTATCTCTTGTATACCCCATGTACTTGGGCTATACTTGTTCGTATTAATATAATTTTACCGTGTACTTGTAAAAAAAAAATATTCACACATGAAACATTTAACCCTTTTTGTGCAAGGCTGTGCATCAGTCTCATATCCTATTTGTATTGGTTTCTTCTTAGTGGTTTAGAGGCATTGTTGTACTCTTAAGTATTTGTTTTGTAATTGTTGGTGTTTTCTTTTTTTTGAAATGGCAGGTATGATCGTGCAAGGGGGGTTGAAATCGGAAACAAGGATATTAAACTTGAATATCTGGAAGAGGCTTTTACAACATCTAACTGGATTGTTCGCATTTACAAAGTTAAACCACCAAATAATAGATGGTAAAGTTCTTTCTCCACCAACCACCCACACCCCCCCCCCCCCCCCCCCCCTTCCATCTGTGCGTCTGTGCGGGACAGTAAAGAAGTAGATGAAACTATAAGAGTTTGATTTGTGAAATCAATGTTAGGGATAGATTATGTAGTTTGCATTTGTAGCATTCAAGGCTCTAAATGTTCAGGACCTTGTTTTCCAAGATTTTGTATTGGCTTTTTACCTCATCTATTTTAAACTGTTTATTTGATTGTGGTTGAGGAACAGTTATTTAAATTCGAAACGTAATAGTCTGGCATGGTGCAGCTTACAGTTCCACATGCAATGATGGTTATTATAATTTTCCTCTATCAATGATTAGTTGTTCAATGAGCTTTGACTAGGAATTACCAATCCTTAGTGGCCTCTATGCAGGGAACTATGTTCCATATTTACCTTGGCACTGTGCTGCGCTACCATTTCCAGGCAATGTTTCATAGCTAGGTAGGATTGCAACTTCTCTACAAACTCTGGGATTGGATGAATGGATTTAGGCATTCCTCGAATACTCCTTTAGAGTTGTCCAAAATGTTGAGTCTGTGTTAGCTTGATATGGCCATTTCCTGACCTGTAGTTGATTTTTGTCTTATCCTGAAATAGTGCTATGCAAAACCTCGAGTAATGTTGTGGAATGAGACACGGATGGATAAGACGTATCTGTTCTCTGAAAAATCCACATTTCTTTGGGATGACAAGAGTAACAGATTTGAAATGACTTTAAACCAAATTGTATGTGGGATGACAAGAGTAATAGATTTCTCCAAAGTAGACAGATAGTTTTCTTTTTCTTTTTAATGTAAAGTAGTAGTTGAATCTGTTTGGCACTTGACACTTCTCTTTGTAGTTGACCTCGTCAGGAATATTTCCTTTATGGATCCCCCTTTTGCCTTGTGGAAGATGGGTGAGAGTGGGCCATGCCCTTCTTTTCCCAAGTGTTATTTTAATTTTTCTCCTTTAAGATTGACTTCAATTTGTTTAATGGATATTGGTGGCATATTTGGGACTGTTCATTCAAATCAGGTTTGTCTCAGTCTGGTTTGGAACCCAAGTAACCAGGTTCTGGAGGTGGTTTTCGGCTTAGGTTTTACTTGGGCTAAAAACTGCATTCCCACCTGCCCATGCTCGGGGACAAGTACGGGCAGGTTGCAGGTACAGGGTTAAGATCCAGAACCTGCAACTCGGTTTAAAATTTTAATTGGCCAATTAAAAAATTGATCAAAATCAAAAGAGAACACTTCACCCTACCCTTAGTCATTGATTTCTCGTCAAGTCTCCCAATTCATGTAAACATGAACGCATATGGTGGTGTCCTCACCATGGCGGGAGAGACTGACTAGAAGAGGAAGATTTAGATTGATAGAGAGAGAGAGGGTTTCTGGGAATGTCATCTCCAACTTCATATCGGTCTCCATTTTTGTCTTCTAAGTTCTAATCTCTTTAGAGGGAGAAAATCGTTAGAAATCCATTTTGCGGAGAAAGTTATTAGCAAATTCTTGAGAACTGCGTCACTTATCGGTGAGACTGGCTATGGTACTAATCCATACTCTTTCTCTCTCTCTCTCTCTCTCTCTCTCAACATAGTTCATTACTATGTTGGAGGTTGGGGAATTGTATCATACGGTCCTAAGATTAGGATTTAAATTTGGATTATTATTATTATTATTTTAAGTAGTACATTATTCAAATCAGTTTTAAAAATGGTAATTGTTTTTGAATGGGATTCTTCCGTCGTTAGCCTCAGTGTTTATTTCCTAGTGGGAGTATTTTCTTAATTCATAGCCAAATTCAAACTTCAAAATCCGAGCCTAATCTCCTCAATTTATTTACAATATTTTTCCCTCACATCCAAAACCGTTTCTCAGAATAAGCCCCACGTCAAAAACAGAAACCCCATACTAATTTCTCTCCATACCAAACCACCACAGAGTTCGCAGATGGTAAGCCCTTTCTTTTTCCCGTCGTTTCCCCTCTCTCTCTATCGATGATGGCTTATTGACCTGTGTTTTTTGTGCTGCCGTCACCGACCACCTTAGAGGACGTTGGAGCACCACCCACTCTGCCAGAAACTCCCAGCCAATCACTTCCTGTCGAACCCACACCTTCTCACTATCGTCCGCCACCCTCCCTCCCTCTATTGCTTTGGTTGTCAGTTTCTCTCTCTAAAAATGCTCTCTCTCTCTCTCTAGCTTGTGTTGCCAGTCACTCTCTATCAATTTGATCCACTGCCACCACACCTTTCTTCTCTCTCGGTGAGTCTGTCGCATGGCCTTCCCTCTCAAATGCATACATTATATTTCACAAGTAAAATTCTTTTAAGTTTGCTTTTGGTTTCTGCCTAGTGATTTGAAGTATTTCAAAAAGACCCATCAACCCATGCATATGGCAATTTGCAGGCCAGTATCAATTGTTAACTTTTGATGGTAATCATTTTAAGCAAAATATCTTGTAGCCTCTGTACATGTTCAGACTTCAAACCTTGGTGATTACAAATTTACTTTGCTGTCATTTTTTCTTAAATGTCATTTTCAATTGAAAATATTTCCCAACCTACAGGAGAAGCCCATGCTTGTCTATGAATATGTCCCAAAACACCCTTTTAACTAGGCTAAATCTTGTTGGCCATGATTTCTGTTGGGCTGGGCTGGTTGTATTTTTTACACAAACTTTTTTAGTGATATTAAGGTATTTAATCATGGGCTGCTAGGTATTAAATTATGATTATCTTATAGTATTATTAAATCTATTTTTTGAAACCCATATTCCCACAGTTATTTCTATAAAATAGATAATATATATTCCCTACTAAATTATGTTTAAAGGACTAGATATGATATTATTGTTTAAACAACTATATGATATTAGTATTTGTTGAATTTAATATATTGTTCAATATTTTATTAAATTAAAGTTCATGATATGTGTTCAAGTGGGTAGAATGCTATTTCTAGATAGTTAGTAATGTCTAGAACTTGGTATAGGTAACGAGCTACATGCAGGAACTAAGAAGCAACACGAAGAGGTAAGTAGTATGATCACACCTTTATGCGTGCTATAAATATTTAGTTTTTGCATGAAAAATGTGATGTTTATCTATGCTATGCTAAGAGCCAATTCAAGGTTAGTCCATTTTCACGAACCTCTATCAATTATGATAATATGCTTGTAAATGAGGTTGTTGTTAGATGGATGAGATGTTATGAAAATCACATGTATGCCATGTAATGTTCATGTAAGGTTTAGATCATGTTATGCCATACCTATATTATGTTATGTTGTGTAAAACTCATATTGATATGTCATGTTCAATGTTATGCCATGCACTAGAGTATGTCATGCCAAGATGTTATGAAAATCACATGTATGCCATGTAATGTTCATGTAAGGTTTAAATCATGTTATGCCATGCCTATATTATGTTATGTTGTGTAGAACTCATGTTGATATGCCATTTTCAATGTTATGTCATGCACAAGAGTATGTCATGCCAAGTAAATTTATGAAATCAAACATGTTTACATGCATTATGAAAGTTAATAAGAAAACACATCAAAGACAAGTAAGCTTTTTAAGATTGACTGTTATGGGTGGATGTGCAAACCACAGACTCAAACCACATGAAAGATAAGATGTTAGGTGGTGACATGGATCCAAGCGTATTTCACCACAGGTTATGATATGTTATGTGGTGTCACGGACTCAAACGTGGTTCACCATATGATAGGTGATAACACAGACTCAAGTGTGTTTCACTACATGTTATGATAAGTGATACGGTGCCACGGACTCAAGCGTGATTTACTCTATGCTATGATATGTTATGTACTATCAATAATAATTGGACCAATGCAGACATGTTATGATAGCCACTATGTAAGTGAAAGACAAGATGAATAAGATACGTACGAATGATAGGAAACGAATGGAGTCAGTAATTCATGTATTCACGTTACATGTGTTGTCATGATTATGTATGATTCCGCTTATGTTACTAATGAATGATATATATGTTACGTGAATGTGTGACAATATATGTAAGCTTTATAAATTAAGCCTAATGTTAAATTAAGTTACGTTTACAGTATGGTGTGCAATTACTAAGTCTTCGACTCCTTGTTTATCTATTTTTATGTTTTAATGTCCCAAATTATGATTTCGTGGATAAAGAGCAGGAGTACCAAAAGTAGAATAAATTATAGAGACTAAGTGGATGATTTAGACATTTAAGTTGTGTTGGTTTCACATAGAACTAGTTTATGCATTTTCATTATGCTTTCAACTTTACGTTATCAAAGATTGTTATGTTATGTTAGTTTGATGATTCAATAAATGAGAAATTTTCATGATTTTGAATCTCTTCATCGGGCATTAGGCCCATAATACCTTTTGGAAAGCTTCAAACTAAGCTTCTTCCTCAAGATCTTTTGCCCATATGGTTGTAGTTTCAAGAATACGTAATCCCCCACTTCAAAGGCAATTACACGCCTCCCTTGGTCACAATATGTTTTCATTTTTTCTTGAGCTCTCTTGAGGCCCCTCTTCACTTTCACTAAGATCTCATCTCTAGTGATCAACTTTCTCTCCATTTCATCATTCTTGGCCATCCCTCTCTCATAATTCACCAAGATAGTAGGTAGTCTTCCATACATAATCTCAAAAAGGCTCCTTTTGGATGGAAGAGTGAAATGATGTATTGTACCAATACTCGACCTAAGTGAGATAATCCCCACACTTTATTTGCTCCTCATGACAAAAACACTTCAAATATTGCTCGTGTCCTATTCACCACTTCGGTTTGCCCATCAGTTTGAAGATGGTAAGAGGAACTTGCCTTTAATTTGCTCCATTGTAACTAACTCAAAGAGATCCTTCCAAAAGGTGTTCATAAACACTCTATCCCGATCGGTCACAATACTCTTGAGAAACCTATGAAGTTTCACCACATTGTCAATTAATGCCTTGGCCACACTTTTTGCCGTGTAAGGGTGCTTAAGAGGAATAAAATGAGCATACTTGTAAAGTCAATCCACCACCACAAAATCACCTCATGGCCACTACTAGTCGGTAACCATTCCACAAAGTCTATTGTCAAGTCCTCTCAAATCAAGTTTGGAATTGGCAATAGTTGTAAAAGCTCGGATGGAGGTCTTTTGTCATGCTTGGCATTTTGACATACATGGCCACTAGTTTTTTCATCGCTTTTTTAAGCCTTTTCCAATAAAATAACTGCTTTGCCCTTATGTAGGTTCTTAACGACCCCGAGTGTCCTCTTTCCTTACTATTGTAGAAGTGGTCAAGAATTTCATTCCTCAAATTTGGGACATTAGGCAAATACACATAATCTTTGTAGTAAATATAACCAACACTCACCTTGAAGCCAATTATCTGTTCTCTTTGTGCTTCCAAAAGTTCAATAATTTCAAGGGCTCTTGCATCGATTTTTGTAGCTTCTTGGATCTTGTTCCAAATTCTTCGTTCGGCCCCACTCGAGGCCATTATACAGGATTCATCCTCCTCATGCACAACCCATATAAGTGAACTCCCATCTCTTCTACTCAATACATCGGCTACTTTGTTCTCTTTACCCTGTTGGTAAACAATCTCATACTAGTACCTAAGTAGCTTGACAAGAATCTTTTGTTGCTTGAACCCAGGGAGGAGAGTGGGTCCGACCCTGAGGCTACCTGAACATTACCTCATCCCGTCATGGCAAAGGAATGATTACCTCCCCCGAGGGAATGAATAGGAAGAAAGTGGTTTGAGGTACCTCTACCATTCCCTCGACGGAGTGCAAGATAGTTCCAAGACTACCTAACACAACCTCAGAAGAGACCACAAAGACTTCAAATTTCCTCACGTCAACTCAGCAAGATAGGTTGGTAATTGTCAAATGAAAGTCTATATCTTATTTCCAATTTTGCAACGCATACACAAAGGCATTGGGCGAGTGCCACCTTACATGCCGCTCAACCCCTCTCGCCAAGTGTGATGGTCAACGAGGTGTGCCCAGTCATACATACCGCGTGACCTCTGCCAAAGTATTTAGGTGAGTGTTGGCTTACATGTTGCTCGACCCCACTCACCAAGCGCAAGGGTCAATGAGGGGTGCCTTGTCAAATTGTTAGGGCCCTCAATTAAGTCCCTAAACATTATGTTCCTCTTGTCTGGATTCTCCTTGTGATGACCGAAGTTGCTTGCCCTCTTGCTTGGCCTTGAACAAATAGTGGCAATGAATGGTCTCTAGGTTAATGAAGATTTGGTGTTTAGTGATGTAATTGATGTATGTAGTGAATGGTGATGTAAAAGGGTGTTCTAAATGATGAACTCGTGGACTTGAAGTAATGTGGCACGAATTGATGTTTGTTCTTGGAGTTGGTGCCTCTTGAGATGGAATTTTGGTTTGGATGCAAAGTGAGGGGGTTTGGATGATGGAAGAAGGTTTTCTAAATTTTAGAAGGTAATTCAGGCTTGTGTATTTCAGCTAGGGTAAGAAGGAATTGATTGATTTGATTATGGAGTATTTTAGGATGATTCCTAGAATATAGGGATTAAATAGGGTAAGTATGACTAAGATGCCAATGATTAAGGAATGAGAATATGGAAGAGAATTAGGATTCCTAAAGTTTAGGAATCCCTATATGGAAAGTAGGGCTTCGACTAGGGTCAATGGGGAATGGAAGAAGGCTTTTTTTTGGTAGTCACAATTATGGGAAAGTATTGGGTGACTATGTGATAGGCGTGCGAAGTGTTTGGGGTGGGAATATGTGAGAAAATATATTAACACAATGAAAAATTGATGAACACACAAGACAATATTTATGAACACAAAGGATGAGGTGTGGTCCTAGGGGTTGTGACAAATGTTTTGCTATCACATTGGCCTCCCAACTGAGGGACTTGAGTGAGGGGCATGAAATAGAAGATGGAGGCTTGGAGAGGGACTTAGGGGCCGAAGTGCGGAGTTGTTGGGGAGGTTCTTTACAGTGATGGAGGACCCAAAGACACTTCCACCCTCAAGGGAATTTGATCATCACATTCTTTTGAAGGAGGAAGCCAAGCCGATTAATGTGGCTCTCTACCGGTATGCTTACTATCAAAAGATCGAGATTGAAAAGCAAGTCAATGAGATATTGGCTAACGGGCTCATTCGACCAAGTACTAGCCCATTCTCAAGTCTGGTTCTCTTGGTGAAGAAGAAGGGTGGCATATGGAGATTTTGCACTGACTACCAAGCCTTGAATGAGGCTACCATCAAGGATAGATTTCCAATCCCGACCATTAATGATATGTTGGATGAGCTTGGAGGTTCGATATTCTTCTCCAAACTTGATCTAAGGGTTGGGTACCATCAAATTAGGGTGCATGAAGGGGACATTCACACAATGGCTTTCCGAACTCACAATAGCCACTTTGAATACTTGGTGATTTCGTTTGGTCTATGCAATGTTTCTTCAACTTTTCAAGTATGCATAAACCAAATCTTTAAGCCGTATTTGAGAATGTATGTGTTGGTATTTTTTTATGACATTCTTGTTTATTCCAAGCCATGGGAGGATCACTTGGGGCACTTGGGGGTTGTTTTGGGCGTGCTACTTGACAACTCTTTATATATTAAGTTGTCCAAGTGTGCATTCGACCAAATGGAGATTGAGTATTTGAGGCATTTGATCTCACATTAAGGGGTCAAGGTGGATGCAAGGAAGGTGGAAGCTATGGTGGCTTGGCCAAAACCAAAGACTATCATTGAGTTAAGTGGCTTTCTTGGGCTCATGGGTTACTATAGGAAATTTGCGAAAGATTATACTTCCATTGTTAGAACACTCACCAACATGCTTAAAAAGAATACTTTTGTGTGGAGTAAAGAGAGGGAGAAGGCATTTGAAGCTTTGAAGAAAGCCATGACAACTACACCCGTCCTTGCTATTTTTAATTTTGAGAAGGCATTTGAGCTACACACGGATGCAAGTAATGTGGGCGTAGGGGCTGTTTTGACAAAAGAAGGGAGGCCATTAGCCTTCATTAGCAAAGCCCTTAGTGTTCAAAAGAAAATGTGGAGTGTGTATGCGCGGGAGAAGTTTGCCATCATAGAGGCTGTGAGGGTGTTGAGACCTTATTTGTTGGGAAGGAAATTCTTTATAGTCACGGATCAACAACCTTTGAAGCATCTTTTAGAGCAAAGAATTACCACTTTGGATCAACAAAGTTGGAATTCTAAACTACTTGGTTTTGAATTTGAATTGGTGTATAGGCTAGGTAGGGAGAATCGAGTGGTCGATGCCCTATCAAGGAGAGAAGATGGTAAGGTATTGGAGGCCCTCTCGGGTCCTTCATGGAGAATTTGGGATGTGATTAGAGAATGAGTAAAAAATGATCTAAGGTGTAAAAAGATGATGGAGATGCTAGAAGTGGATGCTAAGGGGTAGAAAATTATGAAATAAGTGATGGGCTTTTAAAAGACAAGGGAAGAGTGGTGTTGTCGAGTGTGGAGAAGCTTAGAAGGAAGATCTTAAGCCACTTTTATGATACCAAGGAAGGGAGACATTTGGGAGTGTATCGTATTTGAGTAAGGGTGGCTAATTTGTTCTATTGGGATGACATAAAGGGAGAGGTGAGGGAGTATGTGAGGGAGAATGTGAAGATGTGTGACACTTGCCAAAGGGTGAAGAGTGAGAGTAGCAAGCTCAAAGGATTGATGCAACCCTTACCGATTCCTACTCACACTTGGGAGGATGTTACCATGGATTTTGTAGAGTGATTGCCACTCTCAAATAGTTGTTATGGGGTACTTGTGATGGTGGACTGGTTGACCAAGTTTGCACATTTCATTGCAATGGTGCATCCCTACACAGGCCAAGACTATTGCTAAACTTTATATGGATCAAGTGATGAAACTTTATGGGATGCTGAGAAGCATAGTGACTGATAGAGACCGTGTGTTCATGAGCAATTTTTAGAGGGAGTACTTCAAGATACATGGGATGGAGTTAGCCCGAAGTTCAACCTATCACCCACAAATCGATGGCCAAACCGAGGTGACCAATTGGACTCTTAAGCAATACCTTAGGTGCTTTGTATATCAATACTCGAAGAAGTGAGAAGAGCATTTGGCATGGGCTGAATTTTGGTACAATACATCATACCACTGGTCTATCAAGATGACACGATTTGAGGCACTTTCTGGGAGACCACCTCCGGTACTTATGGCCTATGAAGTAGGGAGTTCACCAAATGATTTGGTGGATATTGAGCTTAGAGAGGGATGAAGTCTTAAAGGAACTCAAGGAGAATTTGGTGAAGAAGCACTTTGACAAATGGAGTAGTATGGAGTCCTTTGAATTGGGTGAGTGGATATTTCTCAAGTACCTACCAAGAGAGCACAAGGCACTATCCAAGGCAATATTGAGCAAGTTGTTGAGGGCCAAGTATTTTGGCCCATATCAAGTGTTGGAGAAGTGTGGATAGCTTGGTTACAAGCTAGATCTATTGGCCGGAGTCTACATTCATCCTATTTTTCATGTCTCATGGCTAAAGAGGAAAGTTGGAAATATAACCAAGGTGGTGAGTGAGATGCCCATGGTGGATGAAGAGGGAAGAATGACAATCCAACCTGAGAGGATCATGGGGTATAGGAATCGAGGATGCTATATGGGAGAGTGTTCGAATTCTCAAAGATCAATTTCCAGATTGGGACCTTGAAGACAAGGTCGATCTTGAAGAGGAGATGATTGATGGAGATGCAAGAAGAGACATTCGTAATGCCACTAGGAGGGCTAGGCGTACCGAGGCTATGAGGGTTGTATTGGGGCGCATGCATGGCTCGGCTGATGTGGTGATAGGTGCCCAAGACAAGATTGGCTAGAAGAGATTCAAGTGGTGGCCAATTTCTTGATTTTACGGATTAGGTGGCAAATCCCTTGAATTTAGGGGAGGCCAATCCCTTGATTTTAGGAGAGTGGTCGATTTGCAAGGGGATGGCCTAGTCTTAATTTTCACCATTAAACCAATTTGGATTTTTGTGTTGCCTTGAGGTAACCCTAGATCTAATCACCCAACACGCCACAATCCTTTGAATGAGAGTGAGGCTTCCATCACCCTGCCATGGTAAGCCCAAGACAACCTAGCAGGCACTAGGCCCTTGACGACCAACAGTACGCAACAGTATACCAGCGAGGATAGTGACATACCCAAGTGCTCACTAGCAGCAGCACATGGCCCGTCCATGACAACGTGATGAAAGCCTCACTCTCACTCACTCGTTCGTGGTATGTTGGATAGCTAGATCTAGGGTTACCTTATGCCAACACAAAGATCTAAATTGGTTTGATAGTGAAAATCAAGACTAGCTAAGGCTAGCACTCAACTCTCTAAGTTTCGAAGAGAAAATTCACATTCATTGAAAAGAGCATAATAATAATAAACAATGCAAAAATCGAAAATATAAATAGGGCCACTAGGGTTGGCGCCATCCTAGATCTAGATCTCAAGCATAATTTACTCCTAAGTTTATGGAAACAAACCTATCAAATACCTAAAATAAAGGAAATAAATCAACAAATAAATAAACTCCTAATTAAAAGGACATAACCGGTCACTCTTTTAGAAAAATCGCCCACTCCCCTAACTTTAAGGGATTTATCATCCAAACCCCTAAAATCAATGAATTGGCTAGCACTTGAACCTCCTCCTAGTTGATCTTGTCTTGGGCGCCCAAGGACCTACCATCCAAGCCATGCATGCACTCCAGTGACACCCTTCTAGCATCGGCACGTCTAGCCCTGCTAGTGGCATTACGAACGGCTCTTCATGCATCTCCATCAATCCTCTTCCATTTAAGACCGGCTTTGTCCTCAATGTCTAGATCTGGAAATTGATCATTGAGTACCCACATACTCTCCCATGTAGCATAGGTTGGAAGCCCCTTCTATTGAACCAAGGCGGTTCTCACTTGGCCACCCTTCCTCACAAACCTATTCTCACTTGGGTTGGATTTTCATTCTTCATTTTTCATCCACCATGGGCATCTCACTCATCGCCTTGGTTGGATCTCCAACCTTCCTCTTTAGCCATGAGACATGAAAAATAGGATGAATGTGAGCTCGACCGGTAGATCTAGCTTGTAAGCAAGCCATTCACAATTCTACAACACTTGATTGGGCCATACTTGATTGGGCCAAAATAATAAGCTCTTAACTTGTTCAATGTTGACTTGGATAGTGCCTTGTGCTCTCTTTGTAGGTTAAGAAAGACCCACTCACCCGGTTCAAAGGACTCCATATTCCTCCTCCCCTTGTCAAAATGCTTCTTCATTTGGTCTTTAGCACGTGCCAAATTCTTATTGATTTACTTCAAGACTTCATCCCTCTCTCTAAGCTCCATATCCACCAAATCATTTGGTGAGCTCCTCACTTCATAGGGTAGAAGCACCAGTGGTGGTCTCCTATAAAGTGCTTCAAAAGGTGTCATTTTGATAGACCGGTGGTATGATGTGCTGTACCAAAATTCAGCCCATGCCAAATGTTCTTCCCACTTCTTCGAGTATTGGTGCACAAAACACCTAAGATATTGCTCAAGAGTCCAATTGGTCACCTCCATTTGGCTATTGGTTTGGGGGTGATAGGTTGAACTTCGGTCCCATACATCTAGAAGTACTCCCTCCAAAAGTTGTTCATGAGCACATGATCTCTATCAGTCACTATGCTTCTTGGCATCTCATGAACCTTTATCACTTGATCCACATAAAGTTTTGCAATAGTCTTGGTCGTATATGGATGCACCATTGCAATGAAGTGTGCATACGTGGTCAAGCGGTCTACCACCACAAGCAACCCATCACAACAACCATAGCAACATCCTCCTAAGTGTGAGTAGGGATCGGTAAGGGTTGCATCAACCCTTTGGATTTGCTACTCTCATTCTTCACTTTTTGACAAGTGTCACAGTTCCTCACATACTCATTCACCTCTCATTTCATGCCATCCCAATAGAACAAATTAGCCACTCTTACCCAAGTACGATACACCCCTAAATGTCCCCCTTCCTTGATATCATGAAAGTGGCTCAAGATCTTCCTTCTAAGCTCTCCCACACTCAGCACCACTACTCTCTCCTTATATTTTAAAAACCCATCACTCATCTCATAATTTTATACTTCATTAACATCCACATCTAGCTTCTCTATCACCTTCTTATACCTTAGTTTGTTTTTTACTCTCTAATCTCATCCCAAACTCCCCATAAAAGACCCGAGAGGGCCTCCAATGCCTCACCATCTTCCACCTCATGCCACTCACTCAAGCCCCTCGGTGGGGAGGCCAATGTGATAGCAAAACATTACCTCCCTTGCCTCAAGATCTTCTCTATCTCACTAGTCCCCACGACCTTGCATCCTCTTCTTCCATTCATTCTCATGGTCACCCATTTACCCCCCATCATAAACTCCATATTCATTTTTTTTATAATCCGACATTATCTTCCCTAACTCCTCTAACCATTGCACACCCAACACAACATCCAACCCAACAGGCAAATAATACAAATCTACCACAATCTCAAGACCTTGTGTTTTCAAACATACTTTTTTATGTACTTCTCTACACATCAACTTCTCCCCACTAGTTACCTTGACCTCAAATGGAGTGATAGAAGTCATAGGCAACCCCAAGCTCCCACCTTAGAATTGATGAAGTTTAGAGATGAACCATTATCAATAAAAACCGTTACCTTCATATTGCCGATGTGTACTTGTGTTCTCATCATTCTAGGCTCGGCAACACCCACCAAGCATGAATAGAAATATCATGGGTCTCTCCCCTCAGCCTCTTGTTGATCTTGCTCCTCTTGTCATTGCTCTTCCTCCACCACATCTTCCTCTTCCTCAGACTCCATCTTTATAATAAAGATTTGCTTGGCTTTACATTTGTGGCCTATAGTGAACCATTCATTGCAATTGAAGCAAAGCCCCTTCTCTCTTCTTCGTTGTGTCTCCTCCCAAGATAGCCTATTCACACCTGTGGGTAAGGTTTGGTTCCACTTGATGCACCTCCACTAGGACCTCCCAATGAGAAGTTTTTGCCAAAAGTCTTGTTTGCACCAAACTTAGAAACCATTGGGGGTGGTTTCCTCACCTCAATCTGGCTAGTCTTCAAATCTTGAAATTGATCTTCCTTGATCCGTGCAACCTCCAAAGCTTGCATCAAGGTCTTTGGTTTCCTAAGCTTCACTTCCGCCGCCAACTCACTTTTCAAGTCACCCACAAAGGTCCCAATGAGCGTCTTCTCCAACCACCCAAGTGCTCTAGAAGACAAGTACTTGAACTTCTTTTGATAATCTCTTAAAGATTCGATTTGCTTAATCTTTGAGTCTCATGGTAATCCATATACTCGGTTGGCCTAAACCTCCTCAAAAGCTCATTGACAAACTTCCTCCATTTTAACTCCATCCTTTTAAGCTCCATAGGTCTTACTCATCCATTGCCACCATTGGTTGGCCTCCCCCTCAAGGAAATAGGCGGCATAGGACACTTTGGCATAGCCCTCCATGTGATTGTGCTCAAAGTATTGCTAGGCTCTACTAACCCAAGTGCTCGGATCATCACTATTGAACTTTGGAAAGTCCATCTTTGGTTTGAGAACTTCCCCCCTACATGCTCCTCTCCGCTCATCATGGCTCCATTCTCTTTCACTTTCCCCAGTTGATTCCTCATATTGCTCAAGGAATCTTAAGTAGATGAATTCGAGTCATCCATCATTTCTCGGTGTTGGTTTCTTCCATATCCAACGGAACCCTCGGGACTATGGGCTCTTCTCCAATGGCGCTTTTTCTCTCAATTTCTCATTTGATTTACCAATTGGTAGATTACCTCCTCTATCATTCCAACCTTTCATTGGTGGCAATTTGTTGTGCCTCTGAAGTGGCTTCAATGTTCTCAAGTCACTCCCTATGAGTTGGTTGTTGATCGGCCATGGCTTCCTCTCCTTGGGTTGGATACTCACAATGAAAGCACCAATTAATGGAAGCCTCACTCTCACTTACTTGTTTGTGGCGTGTTGAATGGCTAGATCTAGGGTTACTTTAAAGCAACACAAAAATCTAAATTGGTTTGATAGTGAAAATCAAGATTAGCTCAGGCTAGCACTCAACTCTCTAAGTTTGGAAGAGAAAATTCTCATTCATTGAAAAGAGCACAATAATAATAAACAATGCAAAAATTGAAAATATAAATAGGGCAACTAGGGTTGGCGCCATCCTAGATCTAGATCTCAAGCATAATTTACTCCTAAGTTTATGGAAACAAACCTATAAAATGCCTAAAATAAATCAACAAAGAAATAAACTCCTAATTAAAAGGACATAGCTGGCCACTCTTGTAGAAAAATCGCCCACTCCCCTAACTTTAATGGATTTGTCATCCAATTCCCTAAAATCAAGGAATTAGCCAACACTTGAACCTCCTCCTAGTTGATCTTGTCTTGGGCACCCAAGGACTCACCATTCGAGCCATGCATGCACCCCAATGCCACCCTCCTAGCCTCGGCACGCCAAACCCTCCTAGTGGCATTACGAATGGCTATTCATGCATCTCTATCACAATGCTAGAGCCGCACCATGACATGCCCTATCGCACACAGCACCAACCCAACGAGGCTAGTGGCACCCCTCAGCAAGCATGCTAGCCATGCGCATGGCCCTTGCCTGTACCCAGCAACTTCAATGCCCAGGCCCTTGCCTGAGCTATGCCATCCTTGCGCATGGCACCTGCTTACACCCAGTAGCCCCAACGCCCAAACCCATGCCTGGGCCATGACAACCCTACACAGCTAAATGCCCATGCGCGCGACAATAAGCCAACGCCCAGGCTATCTGCTTGGGCCATGCCACCCACACACAACTCAATGCCTATGGCCCTAGACCAGTCGTGCACCAAAGCATGCCATAGGCTATCGTGGGCCCCATGCTAGTCTTATTTATTTATTTGTTTATTTGTTTATTATTTTTATCAAGTGAACTTTTGGGGTTTCCATCTATGTAATTGCTATAAATAGAATCTTAGCATTTTATTTACATCTTTTAGCATCCTTAGTGGACGGATCATTTGTTCTTGAGATCTCTTTCAGTGTTTGAGTACTTGGGCTATTTGGGTGAAATTTGTGAATCTCAAGGAGAGGATCTTCACTTTACAATTCATGAATATGCGTTGATTCATTTATCAATCTTATGAAGTATTTTTCCATTCATCATTCTATCTTCCATTGTTGATCATTTACTTTCTTAGTTGTTCACATATATTTTCTCATTGATATCATATATTCTTACACTTTCTCACTTACTGAACACTTATTAAGCCCCCAAAGATCCAATTCAATAATATACTTATTCTTCAAAACCATAAAACCCTAGATCCATACTTTCATCAAGACATAGCTGAAACCCTAGCCTCCTTACTACCATCCCTAGACTTTAGGAGTACCCCTAAAATCTCTCAAACCCTAAAAATACCTTCCCATATTACCTTAGTGATGTGAACCTATGGAATTGAAATCCCTTGAATCCATAATCAAATTGAAACTTATCCAAGAAAGTCAAAATCAAGTTAATTGGATGGAATAATCTAGACCTATTGAGGAACTTGTTTCAAGAACCTATATTATATTAAAATCTAGATCTGTTGAAGAACCTGTCTCAAAAACCTAGATTACAAATGAGAAACGCTACAAAGGTTATGATTTACCTTTGATAAGTTCAAACGTTCAATAAAGAACAAAAAGAGATAAACTTAACTCATAATGAATAAAATTCATCAATTTTAATAAACTTTTATATACTTTGGATACAAGGAGTTTAAATAGCCCTTCCCAAAACATAACCCTAGCTAAAAAAAGGTTCAGTCTTTCCAAAAATACCCCTAAGTGAATAGTGCCACTACAGTAACTTTGTCTCTTGAAACATTAGTTCAACAAAATAAAACATATATGGGCCAAGCATCCTCAAGGCCAATTATTCTAAACTAATTCCTATAACTATTAAAATAAGCTATTTTAATAAAATAAACAAGTTAAAGACCTTCAATCACATAAACATAATAATATGCTATAATTTATGTTGCACTCTTCCATAGCTTATATCATGTGGATGTGAACTGGATCTCCTTTTCTCAAGCCCATCTTGAATATTGGGCTATTGCTAAACTCGTCCAAGTGGATTGCACCAATTCTTGCATTGCTTCCTTGCTCTTCTTGGTTCTCGATCTTGTGATTGCTTTATTTGGAACTTGTAAGAGATTTTTTAGACTCGGTCCACCTTCGAGCCCATTATTCTCACTCTCTTCAAAATGATTCGACCTCAAATCTCCACCTGCATAAAAGGGAAAAATATCAGAAACATTGAAAATAGCCGATACATGATTCTTACTTGGAAGATCCACTAGATAAGAAGTATCATTAATTTTCTCAAGAATTTGAAAAGGTCTATCCAAGCTACTCCTGTTGTTATCAACAAGCAAAAGTATCAAAGTTAAAGGAGTAAGTGAATTAAAGTCATAAACAACTTCAAAATGAGAATATGAAGTAGTAGTATGCGTGGTCCTATTATATGCAAACTCTATAAATGATAAACAATCCTCCCAAGTTTTTAAATTCTTATGAACAACAATGCATAGGAGCTGAGTTAATGTCCTATTGACTACTTTAATCTGGTCGTCAGTTTGTAGATGGCAAGTAGGGGAAAATAAAAGTTTTGTACCCAATTTTTTCCACAAAATATTCCAAAAATAGCTAAGTAATTTAACATCCATATTAGAAACAATACTCCTAGGCACACCATGAAATCGCACTATCTCCCTGAAAAACAAGTCAGCTATGTTTGTGGCATCATCAGTTTTATGACATAGAATGAAATGTACAATTTTGCTAAATCTATCCATAACCACAAAAATAGAATCTCTACCCCTTTTTGTCCTAGGTAGCCCCAAAATAAAATTCATAGATATGTCTACCAATGTGGTAAAACCTTATATTTGGCTTTTCATATGTAATGTACCTGCCACAAATGCGATTGACGTCTCTTTTCATCTTAGGCCAAAAGAAATGTTCATACAAGAAGTTAATAAATGACAAATAATACTCCTACAAACGTTCACGAAACACAACTAAAGTCTTCATTTCACCAAAATGGTCACTCTAATTATATGCAAATTCAATAAATGACAAATAATATTCCCACAAACATTCAAGCAACATGTTTAAAGTCTTCTTTACACCAAAATGTTTCAGCAAACCAAATCCATGTACAAACATCTCACGCATAAGACTAGTAGGGTTATAAAGTTTCTTTTAAACAAATACCAATCTAGTCTATAGAACTGACTAAACGATGCTTTCTCACGTACTCCATACACACTAGCCAAGCCATCATTATTATCATGCAATTTCTTATCATATTCATATCTCAATAACTTTACATCTAAAACGAAAATAAGGACATACCTTCCTCCTAATGCATTAACTACAAAATTTTCTTTACTATGTGTGTACTTGATTACATGAGGAGAGATCTCAATGAATTGCATCTACTTGGCATGCATTCTATTCAACTTACATTGTCATTTAAAGTGTGTCAAGGACTCACGTTCTTCAAAGAAAGGTCGGGTAGAGATTGTCGCACTGGCACAAAATCAATGTAATGTTTTATCTCTCTAATAGGTGGCAATTCACTAAACACACCACTATGAATCATGACCGCATATCCTTACAACAAAGAAACAACAACACTAGGCAAAGAGTTGTTAAATTCGTTAGTATAAAACCTCACCTTAGCGTAAAAACTCACTTCTCTATTTGTTTTTCTTACTTTCTTCACTTTTGCTTTTCTTTTTTTCTTGAGGTTTTAGCATCACTCTCATTTCTTTTCTCTCATATTTCTCTCTCTCTTATTTTTTCTCACTATTTCTTTCTTTTCCAATCTCACTTCCACTCTTTCCTTTTCGCTCAACTTTGCTTTTACTCTCTATTTTTTGATCAATCTCACATTCTCTCTTCTTTTTTTTTTTTTTTTTTATCAAACTCACTTTCATTCTTTCATTTTTGATCAACCTTACTTTTCAGCTTCAGTTGGTCCTCATGGACCTCTGTTGGAGTTAAAGGAGCAAGTTTGATTATTTTTCCATCATTTTCAAAACTTTACATGTTTCCGAACCCATCATGGATCACCTCCTATCACATTGTCATGGCCTCCCTAACAAAATGTGGCCAGCATGCATAGGCAATACATCACATAGCACCTTATCCTTGTACTTCCCAATTGAAAAAGAAACTAGCATTTGCTTATTTACCTTAACTTCCTCACAATCATTCAACCAGGACAACTTGTATAGTTTAGAGTGTTTCAAGGTAGGTAAATTCAATTTCTCATCTAAAGTAGTGCTAGCCAAATTAGTACAACTCCCTCTATCAATAATCATACTATATATCTTGTTGTTGATGTGGTATCTAGTATAAAAAATATTTTCTCTGTTGCTCTGTATTATCCATTTTAATTTGTGTATTGAGAGAGCGCCTGGAAATGAGAGACTCACCATATTTTTCATACTCATACCCATCAATACTAGGCTCACATGGAGTATCTCTCCCACCTTGTAGATTTCTAATCGCTGCACCTCGTTGATCCATCTTATCCCTCACTTCCCCCAACGCCAAATTCAACCGTTCAAACTTTTGTTGCATGGACTGCAACACAAAGAATGAGTTATCTTCCATCCCCTTTGGTGATGAGTCACTTTTATGAGATATCGTATGCGCTGCTGCACAAAAAGAATGTTAGTAGTAAAAACCTCGCACAATCTCTTACGTGTTTACACTCGAATAATGGCACTTCACTCGTGTGTTACTCTTAATTAGTTTTTCTCCCGATAATGATTACACACTCTCTTGCCTTTTATCTCAAGAGTTTTCCCACTTTAGTTCTTTAAGAACTAATCGAACTCAATCAAGACAATATAACCTTATTTTATTCCAACCAGTAATTAGGTCCAAGAAATAAGAACAAGAGAAACATGGAAGGAATAAAATGATATGAAACTCAAGGAATTGATACGAGGGAAAGAGTAATTACAAAATAAGATATCAACTATAAATAATTTAGCCCATTTGATGATAAGGCTCAATAAATCTTTTTTTTTTTCAATTTTTCTATTCTTTTCTTTTCTTCTTTTTTTTTTCTATTATTTTCTTTTTCTTTCTTTTCTTTTCTCACCAATTCAATCACAAATAGCAATATTCAATTGTGTTTAAATAATTGAATTCAAACACACAAGGATTGATAAAAGTAGAAGGAAACAATGAAACGGAACTCCAAGCAATTGACAATTCTTTATGCAAGAAACCCTACGGAAACAAATTTCAGCAGTCCAAGAGTAAGGAATTTCGGCCAACACCAAAAATAAGAAACGCAAACCCTAATAATGATAGAGCAATTGCAGCAGCCCTAGGAGCAAGGAAATTGTTGCACTTTTTTTTATTATTTTGCAATCCTAGAACAATAAAACCCTAGAATTAAATTTAAATGTGCAAAAATTAAAAGATAGAATCAGTCCTGATTAGAAACCTTGCTCTAAATACCAAATGATATGAACCCACGTAATTGAAATCCCTTGAACCCATAATCAATTTGAAAACTCACACAAGAAAGTTAAAATCAAGTCAATTGAATGGAAGAATCTAAACCCATTGAGGAACTCGTTTCAAGAACCTATATTATATTAAAATCTAAACCCGTTGAAGAACCTGTCTCAATAACCCATATTGCAAAGGATGAATGTCACACAAAGATTGTGATTTACCTTTGATAAGTTCAAACGTTCAATAAAGAACAATAGGAGATAAATTCAACTTACAATGAAGAAAATTCATCAATTTCCATAAACTTTCATATACTGTGGCTACAAGGAGTTTAAATAGCCATTCCCAAAATATAACCCTAGCTAGAAAAGGCTCATTCTTTTCAAAAATACCCTTAAGTGAATAGTGTCATGCTATAGTGTACAGCTACAGTACCGCTACAGTAACTTTGCCTATTGAAACACTAATTCAACAAAATAAAATATATGTGGGCCAAGCATCTTCAAATCCAATTATTATAGACTAATTCCTATAACTATTAAAATAAGCCATTTTAATGAAATAAATAAGTCTAAGGCCATCAATTACATAAACATAATAATAGGCCCTAATTTATATTGCACTCTTACATAGCTTGTATCACATGAATGTGAGCTGAATCTCATTCTCTCAAGCCCATCTTGAATATTGGGCTATTTCTAAACTCGTCCCAAGTGGATTACACCAATTCTTGCATTGCTTTCTTGCTCTTCTTGACTCGATGTTGTGATTGCTCCATTTGGAGCTTGCAATGGATTTTTTGGACTCAGTCCACCTTGGAGCCCATCACTTAGCCAAAATTCCCATAACCCTAAATCACTAACATTTTAGGATCCCATCTTATGCGTTACAAACCCTAACCTCACTTCCACAAAATCCTAATACACTCTAAGTGGCGCCAACACCAAAGAGAGATCCTCATCCGTACCACATTGCATCAATTACACAAAAGCATCAAGTGGATCACCCTAACACAACTTTACCATCAATTCTATCACTACTATACCTCCATTAACCTAGAGACCCTTCATTGCCGTACTCAAACAAAGGCCAAGCAAGAAAACAAGGCACAATCGGTCATCACAAGGTGAAGCATGATTAGAAAATCATAGTGTTTATGGACTTGACTGAGGTCCTTAACACATTCACACCGAGCGACCTCAGCCAAAATATTTGGGCAAGTTCAGGCTTACGCCGCTTGACCCCTCTCACCAAACGCGAAGGTCAACGAGACGCACCCGATTTTACATACCGCTTGGCCTCCACAAAGGATTCCTAGGGGAGCTTGGTCTAACATACTGCGCAGCCTCCACGAAGAGTTTATGCAAAGCCTTTGTGCAAGTTCAGGTTTACATGCACGTTGCACAACCTCTGCCAAAAGTTATAAGTGAACTCGGCATCACATGCCGTGCCATGCCCATGGAGGAATGCGGGCAAGCACGGTTTAAGTCCATAAAGGGATTTGGGCCAACCACAGCTAGGTAATAAGCGAGTAAAGAGGCCCGTTATACTCGACTTGGGCACTGCCCAACATGTGGAATTGCTCTCATGCCACAAGAAGTTATTTGTTTCCCAAGGTACAAGAAAACGCCAAGTCTTAATAAGCAACCAACATATTACCGCCCGCAAAGGGCATGTGCAGAGTACAGACAAGCAAAGCAAGAAGAAGCGACACAGATTAAAGCCATAAATAAAAGAATATTTTCTTCATCAACTTTCAGAATCCATACAAAGACGTTGGTTAGTTTTGAATAAATTCAACCATGCGCCGACCAGTTCACCACCGGTTCCGGCCGGTTCCTGAAGCGAACGGTCGGTTCACGTCGGTGGTGACTGGTTTTTCAGTTTCCTATACACCCCTAGTTTGCATCCATATGAACTGTAACGCCCTGAAAGAAATTTGACTAAAAGAATTTATTTAATTTAGGCAATGGGTTATGTCATGAAAACTGATGAAAAAAACACAGATTAAAACTAGTTAGGATTTCGATTCGAAGGCATAGTCGAAATATGATCCCAAAAGAGAATGTGTTGCTATTAAAATATTTTAGGCACTTAGGATCATAATTAGATAAAAAGAAATGTACAATTAGATTCGTTGGATTTTTTTAGAATCTTATGGTGCAATAAGAATTTTCACGATTTTTGGGTGCCAAATGAACCAATTAGAGAGGGCCCCATGGCATCTAACAAGCCACATCATCAACCAGCTGCTACCATGCCATGTAGGATGCCCAAGCCAACTACAAATCACTAGGAAATCTCACTTTACACATAGAACCATCACCGCCCTCCATTTGGACTTTATTTACACATTAAGTTTTGTCCATGTATAAGAAGGTTGAGTGTAAAACAAGGCGAAGCCATGCTGTAACGACTCGGCCCAAAATTCTAAGGATAATTTTATTGGGCCTAAATTATATTGATGGGCCATATAGAAAAGCCCAATTGTAATTTTGGATAATCACTTGCCCAAATTTTATTATGGTAGATTAGAGAATTTTTATTGGACTCAATACTTGAGCTAAAATTCCAATTAATATTTATAGACCAAGTGGATTATTTTATTGGCATGAGGCCCAAGAAATTAAGTATAAGCCCAGATGCAATACCCAACCCACCTAACGCATGCACATGCACATCTTTCTTTCCTGGTGGGATTTCCTATCCTGAATGGTTTCCTATTTCAGAACCGCCTTCAGCCGATTTCTTCCATTTTGGCCTTCAGCTGCTTTCTTCATTTCAAAGATTTCAGGTTTTGCCAGCTTACAAATTGTATTTATACTCCTCCCTATCTCGCTCAACGTATCCATCAGTCTCTGTCACTCTCTCTCACTCCTTATTCTTCTTCACGGACCAGAGCAAACCACCCACACTGTTGAGCACCTTCAGCAACACCAACATCTAGCTCCACGCACAGCATGATGCCATCGTCAATTGTTGTGCACCATGACCAGTTGAGAGACATGGCTTCGCACAGTGGTGGAGCCAAGAATTTACTCTTAAGGGGAGCTAAACAAAATTAGAACAATATACATAAAATATTTTTTGTTGTACTCTTATACAATTTCTTTTACGATATATAATAATCTGATATGAAGATTTAGAATAAAAATAAAATACGTTTAATACAACTTATATATTAAAAAAGTATTTGATATGTCAAGAACAATATATCATTGAAATAATATAAAAGCATTCATACAAATATATTAAATAAAAGAAATACAGAGTGTCTAAAATTATAACTTGCGTTCTTTTAAACAAACAATTTATTAATACAAATAATGCTATAAAAAAAACAACTTAAATTAGTACATACAACCATACACAATTAATGTTATAATATGATTAATACCAATAGAAAATTTTTATAAAGAAAAAAAGACATACCCACGTACAGACAAAGGAATAAGGAAATGGTGTTCCGTGGGACCGTGAGATGAGAACTGGTAGGGGCTATCAAATACGTCTATTAATCTCCTAAAAAACAAAATATTAGTTTACTATATAGAAAAAAAATCATTAATTTACTAAATAAATAAAAAATAATAATAATGAAGCCGATTTTGGAAGCTTCAAAAACTGGGTATACTAAATATAAATAAAAAAATCATTAATCAACTTCGTATACTATAAGTCTTAAGTAGAAAAAACCTTAAAAGCATTAATCTACTAAACAAATAAATAATCTTGTGAGTGAGGCCTAAATAAGTAACTAATGGTGGGCCGTTTCTCATTTATGGAAGCTTCACAAAATCAAAAGGGGCTGAACCTGTTGAGAGAGAGAGAGAGATGTGATCATGCGAGATGCTTACCTACGGTTGTGTAGGCTGCTCAACTTCGGAAGTTATCCCTTTTCCCTTGGCCCATGCGATGATGCAAGAAGATTTCTGGAGATCAAGAAACTGGAAATGGGCCCAATGTGCCTCACAGTCGAGCAGGTAAAATGTTTGTTTCTTTTCTTCATTTTGATGTTGGAAAATGGAGAAAAGAAAATGTGAAGGAAGAGATGTGAAGTATGATGTGTTGTGTCGTGTGCGAAAGAAATGCCAGTCTGTAAATGGCAGATTGTCGTAAGCCATAACTTGGAGATTGAAATGTTTTGGAAAATGGAAAGAGGTTAGAAATTGTAATGCCCATCCTTGTTGTGGGTCCTTTAGAAAATGATTTTAAGAAAATAAACGGGAATTACCATTCGTTTTCAAAATATTTTTTTTTTCATGCTAGGATATAAAAGACTCCATGTTTATAAATAAAACGTGTTACTTAATTTAAAAGGTTATAATAGAAAACATTAAATTTATAATTTAAAGTCTCTCCTACAAAATATTGTGCCAAGGCTTTCGTGCTCTTCCCATTGGGCCATGTCCATCCTGACGCGTCATGCTCATCTTGTCCCTGGAAGGGTAGATAAAAATTAAAATGAGTCGATGACTCGTAAGCATTACTTCATACGGTTAAAATATAACAACATAAGTTTTCAATTATGCATTCATCACTCTATACATATCATACATAGACATTCATTTCATTTTAAAACGTTGTGAGGTGGGGTTTTTCTTTAAAAATGATTTTCTTTTCGTAAAACAGTTTCCCACGTCTCTTTGCCTTCATTTCTTAAAGAGTTTTAGCATATATATATTTTTTCTTAACATGCATACATTTTTTCTTATCGCTTTCATGGGCTGTTGCACACTGTTACGTTCCGTGTGTGAGAGTTAGCGGTTTTTTAGACCTTGATTCTGCCCGTGGCCATGGATTAGGAATCCGTTTCGTCAGGGTGTAGCACTGGGTGTACTACCAGTATTACTTACACGGCATTGCATTTTGCCCAATCCAGTCCTTTGATACCTTTATTCCTTCATTCATGTGGCTGTTATGTATTTTCATAGATTAAAATCATTCAGTCCTTTTGTTCATTTTAGTCACTTCATTCGTTTCAGTTCTTCAGTCCGTTCATTCATAAAAGTCATTCAAAAACATGAGCTCAAATATCATCCTTCATGGCATCATTTAAAACATCAGTTCATGAATCCTTTAAAGCATCAATTCATAAAGACATTTAAAACTCTTTTATATGAACCCGTGGAATTGAAATCCTTTGAACCCACAATCAATTTAAAAAACCCAACCAAGAAAATCAAAATCAAGTCAATTGGATGAAAGAATCAAGACTCGTTGAAGAACCTGTCTTAAGAATCCGGATTACAAAGGAGGAACGCCACAAATGTTGTGATTTACCTTTGATAAGTTCAAACTTTCAATAAAAAATAAGAGGAGATAAACTCAACTCACAATGAATAACATTCATCAATTTTCATAAACTTTCATATGTATCATAAAATGTGGCTACAAGGAGTTTAAATAACCCTTCCCAAGACATAACCCTAGCTAAAATAAACTTCTATATTTCAAAAATACCCTTAAGTGAATAGTGTCACGGTTACAATGCACGGCTACAGTACCGCTACAGTAACTTGCCTTTTGAAATCCTAATTCAACAAAGTAAAATATAGGTGGGCCAAGCATCCTCGAGCCCAATTATTCTAGACTAATTCTTATAATTAATAAAATAAGCCATTTTAATAAGATAAACAAGTCAAGGACCTTCAATCAAATAAACATAAAAATAGGTCCTAATTTATGTTGCACTCTTCCATAGCTTGTATCATGTGGATGAGAACTGGATCTCCTTCTCTCAAGCTCATCTTGAATATTGGGCTCTTGCTAAACTCGTCGCAAGTGGCTTGCACCAATCTTTGTATTGCCCCTTACTCTTTTTGGCTCCCGATCTTGTGATTGTTCCATTTGGAACTTGTAATGGACCTTTAAAACTCGGTCTACCTTGGAACTCATCACTCTTTCTTCGCATCATTTAAAGCATCAAACATAAGCATTAACATTTCTTTTCATGAAAATTTATTTAGTACTTACTACATATAACATTCATTTACATGCATACATATTTACATACTTGGGGTGCGAAAAAAGGGGGGGCCAAGGAGGTCCATTACATACTTGAAAACTTATACTTAACGTTCTTTCGTAAAATGTGTTTCGTGTCGTTTCGTAAAGTATCGTAAAGGAAAAATATTTCATTTTCATCTTCATTTATTTAGAAAACTCTAAAAGAGTATGAGCCTGGACTCCATGTCATACTAATTTAATGCAGTCCATTCATGTGCGTATCAGATGGCAACCTACATGCATATACAACCTCAACGTCATTCTTTATCTAGTACATAAGCAACTATACTTGAATAGAACTACACTTCATTTGGAACACTCTCTATCCATCCCTGTGTTCTTAGTTTCCATTTATTATGCTAAAACCTTCGAGGTCCATTTACAGTCACTACCTATGTCTTCTATGTTCTCCTCATCATGTTTCCTCTTTCTAGGACTCACTTGGGTCACCTTTTCCAAATCCAACATTCCACTTCAAGGTCTTATCCTTTAAAGTGAACCTCCATAATTCACCTTAGGGTTAAGACACTAAGACCTTCGTCTTATTTTCTTATTAACCACATTCTGATGCATGACTCAAACTAATTAAGTCGCGCATCCCAATCCTAGACAACATACTCATTACTACCTTCATGCATCCTAGCCCATACTCAATCATCATTCCTATCCATACATGCTACATGTGACGCCCCCAAATTCCGCTTGGGATTGAACGGACATTTGAAGCGTCGAGACATGCAACACAAGGTTACCTGCCCCCGTTCATGACATATAAGATGCAATGTTCCTAACATGTATCTAGCATTATGCAATATTCGCAGCGGATAATTTTTTTCTTTAGCAATACTATGCACCAAACTAAAATATCCCAAATACTTGAAACATATTTCATACATAAAGGCATACTAAATAGCCGTGATCACCACACTAGTCCAAAATGGTTGTGATCAAAAGAATACTTGAGATACAACTCCAAAAGTACAAGTATTAACCTAAGTTAAATACTATACCATCATCAACATCGCACCGTGGCCTAG